>VXBX01004325.1:82455-100613 GCA_013400415.1 Scytalopus superciliaris | reverse complement strand
TTTATCTTTAAACCAGGACAGTCCCATGGAACTTACCTTGTGTTCTTAATCACCTCTAAAGGAATGAAATGAATAATACTGCTGACAGAAAATCTTACCAAGTAAACAACCCTATTGGTTGGTCCTTGAAATCATGCATAAATGAACTCTTTCAATCAAATGATCTCAGAACATTCTATAAGTATTGCCATCAAATTTATCAGTGTATGGGGTAGGCTTCAATGAATTGCACTGATACCACTCTTATACATACAAATCAGTAAAGTAGAGCATAGAAGTTATACTGGACAAAAAGTTACAAAACACATTGCTAGCAGATTGAGCAATCAAAAATCTTAGGGAAGCCCAAATTCTTTAATCCTAGACCTAGCCATTATAATTTGTAATTTTGTTATTGTTTAATACTATTCTACCCCTACACAATATTGCTCCCCTATGTTTTTTTCTTTGAGTCTTAAAATTAGTATTGTACAAGGCACTGAAAATAATGCGCCTAGATGGGAAAAATGATTCACCAACAAATTGAATGGTCTCCTCCTCTTGGAACAAAAGTATTTGTTTCTCCTTTGTTCTTTCCTTTCTGTAGTTAAAAAAAAAAAAAAAAAAAATTATACATTTGAAATATTGAAAACAGAAAACAATTAGGAGCCTCAGACATGCATGTTTATTGCAGCTTTAGAGCTCTGATTCTATTACTTAAGGACCCGTTTTTATTGTAGCAAAACACCCACAGAGATCAGTGACAGCCTTTTGTGTTCAGTCAGTTCATTGTTTCCTGTGCTTATTCAGTTGGGCCGTGATCCGGCAATTGGATCAGCAGTGCCCACATGGGCTGAAATGGTAGGATCAAAGCCCAGGCATTTTATCCCTGTTTTGTGTGAATTTTTCTAGCAACAGGAAAAGAGAGAAGTCCTTTCATAAGTAAAAAAAGGGAAAGTTTGGATTCTAGGTCAGGCTGAGAGCTGTAAATTATGTTTAACTTTTCTTTTTAAATTTGTTACATTTCAGATGTACCCCAGTTATTATGGCATTGAAGAATGAAGTTGATGAATTGCACATTGCTTAAACAAAAATTGACCAATGCAAAAATTTTCAGTTGCTGTTACAGACACACTTACATATATAAATTTTAAAAACAGTAGAAGGAAAATAAATGGAAACATTTGAAACAACTTGGCACATAATACATATATATGTACATATATAAGTATATATATATAAGGACTGCCAGTCCTTGGTTGTTGCTGAAGAAGGCAACTTGATTTGGAGAGGAACTAGTAAAGGTTTATTTAAGTCAGTAATAGTGAAATTATGCTGTCATACTTTAATGCAAAACCCTACCAAAGTCTGGTATACACTTTTATGTTTGTGTGTACTGCTGAGTCAGACTTTATTGAAAACAGATAAATGATGCTCTTTATTTTTAATGCATTTTGCAATGCAGAATTGAAATAGCATAGGGAAAACAGGGAAATAGAATCCTTCACGGGCAGCAAATACTTTGCATTTTTGCAACTAAACAAAATATTTTTAAAAATAACTCCTTTTTTTTTTTTCCCCAAAAAGTACTTGAGAAACTAAGAATTAATCTTTAATTTTTCTTTTCTATTCCTGGCCTCAGGACTAAAACATAGTTCTTTATGATTGTGGGTAAATTTTCGATAGCATTAGAGTATGGAATAACTTTTATTGGTAGCTTTAGAAAAAATGAAAGAGCTCTTTTTTTCCCCCACCTATTATATTACAATAAAGAATAGTACTAATAAAGAATATTACTTTTCCCTGTAAACCAGGGAATATTAATGCAGATATATTAGTCTATGTGAAAAAAAAACTCTTGGTGAGTATATTACACTGATTTACTTAAATGAGATGGAAATCAAACTGGGCTCTCATCTGCATCTTCTCTGACATCATAATCTTTGAACTACTTGCAGGAAAGCACACAAACATTCAAAATTGCCTACAGAGGATATAGTGGGCTGAAATAGTGAAAGTGGAATAGTCTATCATCTCTTGAATGTCAATAAGAACATGGCAAATGAAACTATAAATCTTTTGCATCTTGGATCTCCCTCTCATACAGTTCTTGAGCTCAGCACTTTGTGACTGGATCTAAGATATCACCAGTCAACACCCCAATTTTCTCTTTTGCTTTGTCATCAATTTGCCATCACAGAATCACAGAGTATGATGAGTTGAAAAGGACCCATCATTTCACATAATAATGTTGTTTTATGAGACACTACTTTTTGCCTGGCTTCTGTCTGCATCACAGAAGAATCATTTGCCATCATTTCACATAATGATGATATTTCATGAAACACTACTTTTTCCAAGACTTCTTTCTGCATCATGGAATTATTTGCTTTTTGGCTCCTCTAGAATACTCACCCACTTTTTTATTCTCAGTTTGAAGAGAAATATCACAAGCATAATCTATTTGACAGCCATCAAGCTATTTGATGTGTATATCAAGACCCATAGGACAAGAATGGCCCCTAAGTGTCCCCTAAAGAAAGATTTAGTATAAAATAGCGAAGACGAAAGTCTGAGTTTCTTGCAGTTCATTGATATTTGGTATTTACTTCAATAGGGCCAGAGCTTTACACTAGTATATGTTGGAAGATATTTAAGAATTGCTGTCACTAATTCTAAGTGTCTTTCTAGACCATTCTTTCAGTGAGGTAAAGGCAAGTTCTTAGACAATGGAGAGTAGTTTGCATCTTCAGTTCAGAGATCATCCATTTTTCTAAATATTCCTATTTAATCTTTGTAGGAAACAAACTGCGCAAGAGTCTTTTACAAGCCTTTTTTTTTCCCCAAAGTTGTTACGGTTTATGTCTTAGTCTCACTTTAAAGCATGTTATCCATGCTTTGGGAAAACACTCCTGAATGTTGATACAAAAGGGCTATTTAAGTGATTAATTGATGTGTTGAATTTTACAGATTACAAAAATTCATCATATGACCAGAGCATGAAGGTTTTTTCATCAAGGGGATATGCAGTCATCATTCAAAGCTGTAGATGATTTAGGAATATGCAGTAGTTACTTTAAGTAATATATAAAACCTGAGCTCAATGCCCAGTATTTAATCAGACCATTCTGAAGATATTGAGTAAATCTATCAGAGTTATCTATAGACATTAGTGAAACAAAGAAGTTGTGCAGCTGACAAAGCGAAAACATGCTGTGGAAAGACTGACATTTCACTATTTTCTGTACCTTAGAAAATCATTTATATGTGTAAAATGGAATCAGACACTATGTGCTTACACAGGAATTGTATTATTGCTCTAAAAATCTCTCATTACTGTCAGTGAATTCTTGATCAGATATTCACATTACTCTCTATATCTTATATCATCTTTGCCAAGATTTAAATTACTACACAATATCATAGAGAACTGGGTTGAGTAAGGCAAAATCATCAGCAGAGTGATCAAAGTCTCACTGACATAGGCTAGAGAAAAAGAGAGCAAGAACTATATCCTCAGGTGGAAAATTTACCAAAAGTCCAGCCTATGTTTAAAAAAAAAAAAAGAAAAAAAAGGTAAGTTTTAGTACTCAACTTCTTAGCTGTCTTTGTAAGGTTTCCTAAAGAGACTATCCAAAGAATATTTTTCAGAACCTTTTTTCTTAAAATAGACACTTGATTTTGAGATAAGCAGCAATATGGAAAATAACTTGCCGTTTTCATCCAAGATCAATTTACCTATTAAAGATGTTATTCAAATCTGGAAGAGCAGCTACTTATGATAAATTTGTGGGGGATTCTTTTCATCAAACTTAAATATTCTGAATTCTGTGCCAACTTTTAGGTCTGTGGAGAGAAAGGCTGAATCATCTATGTTAGAAACCTGTCACAGCAAAGGATAAATTGCACTTTTCAAGGTGTCGGTTTCTCTTCACTGACAGTAGAAGAAGCCTATTTGAGTAGTTTGGACCATGTGCAGTTTAGGCTGTATTTTACACTGAGTAGATATAGGCAGCTGATGTTGAATTATATTAGTTCTACCCTGCTTACATATATATTCTATTTTAAAGTGCTCCATGCTCAGCAATTCTCACCGAAACCAATTACTGCACATTAGTTTTTGATTACCCAGCTTTAGATTTAGCAGCCTGTGGCCAGAGCATGGCTTCCTCTGCGCAAGTGGTCGTGCCTGGTGTGCATACTGCTGTTGTTTTCCCTCCCCTACGCAATCCGTTGTTTCTTTTCAGTCACAGGTTACCATCTCTTCACCTCTGCCTGCAAAAGAGATTATGAGTGTGCTCTTCCTAATCCTTTGTAGGCAGGCAGGCAAGAAGGTTACACAGAGGACAGAGGTGTTCGGAGTGCACCCAGCTGACTTTATCTGATACAGACTTGAAAGCCCCCACACAGTTCATCCACCCTGCAAAGCAACAGGGAAATTACCCTGAGAGCTGAAGCACAGACTGGAGGAAAAAAATATCTGCAGGTAGTCCAGCTACAGCCACAAATGTACACCCTACTTGAGAGGATTTTTAAGATCTTTATCATTTTATTTTTATTAAGAGGGAATGAAAATATTTTTAAACCCTATGCCAAGATTTTAAGACATTTACAGTAACAGTTTAAAATATCCTATTTGACATTTTGAAATATTTTGATTGCACACCATTATTATAATATAGGAAAAATGCAGGAATAAATAAATATCTTAATTATTTTTAGTGATGAATTGGAGCAAAAATGTGGAAAAAAGTGTCTTTTGCAGTCTAAGGATAACGGCATTATTCTTTTTAAGTAGTTCTTTGTCCTTAATCAATATTCTACTGAAATAAAAAGGAACTTATTAAGAAAAATAATTGCCACAAACCTTCTAAAGCATTGAAAAGCAGATGATAGACTTTCTCATCATGAATGGTAATAACAATTACCCTTCAAGGTAGGATTTGAATGAGTCATATAGAAATTACTGCATCAACTTACACATGCTGAAGCCTTTTCTTATGTGTTTTGACCTAATTTAAAATGAGAATTTCAATTGTGTCACAACCAGATACTAGAACATTTTGTTCTATCATTCATGAATGCTTGCAGTTATGAATACATATTCAGTAAAACATTACTGTGGAAGAAGTCATTTTATTTCAAAACTACTGCATTTATTATGAAAAACTTATATGAGGGGTCGTACTATTGTGCATGAATAATCTGTCTTTGAAGAAAGAGCAAAGGAGGTTTTCAGCAGAGTAGTGTTGTTATAGTTTTTAAACCTTCTAATGTATTTAATACGACACTTCACTTTCTGAAAAGTCTCTCATGTTAATGAGGGCATTCTTAAGCAAATGTAGTTGGAAAAGTGGGTAATAAATGTCATAGAGAGTTTTCAACTTAAGCTGTCTTGCATAACATTAATTAAGCATGAACATTAATTGTATTATGCCACAAAAATATCATGACAAATAAAACAGTCAGCAGACTTCTTTTTTGGCACCTGTAGTCCTATTCTGAAAGCCTATGAATTGTTTTATTAGATAAATATAGCACATTTTAATTTAATTTTATTTTAATACAATTTTTCAATGTTACTGAAAATTACAGTATTGGAATATGAAGGACTTATATTTGTATGAGTATATGAATTTGCATACTTAGAAAAAGAAGTGTCAGCAATCAGAATCTATTTTTAGACTCCGAAGTCTATTGTTTTTGATTGTGTTGTGATTTAATGACAATACAGGGGAAGAGACTGAATCTTAAAAAGAGTATCTTTTACTCCCAGATGATCTGCCTGTACAACTTTTTCTCTGAAATGCAGTATTGAGTTTTCTCACATTCTCTCTCTCTGATATTCCCTGACTCCTTTCATGTGCATTTTCTTAGAGAAGAACTCAGTTCACAGTCTGAGTGTCCACACTCTTCAGTTATCAAGAGGAACTGTGTTACCACCAGCAGGCAGTGTTCTTTTATGCTATATTGTGCCTAGGGTAAGCAATTATTTAAACCAAATATCTGTTCACTTTACGTTTTATGTCTATGCAAAACCACAAAGCTTAAGATCACAGGAGAACTGGTTATAAAACAGACAGGAGAACACCTGCACAGGTCAAAGAGACTTGTCTAAGACTACTTTAGCGCTTATCACAGAAAATTTAAACAAGATGAAAAATTAAATCTTTTTTATTCTAGATGTTTTACTTTGAGAAGCAGTTGGAAACTTGCAAGTCTGTCCCCTCTAAAACTTATCATACACACAGAGAGTAGGGAATTGTGAAGGGATGAATCTGTTTTCAAGAGCATCTAACTGGGCTCTTGAAATTATATATTAAGCATAGTATTTTTCTTGCTGTATTGTAGATGTTTTTTCAAAAAGATACAAGAAGGCAGAAAGGACTAAAACATTCAGTGGCATCCCAAGTGCTTGTTAGCAGCTGGAGATTACCCCACAAACATAGTAAACAGGCTTAAAGGGTGCAGTTTCCTCCCAGCTGTGCTGTGTGCTCTGCTTTGGTGTTCTGTGCTGCAGGGCTGTTGCTGGCGTATGCACCCTCCTTACAGCACAGGAAGGAAAGAAGTCTCACAGAGAACCAGGATTTTGTAGAGGTTTGGAGGGAGGGCTTGCTGCTGTAAGAGCCTCTTTTGCTTGTGTGGAGCTTGAAAGAAACTTGTTTATTAAAGTTCAGTAAAAGAAAACAGCTGTGGATGCAGAGGGGATGTATGCAAGAGATGAACAGAAAGATTAACAGTTTTAAAAGACAGTCAGAAACTAATAGAGGGAAACAAGTTGCTGTTCAAGAAAGTTAAAACCGACAAAATTCTCGTTATATTCCTGTGATGCAATGAGTTATATAGTTGAACATGTAGAATTTTGACGGTATCTGTGATAGCTACCTACAATAGCAGTAAGAAAAGAATCCATTTAAAATGAAACTTTGAAATTTTATTACTATATATTTGCCTTGCATTTTTACCCCAAGTCACCTTTGTGGAATTCTGATTGCATTCCTGGATCCACTTTGAATCTAATATAATAATAATTTTGTTTCTTACTGTGAGCTACAATTGTCTATGCTTGTTTCATTCCTATTCTACTCTGCCCAGGCTAATTACTGGTTGTACTGTAGTGTTAGACTCCTCTATGAAGAATTTTGTATGCAAGGAGGAGAGTTAAAATTAGAGACCGAACAAGAAAATACAGTCTCAGAAATAAAGGTGATACTTAGCAAGGTACAGTTTATCTTTTGAATGAGGAGAGAAGGACAACACAGGAGCCTTAGACCTCACAGATCTTTAGTATCTTTTTCCTCATGCTTTCAGACAATGTCGAGTACTTGAAGAGATGAAAGTGTGGGTTCTTTGCATCTTTGTCTGTAACTTCTACATTTTCCAAAAGTAAAACAAGGTGTTGAATAGTTTCTCTTAAAAAAAATTTAAAAATAGACAAAATATATTCCTTGCAGTATCTGCAACAACATTAATGAAAAAGAGAAAATATCCAAAAAGAGTAGTGGGACTCATACTACTTACAGAGTAAACATCTACATTGTAAATAGATTACTAACTGAAATTTTAGAAAATAACTTATTCTGTGAAGGAAAATTAATTTTCCTGGCTTAAATTTTGAAAATTCCAATTATTTTATGCAGAATCTCCTGCGTACGGTAGATATATTACAGTGCCATTGTGAAATCGCTAAACTCAGCATTGAAATTCCAAGGCTGATTACAGTTCTGAAATTTAATTCAATTAACAGAAATTATGGTTTTGGATATCATTTATAAAATTAAATTTTCCTGGGCTACAAGTAATGTTTTCATAAAATCATGCATTGTGATTCTACCTCATCAGCTGCAGCATTAGTGTCAGTAGCCTTTGCAGCTTTTCTTTCACCATCAACAGCTTTAGGGATAAGTTTTAATCACAATTTCTGTCTGCCCTTTCAGTTTTCAGAAATATTTTATGTGGTTTATTCGCAGCTTCAAATTAAGGTTTCTATGGTTAAGGTTTTTATTCTCCTAGATCATTGGATAGACCTACTGCTATCCAATTCTGCTAAAACTGAGGAACTAATCCATGTTCATGATCAGTTTTTCTTCCATAAAGAACATTTCTTTATTTTTTTATTAGGTTTGGAAGGTCACAGTCATTCTGAAGTTTTTTTTCTAAAATATAGAAGTAAATTGTTGTTAATAATATTCTTCCAGTTATAGTGCCTGCCTTAAAAGTGGGTACATGCTGTGCATGAATGTCTTGGATACTACAGTGTTCCTTATACATCAGTGGGATCTAATTCTCACCTAAATGTGATTAAATTAAAACATTCATTGTATCCTCAGTTTAATTAGTTCAGAAGAAAATAAGTGATATATGACCTTGGTCCTAGGCTTAAAGAAGGAAATGGCAAAGTTCTTATTGACTCTAATGGTCCATGATATGAGACTCAGGAAGAACGTTGGTTGCAGAAGGATTCTTATTAACTGTGTAAGGCTTTGACACAGACTGACAAACTTAGACTTGTGTAAATGTTTTTCATTGCAGGCAATGCCTTATGAATGTTTCATATTCTCATCACTGTGGTCCCTCCTATGTTTCTCGCTGTCATTTTTATAGTATGGCACCTATTCATGTAACAAACCTATACAGAATAGAAGAGTAGGTTGTAAAAAAAGAAACAGGAAAGGAGTGACATTTTCTCAGACACTACTGAGTTCAAAGATCAATGTCTCTTCCCTTTCATGTGACTTTGATAGCATATTCAACATCTATAATGAATTCTGCATCATCTGTGCTACAGGAAGACAAACATAAAACTATGTACATTTTAGAGTCTTGTACTTCTTTAATTGTTAACTGAAAATGCTTTGCAGTGGCCGTGGCTTCACAGTAGTACAGCTTGTAATTGCTTGCAAACTACAGACAGAGTGAGTCTTCCCACTGTCATGCATGCATGCTGTCATTCAAGAATGATTTCTGTCCAATTAATGTTGAAATGTACACATCTTTAAGCTGCAAAAATTCAGACATACTTGGGTGGGAAGGAACTTCTATGCCTATGGCTGTGTTGATGCAAAGAACAAAGAATTCCTAGCTGCAAGAAGACCTTGTCAACCTACTCTCTGAGGCTGATGAATTTCTAAATTCCATTCTGCTAGTCTGCTAATAATAGGCACTAGAGCTTTAATCTTATTTATTTATTTATTTGATCTTGCCTGCTTTAACTGGATAATTGTTGATTGTTAACTTTATTTGGCTTTTTCAATTAGCTTAATTTTTAGAAAATGTTCAGACACTGCGCTGGATTTTGTCTATTACTGTTCTATAAAACGGGAGTGATTAAACAGAAATCAATACTGCTTACTGCACTGTCCTTTAAGGGTTAGATCATGCTCCCATGAACTTTTATAGGAATTGGTTTAGGCTCATAGTTACAGATTAAAAAGTATACACAGAAGATAAAATTTCACCTGAAAAAAATATAACTTTTGCTAAGCTTTTTATTACATGGGAGACATACTTGACAATTCTCAACAATAATGAATTAGATATACTTAAAAGGAAAAAAAAAGAAAACCAGCACTCCGACCATTTTGCCAGGTAAAAGGAGGGGGGCAAAGGAAAAGAAAAAAGAGAAAGGGAGGTGGAAGGGAAAGAAGGAGAGAGAGAATCTGGTTGTCCTTGGCTTGTTATGTAATGAACTTTGTACTTGGCTGTACTGAGAATCATTTTTGCTGGTAATGTTTTTTGTTTGGTTTTTTTTTTTTTCTGGCTGGGAAATGGGTTAAGAATCTCTCCCCCTGGCAACTTCTTTCTTTTTTTGGGTAGCTAGTTTAAAGAAACACCCTTGTTTATTTTGGCTGTCCGAGTCTGCCTGTTGTAGGCAGGAGAATCAGAAAGAGAGGGATGTAACAGCACATCTGCAAGTGTGTGATCAATCACAGTCACACACTACAAATAGAAATAATATTTAAAAGTGTTACCAATGGTCTGGTGATATTGTCAAACTGTTATTCTTTCAGAATATGTATGTCCAATACATCACTGTTGGGAAACTATACTTTCTTAGCCAATGTAAAATTATTTCAGTGCATTAACTCTGATAAACTTTCATTTGTAGATGCCTATTTTATCTTCAAAGGAAGGGAACAAACATCTTTCATTACTTTCCTCAGTGTCCTCCCTGCCCCAAACTTTGAACTGTGTATTGATGTCCTTGACCACACAAGAATAAAATTATGCATTAAGCTGGGAGGAATAATCCAGAATAATTAAAAGAAATCTACATCCTTTCATTTCCATGCCGTCTTTGGAAAAGTCATGCTGCAAGAAGAATTTCTAACTGTAGAGGGCTGTGAATTGCACATGACAAATAACTATGTAATATTCTCCAACTCTTCCCATAGAGAGGTTGAAAGGGAGAAAAAAATCCAATCTTTTGGTCCAATTGTTGACAGGAGGAGCGAGGGATGAAGTTGTCTTATCTATCCTTTTAGTGCCATGAAAGGCACTGCGTGCAAGCTGCCTGCAAACAGATGTCTTTAGTTTTGAAAGAGTGCAACTATTCAGGGAGAGGGCACTTGCTAGAATGGAGAAATGTTTCTCCGCACTAAAAGCCACAGGCATTTTCTTTACGTAGTTACTGTTGACACTGGCAGAAGTGCTTTGCACAATTCCCACTCTGCACCTGTGAATTCCCTCAAGGCACGTTTGAAACCTTAGGGGATGGACAGCCAGAGACTACACATGGGCACAGTCAGGGCCTACGTGCGGGTGAGATGGTTTTTCAAGCATACCTCAAGGTCAAAGAATCCACAGGAAAAACATCCCACAGAAGTCCCTGTGGGTTCGCAGGACTGCAATCCCTGCTGGCTCTGTGGGTGTCCGCACCCAACCCCCCAACATTCCTCAGCACATGATGCAGTGGAAACTGTGGCTCGAGCCTGCAGATCATTCTGCCTGATTTTTGGCCATCCCATGACTTTTTTCCATGGGAGGATGTTAACTGAGCCAAAGTGTTTAACTGAATCTGGCAATTCTCAGCCGTTTGCTGGCAGCCACCAATTTGGTGAATCAACATAATTTGTGACACTCTCAGTGTGGGAACCCAAATGGAGACATTTTCATTTTAAAATGAATTAGCTAAGCTGCTTTGGAGAAAAAAAAAAAAAAAAAAAAAACTGAAAAAAAATGTTTTCCATGGCTAATTATTTCTTGTGCCTGAAATGATGACACAGGCAGTATAAAACTGGGGGATGAAGTGGAAAACCACTGCTCCTAAACAAGACAAACCAAGACTGCCCACACCCATTAAAAATTCTAGGAAACAGGGACAAATTTCACAGTCTAAACTGTAACCTTAGCAATGTACTGTGTTGTCAGGAAGAGATAGAACACAATTACCCAGGGAAAGAGTAATTTCTTCCAGTCTTTCTTGCAACTTCTTTTCTCTGGGAAAAGAAATACTACTTTTTCCTTGCTTTGCCTTCCCTTCTTCAAACATTTTCTAAAGTGATTTCTTCTTTGACATACCTACATGAACATTGCACATCATAGCATCTACCCCAGCTGCCAAACTAGACATGGAGCTGGAACTACCATTGCCTTGGTTGTTTCCAAATTTAATGATTTCCCCTTGTAAGCCTGCTTTCAGTCTCTCCCATCCCTGGGGAACAGGTCATGGTTTGAGCCTTTGCTCAGTAAACATGCCACCATCAAAACCTAATAACCAAACACTGCTTTTGAAAGGATGCAGGACTCAGGGAAGGCAAACCATGGTGGAGTAAAAATCACAAAATAGCTTGGAGTTTACTCTCTACAGAAATACTGTTCTGGCATCATACTCCTGCTGGCGGTGGTCAATGGTCAAAGCATTTCCAGAGTGTTGGGGATTGTATTTCCACCTCTCTCCCCCTTGCCATAATGTTGCGCAGATTTAACAGAAGTTTATAGAATCAGCTTCAATCACTTCAACTGATTTTGAGCCCATAATTTTCTTTGTCTCTATGAAATTAATTTCACCATGTTAAAAAGTATTAAGTGTTCATCTTTCATAAGAAATGAAAGTAGCTTGTGGTCTGGGATGTTATTCGTTTTCTTTCCATTTAAACATGATGAGAATCTCATGAAAAGTACTGGCTGGGGTCTAAAATAAGTACATTCAGAACAGCAGGGGATTCAAGCAAAGGGAAATTAGTCTTGCAGTGCTTTCTGTTTAGCTATGTGTTACAGTTGAATGTGTGGTGTAAAGGCAGCATATTATAAGAAAAATAATAGCCTATTGGCCAAATCTGCTGCCTTTTATATCCACTATCAACTCATCAAAATCTTGAATAAAACTATATACCCTCAACAATCAAAAGTAACTCCATTGAAATTAAAACATGCTTCTTCACACAGGCACTGATGTAACATGGAAGATATTTGACCCTAAATAAATAAATATAGAACCTACTTACAAAACTATTGTATTTGACCATATACATACTTCCCAATGTGTCAGCTTTCTAATAAATACTAAATCTAAAGTTGAAATACAGAATGTAAGTATATCAGTAACAATGGTGTTCAAGGCCAGGTTGGATGGAGCTCTGAGCAACCTGGTGGTCCACTGAAAGGTGTCCCTGCCCACATCAGGGAGGTTCAAACCAGATTGCCTTTAAGCTCCCTTCCAGCTCAAACCATTCTATGATTCTAGGATAACTCTCTGTGTGGTTTGTTCCTTGTGTTCTTCTCTATTATTATTATTATTTATATTTAATCAGGCAAATTTTTATCTCAGAAAAGATACTAAGCTGGGGAAATGGCAACATTTTATTTAACAATGAATTATTTTTTTCATAAGATAAAGGATATTTTAATAACCATCTAGAATATCAAATGGAGTTGTAGATCACTGCCACATGAATATCAACAACAAAATAATCACTGAAACTTTATATTCTGCTTTCTTTTTATTGAAGAATATTTAGTAATGTAGTATGTTCTCAAGATTTGGTAATTTGATTCAGCAAGTCTCTTACATCATATAGGCTGCTGGCTGCTTAAGTGATTTAAGTACTCATATTCACATTTATTAAGCTAAAGCTACACTGCAAGATGTTACTTTTTGTACATTTCTGAGTATAAATTTGATTAGTTCAAATTTTCACCATGTCCCTTATTTTCTGGAGCTATTCCTCTGTGAAATTATTTTTCTCCATTCTTAATGAGACACTCTCCAGTACTTTAGTGGTTACTAACAAATGAAAAATAAATCTGGAGTCAGGAGTGACTATTTTGCTAGAAAGAACAAGGGGAATCTTATGCAGCAATCTCTACTACTTTTTTTCAGACACTAAGTCTCTCTGCACTTAGTTATGTCTGCAAAATCCATAAAATCTTGTCTCCTCAATTTCCCCAGTATTCTTCTCTATGAATAATCCAGAATTGTGTGAAGTAAAACTATATCTTAAATAAATTTTCTTTTAGTGTACTACAAATTGAGATGATTGATCCTGTTTTCTACATCAAAGCACATTCCTCTGAGGTAATTTGTCTCTCCAAATCCTACTCACAGTCTATCCTATTAGTAAGATTTTTTTGCCAGAAAAGTTTTCTGAAATATATGTATGGATCTATTGTATATTTTTGGTCCATTATCTAACCAACTTTTCTATGGAACTTAATTTTCTGATTAAGAAAACTTGCTTTGTGTGTTGAAGAGCATAGAGACTAATTTTGATGCCCTACTATCAGGAGACAACAACCTAGTTAAACTTCAGGTTTCAAAATAAGATTTAAGTATTTCTATGTTTTTACATTTCTACAAATGCAATCATAATTTTAATAAGACTTGATATCCTCTATGTTTTTGAAATTCACTCTGCTTCTGGTTCTGAAGACAGTTTAAGGCTTCTCATTATTACAGGGGAACCTCAAGAGCAAGGAACCTATGCTAGGCCTCAGTATGTAATTTCTGCAGCAGGTACAATAAGGTGTTAAGTTGCTTGAAGACCATGGACATCAGATATTTCTTTTCTTCTTGACATACAGAGGCTTGGAAACACTGAAAGTCACAAACAGTGTTGTGCTGGGAAAGATAATGGTGTCTATTATTAGCCAGTAGCTCAACTTCTCATTTAGTGGCAGGAATAATACTTAACCTGATGCCTCAGAGCTTTGATACAGGTGAAGCAGGCAGTCTGACCAGAGCAGCTTCACTGCCACGAGCAGTCTGCATCCCAGGGATGCTGCCTTTTTGATACTGCCAGGACTCAACCCTGGTCAAATGAGATATAAGTTTTCTCCATTTTCAAATATTCATTTCAAAGTAATTGTCATAATCTCAGTCACTTATTCACTGTCTAGAAATTAATCACTGTTTGAGTAGTACATGTCTATATATACATTGAAATAGCTAGATGCCTTGATCTGACCTTTCCTAAAAAAACAGGTTAAAAATCCTAAAAAAAAGAAATAACTTTCCCCAAAACATAATATTCAAAGGTAGCAGTTTGTGTTATGGACCCAGTTGAGATAATTTTATTTAGCCTAACTTCTAGAGAGTGCTTGAGTTTACTTAGTAATAAACCCACAGATTCAGATAATCCAGGCATATATAGGTCAAAATACTCACCAAGGAACAATAAAAGCATGTCACTTCTGTTAGCTGATATTTTAGAAGCTGTCTTGTTGTCATTTCATGCCTGGATCTTCTGGTTTTCAATGGAATTGTTCCATTTATCTGAGATGTAAAATTCTTTGAAATGGAAATCCTAAATCATTACCTCTTGACGGCTTCAAAGGATTGATAGCCCACTTTGAATCTCTTTGAAGTACTTATTTCAAATTAAAAAATAAGTTACCCTGAAAGAAGACAATTATACCTTGAGCAGTAGACATACTTATTCCTTCTGAAAGGTTTGCTGGACCATGAGCATCTTTGAAGTATATATTGTTCACCAATTGTACCTCATAGTTTAACCAGTAACAAACAGTTCCTTGTAATACAGAGATGCAGTCTGACATTTTAATAGTCACAGAGGAATTACAGTTAGTTTTCATCACTATGTACAACGTTGTTCCATATAACCAAATTAATTTGAGGAGATTGAGTATTACAGGCATAGCAACAGAAAGATGCCTTCTAACTCTCAGCTTCATCTCAGACTACAAATTATGGGGATTAATTCAGCTAAAGAAATACAATTTTTTCTTGCCCTCTTCTTTTCCTGAGAAAACTTGCTGCTTATTTTTACTATATCTTACTTATTTAATCAATAAATAACTCCTAAAATTCAAGACCCATAAGTCCTATTGGTTAAAACATTGTTCAGTGGGAAAGTTGATCTTTCTGAAACTTACATGTCAAAACTAGAATAATAAAATATCAGGATTTAATCTTTACATTCTTGAAGAAAATGATGCATGGAAGATTGTGATTAACTTGGTTTTATTGGTTATTTTCTCCTACTCCTCTCCTTTATATTTTTATTATTTCTTTCACTTCATTTTTAGTCATAAAATTAAAAGGTAGAGGTGAAATAAAAAAAAATCTAAACCAAAAGTTTTGACTCTAATTGATAGCTTTTAAACAACTGAATAGCCTTTCTTTTTAAGAACTTCAACTTAATTATAATTTTTACAAATTTTCATGATCCAGGTGTATAGGGAAAATTAATTATGTATTTAAGAGGCAAATAGGATAGAAGTGGTGTTTCCTCCCTTTTCCCACAGTACTTGTGGGAATCCCAAATATATCAAATGGCCTGTTCAGTGAAATCCCTGGTTGTTCTGGACTGATATCTATTTTCCAAGTTTCATTGTCACACAATGTTTTCAGTGTGTCTAGAAGAATCAGCAGGCTTGGGTTGACTGAAGAATGGATAATAAAGGAAGAACAGACATGGTGTCATCTTTCCCATGCAAACGATGTGCTTGTTTCAAAGTAGAGCTTATTCCAGCTGTTTTACAAATGTATGCGATTGGCAGGTTAGACTCATGGTTTTCACTGGTGGCAAGAATACACAGAGCAACGTTGGGCTTTATATTAGGAGAATTCATGCCCCCTTAAGAGGAGGTAAGCAGCTGGCAAGCATCAAATATACTGTGATCTGGGCTTTACTCGAGGAATATTATCTTGACAGTATATAACCTGTCTTCACAACCTGCTCTCTAGCATTGCCTTTCAAGGGAAATTCCTAGAGAAGTTGACAAAATAAAAGCCATTCAGGAGGTGTTTCACACTTCATCCTCCAAGGGATGAAGGAAATAAAATCTCACTAGTCTGATTTTTAATCCCACATACATTGATATAATTAAATGCAACAGCATTTGAATTGCTTAAAGTATGCCACTACAGACTTGCAGATCAGAACCAAAATGAGATTCAGCGTATCAGTGCATTTTTATTTGTGTTGATAATGTTAGTCCACTTATTCAGGTATGTCCTGTTTTTTTTAATTGGAATCTGATTTACTGAAACAAAACACAGTTTCATTCTAGCTGTTAAAATAGTAATATCTCTATAGAAGAGGAGAAACATAAAACAATATTATTTTTTATTAAGCATGATAAGGGAAATACTTTATCAAGTGAGCTGATACTTGAATAATGATGTCCAAATGCTGATCTTGTTCTTTCCAATAGTGACAGTAATGAGTAACAATAAATATCAGCTCAAAATTAATAGAGTGAAGGTCAAAGCAAAGGAATCCCACAGCATTAGAGAAAACATCCCTTACAGGGTGCTCACTAAAACTGAACAAGAGGCAGGGAATGACATTAAAGAAGTGCCCTTATCTGTCATTGTTTCTCCTCTTCCATACACAAAAATAAGCCCAACTATGTGAATTCAAACTTTGGATTAAAAAAAATTTGCAAGCACACAAAGCATGTGAACATATTCTTTCTCTGTCCCTAACAGAACACTAGTTCTCCTCTGAGTGCTACTGACTGAAATAACAGATCTCTGGGTGTCATATAAATACTTTTGAAAATCAAATATCTCCTTGCAGTATAATCTGGAGTACAGAGAGATGTCAGGAGTTATAACAGCCAAAATTTCAAGTCACTGGGCCAAAAATCTGTGCTTATTTGCACACAAGGATGACTGACCTCAGCATACTGAAACCATTTAATACCTGGTGAGGGTCTACCCTGTGATGTACATCCAGTCTTATCTGTAAAAAGGCACACCTATTGCTTCATCTCTTTCAGGTTTCTTCTCATTAGGATGTGAGTTGGGTCTTTTTAGTTTTTAAGCCAAAAGCTGGAAGACCCATAAGAGTAACAACATGAATTATAACCAGTAGCTTTTCTTGGTTACCAGAAAACTCATCACTTGGAGGAATTGCAAGGTATAGTGTGAAAATTTCTAATGTGAGTTGTGGGTGGCTCCTGTACTAATTCTTTAGTGCTAGAGATTGTTCCTCTCATTCCACGGCCTTTTACACAGGTGATTTTGAAACATGATCAAGTATTTCTTGAAGACCCCAAATTGCTGCCTCTCCTTAATCACCTCCTTACATGTCTGAATTGCCTGTAAAATAATACAGCGACAAATGTGTTTAAAAGATTGGTTTTGCAGAGTTTTCATCACTCTTACTCTGATTGCCCATAGACAGCTTTACCCATTAGTCACAGCCTCCCTTTTTCCCCATTGGTTCTTTCTGGTTTAGCTCAGCTCTATTTCAAATATTATATAAAAAGCATCTCCAGATTTCTTCCTAGTATACCACCAATCCTACAAGCACACAGATATCAAATATTTTAGAAAATCACAGTGAGTAGATAATAGAGAGAGCACAGCTGACTCATTCTACCTAATGTAGGACTGTTTTCCATGATATGCATTTAGTTCCTTGTGCCATATGAAATAACTCCCGAAACAGCATTATCTCGTTTCCTTGAGGAGACACATTCCTAAACCAATACATATTACACTGTTAAAATTTTCCTAATATCCAAACTATATATTTTTAATTAATTTGATCCTACTACTACTGGCTATATCCCTCCACACTATACCTTCTCTTTCTGTAAATATTTGGCAAATATTTAGTTTGCTTAGACCAAATCCTCACTGAAGCCAAGCTGATTTAAACCAGATGAGTACCTGGCTCTTTTTGTCTACTAAATCAATCACTTAAAGTCTTTTCACACAGCTTAGTCTCTGCAGATCTCCTCTTGCAGCTATTTTTTTTTTCCTT
>VXBX01004325.1:70864-82317 GCA_013400415.1 Scytalopus superciliaris | reverse complement strand
TTTGTTTTTGGTTGGTTGGTTGGTTGGTTTTGGGTTTTTTTGTGGTTTTTTCTTGTTGTTTTTTGTTTTGGGGTTTTTTGGTTGGGTTTTTGTTTGATTGGGGTTTTTTTTGTTTTCATTTGGGTTTTGCTGTTATTTCCTTTTAGGTAATGACAAGACCAGAATGAAAAATACTAGTCCAGATACAGTCACTGCTTGGTAATACAGAATGGAGTTTTCCTCTCCCTGTTCTGTTGATTTGATGCCTCTAATAACATAATAGACCCCATAGTTTTTTAGCTGTCATTTGCATATCCTGACCTTCTCCCTTATTGGAACTCCAATGGGTATTTTTAAGTATTCTTTGCTTCTGAATTTCTATTTCCCTTGAATAGCTGTGGTTTGGAAAACTTATATCTCAAAAGTATAATGCACTAAAACATCATTTATTTGTGCTCTCCCTTGAAATTTTTTCTAAGACAGGGAATATGTGAATTCATAAACCCAGGGCAAATCAGGACTTATTGTTGGTGTGCACATAGTATAAGGTAGTCATGCTGTAACAGCAGCAGCAATATGTCTCTGGATGAATGAGGTCTAAATTTCCTATGTTTTAAAATGCTTTCCCTCAGTTTGTGCTCAACACTTTGAGTACAGATTGCTCAGCCGAATCCAGTTGCCTCAGTGGAATTATGTCCAGATATGGGGCTATGTACTCTGCTTCTCCCTACAGAATAAGTACTTACCAAGCCCTGTGACTGCTATCCCCAAATTTTAATAACTTTTTCTGTTTAAATTTTGCTGTGTTTTTGTTTCATCCCATTAAGCAATAGTCGGTTGATTTTTAACAGACTACATGACTCATTTTATGTAATGCTATCTGTTTGTTTTCTTTTAAAAAAACATATAGTGTTACTCATGCATAGTACATAGAGTATCTCTGACATATTTTTTTGACAGTCCAGTTTAGTTTTACTCTAAGTTTAGAATTTCTGGTCCTGTTCAGCTGACTCTTATGGCCTTGAGATATCTGGCAAAGATCTTAAGTACAACCTAACTCACTTAAGGCATAACACGATCTTAGCCAAAGCAGCCCTGAGAATAACTATTAGTGTAATTGCTCCTAAAACACAGTCATGAGAATCGACTTTGTTGTGTAATACCTGCAGTTTTTAAGCTTGGCTTTGTCTTCTGGGGGAAAAGAATGATGAATGCTAGATCCCTGCAGGAAAAAATAACTTCCAGGTAGCATTCCTGAGGTACGGATATGTTCATATAAATCTCCCTGAATCTTCCAGGACTTTGGAAGCTGCTCCAGAATGAGAGTTCTCAGCTTCTCAGAAATATAGACAAAACTGAAAATAGAGTAAGGACTGAAAGAGAAAGAAAGCAATAGGACTGTGACAATTAATATACAAATCATGAGTCCTGACAGAAAGCTGAGAGGAGCCATTTGGGTTTCTGGGAAGGTGAGGGGAAACACGTATATAGCAAAAGGAGTTTCAAGAAAAAGGCAAACACAGAACTCAGTAGCACTTTAAGGCTGTAAAAAAAATTCAGAGGTGTTCAAATTGTTGGGAACTACGATTCCTCCCCAGTATACTTTAACATTGTCCTCTCCATTACCCCTATTTCATTTGGGAACAGAATTCTAACTTATACAGAGTTTTCTTTCCAAGACCCACACTCTCTCTTGGAAGTAGCCCTTTATTCACCATACCTTCACTTTCTGCCTAACACAAGGAGACATGTAGAAAGCAGAAGTAGAATCTGCTCTAACTGAGCAGAAAAGAAAGAGATGAAGTAAAGGACGGAAGTGGCAAATTCTGCTCCTGAGATTGAGGGGCCTGAAGAAAGAGGCTGAGGGCAGCTGCTGCAGAGTCAATATGGGGTTGAATTATAAAAAATAGCCATGATTTCACAACTACTCACAGGGACAACATGAGTAGCTCTTGCAGATATTGGCTTTTTGGATCACAGATTACTTGAGTAGCCAACGGAAAGAAACTACTGCCTATTCTCTTATTGAGGTGATCTCTTTTCCTGCCACAGGAATAGAAATATAAATGTAGAAATGTTATAGTATCTTAATTTTTTTCTGTCTACTGTGAAAATTGTTGAGTATTATAGCCTAGACCCTAGTATCATGATATGAAAATTATTTGACTCATAACCTTAAGAAATGGTGCATAAATGATGCAAGGGCAAGTAGCCACAAAATAGATCACTGGTTAGCAGAGGGCCAATTTGGAACTATTTGGAATTAGTCTGAGTGCGTTTGCTTTTACAGTATTTACCTTGTATTTCAGAGACATGCTATAACAATGTCTGAAGATGTAAATAACTCAAAACCAACTTGAAAATAGCAGCTGTGTACTGACAATGATTAGTTTGCCTGCCGTTAATGTGTCTGGGATTATATTTGATCAGGTTTGCCAACTCTCTTTATGTTGTATTCAGTGCTGGTCCAACACTGCTAACTTTCTAGTTGTATTCACAAATCTTGCTGTTATATTCTTCCAGTGTCATTGATCTCATTGTTACAGCATGTATGGAAAGAGTCATATAGTTTTGTTTATGTTTCGCAGCTTGGTAGTCATAGTTATTGTAACTGCAGGGTAGGAATAATTCTCAGAAATAATATCTTTTTTTTTTTTTTTAAACTTTACTGCATTGCTAACTCATCTAACTCTTATTCACACTTTGAAAGGTGTTATAATTGAGAAGTGACCAGCCAAATGAGTAACTCTACATCTGAAGATAAACTTGGACATGAAAACCATGGGATTTAAAGGGCATTCCTGTGTTGGCAATCCAGCCCTACTGTTGCAAGCTACTGCTTTAAGTCTTCACTTCTCTTTTACGTTCTATTTGAGTCTTAATTCACAATCCACTTAGGTAATCTCCTTCATTACTACATTTCCACACTGTTTATTATTTCAAATAGCCTGAAGACATTTTGATAAAGAGAGCACTACTGCATATGTCTGTTCTTGGAATCACAAACGGTTGTAGTTCCCTATCTCTGAGGAAGTATTTTGCCTGCAGTATTTCTAAGTCACAGAGGTATGCATAAAGTTTCTGCCACACTGAACTATTCAGTTCAAGCAAGATAAAAACAAAACCAAAAACACTGACAAAAACAAACCTCATCCCTCATCTGCAATGATCAGCTTCACTGAGTATGTTACAAGCTTCCTCATTTTCCATTCAGTAAGAGCCAATTATCATTAATCTAGTATGTTAGAAGTCACCTCACATACTAACGAGTCTTCTGATCCTCTGATTTATAAACAGCTTTATTCATTTTCTACCATCATCCCTTGTGAAGTTACAAAGATTCTCTGTACTGACAGAACTTCTTAGTTCATATATATCTATTTCTATTAATAAGGAAATACATTTGAAATATAAAGTAATGTAACTGAGTCAATAATATCTGCTTTGTTTTTTCTCATAGGTTGAGATTTTCCATAAATTTTCATAGCAGAATCACAGAATTGGTAAGGTTGGTAGGGACTGTAGTGGGTCATCTGGTCAACCTCCCTGCTCAGGTAGTCATCATAGAGCATATTGCACAGGATTACGTTTAGACAGTTCTTGAATATCTCCAGTGAAGGAGACTCAACAACCTCTGGGCAATCTGCTCCAGTGTGCAGTCACCCACACAGTAAAGAAGTTCTTCTACATATTCAGGAGGAACTTCTGGGCATTGTCCTGTTGCTTGGCACCACTGAGAAGAGCCTGGCTCCATTCTCTTGACATTCTCCCCTTAGATACTGTTAGACATTGATGAAGTACCCTCTCGGTTGCCTCTTCTCGAGACTGAACAGGCTCAACTCACTTAGCCTTTCCTCATAAGAGAGATGTTTCAGTCCCTTAGTCATCTCTGTCACCCTCCACCAGACCCACTCCAGAATCTCCATGTCTCTCTTGTACTGAGGAGCCCAGAACTGGACACAGCACTCCAGATGAGTCTCACAAGGGCTGAGTAGAAGGGCAGGATCACTTTCCTCAACCTGCTGGCAATGATCCTCCTAAAGCACCCCAGGATATTATTGGCCACAAGGGCACTGCTGGGTCATGAACAGGTTGTTGCCCACCAGAACCTCCAAGTTCTCTTCAGAGCTGCAGGCCAGCCCCCAACCTGTACTAGTATATTGGGTTCTTCCTCCTCAGGGGCAGGAAGGACCCTGCATTTGCCTTTGTTCAATTTCAGAGTCTTCAGAGTCTCTCCAAGCTGTCAAGGTCCCTCTGAAGGGCTGCTCAGCCTTCTGGGTTATCAGCCACTTCTCCCAGCTCTGTGCCATCAGGGAACTTGCTGAGGAGGCATCTGCCCCTTCAGCCAAGTCATGGATGAATAAGTTAAACATTACTGGGCTCAGTATTGAACTCTGAGAGACACCACTAGTGAC
Source organism: Scytalopus superciliaris (assembly GCA_013400415.1). NCBI lineage: Eukaryota > Metazoa > Chordata > Aves > Passeriformes > Rhinocryptidae > Scytalopus > Scytalopus superciliaris. The sequence continues at coordinate 77,923 of VXBX01004325.1, read as the reverse complement.
AGACCTCCACCCAGACCCTGTGACACTAATTGCAACCATCTGAAATCTGCTATTCAACCAGTTCTCAATCCACCACTTACAAATAATATACAAATAATAATTGAAAAATATAATGCCAAGTAATTAGAATCTCCTTTTCTGCTTTGGTTTATTTAGGATTTTTTTTATTTGGTTTTGGTTTGGTTTTCTTAATCTTGTGATTCAGAAGAGAGATCATGAAATCTATTATCCATGTGATTGTTGTTTCAACATAGAAATTCATGAGTGGCAGAGCAGTGAAATTCCATCTGCTGAGAAACTTTCCATTGGTTTCTGGACTATTTTTCCTATGCATCTTTTGTTTTCTTCTGTTGCTTTGTAAATATGGAGTACAAAGCTAGATATAGCTACCCCAGTGTTGCTCAGTAGCTGGCAAAGTAAATCTTTCATAAGAACATTCCTGGAAGTTCCTGAAGGGTTGACAAAAGCAACTTACAGTGGAGAATCACTGGAAGGGTTCTTACCAAGGCAAGTAAAAAGTATAACTAGTATTTCTGCTTAGTGATTACAAATTTAGCAATACATTCACCAAAGAGTACACTAATTAAAATAAGAAAACAGGCTTTTTATCTTTAAAACGTGTTTTAACTGAAAATAAGCAGTCAAAGTAATACAAAATAAAGAAGAGCTGCAAAATATTAGCGAACCTTTTGCTGGATCTCATCTCAGAAAGAAAAGTTAAAAATTAATCCATTTTTATGTTCACCATAGTGAAGGACAATGTAACTGTTTGTTTCTAAATTACGAAAACTTAACAAGTTTCAGGTGATTTGAATAAAACCCAGAGATTAAACTTGCAATTACTTGTTGAAGTTATAATTTAGTAACTCTGTTCACATCCTGTACTTTTAACCAATCTTGTTCATATAAGCAGTACACACATGCTTCAGGTAAAAGTTAAGGAGAATAAAACTACTTCCTCAATCAGTAAAGCTTTAAGCTTGCCAGGGGTGTATTGCTTTTTCTAATGTGATGTTTCTGTTGTGATAAAGTTTCTGCCTGTTTTTCCTCTGCTGCTTTTTCTGTGGATGCCTCTGCTACTACTGTTCCCTTGGGCCATGAAGTGTGTGAGAGGCAAAGCCTTATTCTCATGGGGAATAAACAACCTGACTTCAGTGCTCAAAAGAGTGGAAGGCTGCGGGTCACTAAGCACTTCCAAATGCTACCAAATAACGTGTTTGGTGGATTGTGCTAAGAAGTATGGAATACAGAAATGAGTCCCATCTTAGTTCCATACTGCAGGCTCAGTCGTCACTCAAAGTGGCTTGTATAGTAGTAAGACAACAATAGTTTGGAGATTGACAAGTCTGGGGGTTTTTTCAGCTCAAAATTAACATCACATTTATCCCATTTTCAGCTCCCTGATGTTTTCAATCTAAAGTACTGTTACTATGTCTCTCTGACTTTAAAATACACATTCCCATTATAACATTTATGCTTATCACCAAAATCTTTATATATACGTGAAATTCAGAATTATAAGCTGTATTTGCTACTTCCTGCAGTAATCACATTCTGTTAAAGGTCAAAGATTGACTGGCATCCAGATAAGACATTGCTGGGAATGATGTTACAATATGTTCATCTGACTTAGCTGTTTCCTTTGCTGGAAACTTTCCATGAATGTTTTGAAAAACTGTGGCAAGCCTTAATGTTGTAATGGATTTGCTATAATAGCACAGAATTTAGCCTCTAGAAACTTGCTTTCCTGTTTGCTTCTGCAGGTGTTAAGATATCCATCAGGTTTTTAATGACCACAACCATAGGTTAAAGTGTAAATGTAAGGGTTTGAAGAGTTGTGTTTTTTCCTTTAAGCCCAAAACCTTATGAAATTGATGTGGGAAGCTGTCAGTAAGCCAATTTCTGAACTTATTTCATTCTGCCTTTTTCCATTACAAATTGAGTCACCTCTTGGTCTTCTATGTTGTTTGCATAACACCTGAATGGAGAATTGCAGGCATTCCTCTTTGTTTATTTGAAAATAAGTTATTAAAATAATCCTTTTTGGAACAATGAACAAACTTTGGATCTCTGTATTCCTCCTGGTTGAACTGTCATTTTAAAGGATCCCATCAACAACCATGTGCTGTAAAGCCATGAAATGTTTGGGTGGTATCAGTGCTTTTTCTCATCATTAAGTTGATGGAAATGGCAAACTGAAGAAATTAAGGAATTCAACCTTATTTGAAAAGGAAAATATAAGAAAGAACTGTTATGAAGTTAAAATTAACAGCTAAAGCCTTCTGTACAAACTACATCTTGATATATAATCTTGATGAAGTTAAATATTTTTACTGGCATGCTGCAACATTTCAGACAGTATGAAACTTCAAGAAAATGAGACTGCACTCAGTCTGGCATCTATGAACATCAGTGGTCTAACCACAGTTACATTTTTTTGTAGGCATCATGGAAAAGGAGAATTCTAAGTGATGTTTTGGAGGTGAATAATGAAGTGGCATTGTGGGAACAATTCTTATGTATCAAGAAGCAGCAAGGAACAAAACACGAAGTCTTGTTTGGGGAAAAAAGTAACTCTTGGCTGATGGAAAAATGTCACAGTGGAAGAGGGGTCAGATTCTCAACAGTAAGAGAGAGATGATAGGCAGTGTGGGGCTGGAAAAGAAAAATCTCAAAGGTGAACAAAAATTAATTATGCAATATATAATAGACATCAGACACAGAAATTATGTGAACAAGAATTTAATGTTTTGAAGGAGGAATATTTTGACAAAAGGAGAAGAAAACAGATGTCAGGAACCCCAGTTTCCTCTGGCACTAGTTTCAGTTTCCTGCAATGTCATATAAGATCTATATCTTTGCCCATATCCTAGTGGGAGAGAAAAAGAAAAATAATTAAAATGTGAGTTTTAGCCATCCTCGATTTTCAAGCCTAGACTAGAAAAAGTCCTGAGGATCCCACTCTGACCTCCTAGTCCTTCTTTGAATAAGATATCTATCATCGATGACATCATGAGATCAGTCAGCATTACCCTAGGGATAAAACAAGGATTGAACTAGTCATGTTTCTTCCCAGGAGTGAGCCAGGACGCATATCTACCACAATGAGGTACATTTGTCTCTCTTACAGATCTCCTTTCCAAGCCATCCCTTTAAGATCTGAAAGTTACAGAATGGAAATGTTATTACCTTCAACAGAATCTCAGTCTGCAATTTATCACAAATTTTTCTAAAAAAGTTTAGTAAACTTCAGTGAACACCATCAGACCATTCTTTTTAGTGAGGATGAATTAATGTTGTCTGGAAGGTAGATTTATTGCTTATGAATTTTGTAGATCATAGACCAAAAAAGCATTCAAGCAATAGATACATTTTAAAATTAATTAACTACAGTCTTTAAGGCTACCAAAAACTGATTGGTTACATTTTTCCTTCTAGAATATTAACAGTTTAATGACAAGATCTCTCCATTCCCACAAGTGTTTAAATCAATGAGTTCAAAGTGGATTCCAAATTGGCAGGTATGGTATAGAGAAGGACTAGGCAAGAAAAACAGAACATAGCTTTCATTGTTTCAGTCAGCAACTGACAAGTATAAATGGCTACTATTTATCTACAAAACTTTACAACATGCTGTCATATATTGTACAACATAAGCATTGGTACATGACCTGCCCTTACTCCAAAGAGTTAAATTTAGATGGTTAAAGTGAAAGCAGTGTCTCATACAGTGGTTAAGGTTAAACCAGCCAGGAAATAATCACCAAAGTGCAGTGCACATCTGCCAGGAACAACTGCAATCCCTATGGCTGCTGCACCACACACAGAAACAAATTGCTGGTTTGGTGGGATGAAACCAATGAAACTTACTTTCATTCAGATATAAATTCTTTCTGTCTTGATCCTATTACCAGAGTAGCTCTAATTCTACATATTATCTTCCCTCTGTCAGTCTGCTAGATTATTTCTAGTCTAAACTATTTGCCAATTGGTCAATTGCATATTTGTTGGCTGAATTCTGCCTACTTTTCCCTTAGTGGTTTCAGCTGTGTACAACTCTCTGGCCCCTCCTTACGTTTTTTCATAGCATTTAAAGCACATGTCATTTTAGACTCTACCTTTCTTTAAAATATGACTAAAAGGGATCACATGGATAAAAACCTGTTAGGAGAACAGAGGGTACACAAACAGGTACACAAACTGAAAGACATACAGATCTAAGATTGCATTTCTAGGCACTAGCCCAGGGAAAGAGCCAAGATGCACCAGTTCACCAGCACTTCAAGGAGCTTCTAAGAGAACAGAATTACAATCTTACAGTTCTGTAGCATCTTCCTTAGCACTATGTTTCAGTTTTAACACAGCATTATTTATGCTGCTTTTTGGTAAGAACACCCTCTCTAGGGAAAAAAACAGTATGATGTTATTATACTATCACAAATTTTAAAGCATTAACACTGAGTACACTAATAGGTTTATGCATGTATGCTCATAGTCTTTATATCTGCAGACCAAGTTATTTCCACCTGAATCACAAGTTCTATGAGTAGGAAGGAAAAACTAATAATGTTTATTCCCTGAAGAGTAAAAACGGATTTTTGTTGCCTTAATAATGTCAATCTACTTGATGATTAAGTTAACTCAGAACTCAAATAAGTTACACTAGTGTAAAGTAACTCTTTTACAAACTGACACATCCTATCACTTATTGAACAAACCATTNCTCGCTTAACACAGATAAGCCAGGTCTAAGCACGGAGAGCCTGTCAGCGAGCTGACCCAAGAAGGAAAAGAGACCAAAAGAGAGAGAACACCCCCCCCTTTGCCTTATATACACCTGATTATGTAAAGGGATGGGATGGAATACTTCCTAGGTTTTAACCCTGGTTACCAAGGAAGGCCTACAAAAAACAACCCATCACACCATTATATTGATTTTGATCATGTAGATTTTGAGAAAAAATAAAGCATAAGCAAAAGTATTCTCTTGTTTCTCATAGTATCAAAATAATCATTAACTGATGTGTCCTGATCTTTTCCTTGCAAAGATGGAAATAGAAGATCAATAGGACATAGAAACAGTGCCAAAAGTTATAGGAATTGGCTTTTTGCCTTTTTTTCCCCCCAGAAATTATCCCCAGAAAGATTTAGATTTAGACTTTATCTGTTTATGTTTTGTAAGTAGAAGTTTTAATTGATTTTTACATTGCTGTCGACAGCTTTCTTTACAGAAATGGATGTTCAATGCTTCTCTTCACAAAATGCCAACCTAGTGGGGAAACCAGACCAAACCAAAACATCCTTTTCTTTTTTTCAATTTCCCAGTTTCAAGTAAGCTTTCATATAGAAAGATCTTTCAGACCAGGCTGGATTTTAAAAACAAGAGTAGGCAGAACACACCTGGACAGAATAGAAGCTCCTAGAATAATGAAGAATGTTGTAGTTAGGTCACTCCCCTAGGAAGAAGGAAATTAAGATTTTAAATTACTGCTCTGTGGGAGTCACTTCAAGGATTTGAATCTTGTTGTTGTTCTTTGTAGGTGAATGCCCTAGTCACTGAGCTATTAACTATGTTCTCTCTGTCACTTATTGATGGAAATGTCCTTCTGTGTGTGTATAATTAAAGATGTATAGAGAAAAAAGTTACATTTTTGTGCTTTTGTTTTTGTAAATTCAATTGTAAAAACCCTAATTCTAAGTATTCACAGCATTGATGACCATCAATCCAGCAATTTCTCCTATTTAAATAAACTGAATTTAAACTACACTGAAGGCTCTATTATGTGTTAGTTCCAGGCCCTATTGCCCACATAAGATAACTGAGTTGCAACAGTGAGCAAATGCTCAGGAGGATGCCTGAAAAAAAACCATATAGACTGACTTCTGAAAAGAATGCCAATATTCTGTATAGCTTTGCTTATGGGGTTATATAAAGTATATTGTGGTCTGCTTAGTGCTGGAAGAATTCACTGCCAGACTACCATCACCTAAAACACAAACTTCCAGGTACTGACTTACTTAAGCTGTAAAAAGAAGAAAAGCATGCAAACAAAATGTTTGGAAAGTACTGATATAACAGTGATACATGACCAATTAAAATTAATTAATCTAATATTCTTTGACTCGACAGTGGTTGATAGTTCCAAAGAAACCCCAAGAAATACTATTATCAAGAAATACTATTATTAAGAAATACAGGGAAAATCATGGTAAGATAAGTTGGTTAGGAGTTGCTTTGTAGCTTAAAAAGGGAGAGATTTATTTTTTCAATTATCAGAGGTAAAGAGTTTAAACTCAGCAGTCAAACATTTCATTTCCATCTAATATGTTTAACCCTTTACTTCATTTATATTTTTGCAACTTTTATCTACAAAAACCCTTTAACAACCCAAAAGCCTTCTCACTCTTGACAAAAGGGAACAACCAAATATTGTAATATTTGGTCTATTAAAATGACAGGAATCCCCATTTTTAGGTTGGTCTATCTATAAGATATTACTTTTGTTGTCTCTATTAAAGTGACTCTTTCCTTGATTCCTATAAGATATTAGACATGAGCACATTGTGAAGGTGTGAGGCATATATTTTTAGAATATTTACATTTCATAAATGAGAATCTAGATCCTAAAGCACATTTTGAAGAACCTTGAAAATACTTGGCTACATTTTCAATAGTGGCAATTATGTATATCCCCATTTGACTGTACAAATTTGAAGACTTTTATCAATACTATAATTTCACCAAAGTGTTTGCAGAAGTATATATCCACTATAGTATATTTATTTTAATTTATATGCCTTTACATTTGTAGAATATTTTACTGTCACCTTATACGCTGGCATGATTCCCTATGTAATAAACTATTTTTCAAAAACAGTTAAGTATAGCATAATTGTGTCCTATTTTGGATGCAGTTCAAGTGTTCCATTAGTTTCCCAAGATGTCTCTGTTACTTACATAAATTTGTCAATTTTTGTTGACATTACATAATCTAGATACTATTTAATTCAAAGTTGTACCTTTTGGTTTCAAAATTCCACTTCCCTCTTTTATAACAA
>VXBX01004325.1:60764-70851 GCA_013400415.1 Scytalopus superciliaris | reverse complement strand
CTTCCCTCTTTTATAACAAATTTCTTCTTCTCTTTTGAAATTTATTTGTAGCAATTGTTTGCATAAAGGCTGAACTTCTAACTTCATGTTTACATGCAACATGGCATTGCTAAACTTGGTATTATTGTTTACAACTGCCAAAAATCTTTTGGAAAACGTGCATCTCATCAATAGGTTGGCATGTTACCATCTTCAGTGAAAAAAGTTGACATTAAGATATTAAAGTAAATAGTGGCCTTGAGATTTTGCTGATCAGTTTTTCCCCAGCCTCCTTTCCCGTCCTTCCCTCTCTCTCTCTCTCTCTCTCTGTTTTTTTGTTTGTTTTTTTTTTTTGAACTAGTGCCCAAAAAATTGGTAATACAGTTAAAAAAAACATTTAAAACATCTCTACAGAATAAATCTCTGTTCTGGCATATTTGTGTTTATTGGACAAAAGGTAAAAATGAGGAAATGATACTACTGTCAAACCAGCACCTAAGGAAATCAGTTAGAATTTAGGCACTGCTGTGCTAAGACCTGCACAGAGACTTCACTTACCTGTTGTTCACTGTACCTAGATTTAATAGAGTATTTCCATAAAAATAGTGTATATAATATGCCATAGAAGTCCACTGCACTGACCAATGGATAAGTACTAAATAAAGACAAGGATATAATATTGTGCACTAATTTTGGCTAGGAGTTTTTTCTTTTCACAGTGGCTTGTATGTTATCATGTCTTGGATGTGTGACCAAAACAGTGTTCATAACACACCAGTGATTTAGTTATTGCTGATCAGTGCCTATAAACTATCAAGGCCTTCTCAGTTTCTCAAGCTGCCCCAGCAGTAACTGAAGGGATATGCCATAACCTGGCATTGCGTTCAGCATCAACATTGGTGTAAAGAAGGACGAATGGGGAACTTTGCAGTGATGGTGCTTGTCATCCCAAGAAACTTTTAAGCATAAAGAAGTCTGTTTTCCTAGAGATGACTAAATACCTGCTTGCCAATGGTGAGTAGTAAATGAATTCTTTATTTTGCCTTGCTTGTGTGCACAGCTTTGCTTTACCTATTATGCTGTCTTTATTTTAACGTGTGAATTCTTTCACTTTTACACTTCCAATTCTCTCCTCCATTCCCACTGGAGAGAAGGAGTGAGTAGCTGTGTGAGACTGAACTTCCTACCAGGGTTAATCCACACAAATGATGAACTCATTGGCGATGAGAATCTTGAAGGCAGCCTTGACAGCAGTGACCATGAGAGTCAAGGGTTCAGCATCCTGTGACGAGGGAGCAGGGAAAAAAACAAGATCACAGTACCGCACTTCAGAATAAATTTTGGTCAGTTTAAAGTTGTGCTTTGAAAGAGGCTCATGGCTAAAGGTCTTGTAGGGACCAAGAAAACTGGTTAATATTCAAGGATCATCCCCAAGTTCAAGAGCAGTCCATCCCATCAATTAGGAAATCAGGTAAAAATGGGTGACCTTCACAAAAGAACAAGAGGCTTTTGGACAAACTCAAACACAAAAAAAGAAGTATATAGAAGGCAGATGTGGGGACAAGTATCCTGGAAAGAATGCAGTTGCTGCCTGACTATGCAGGGATAATGTTTTCAAAGCCAAAGCCAAATGGAATTGAATCTGTCCAGTGAAATGAAAGACAAGAAAGTATTCTATAATTGCCTACATGACAAAAGGAAGACTAGGGAAAATTCGGGCCCACTGCTGAAGAGGCAGGGGACATGGTGACACAGGACTTGGAGAAGACTGAGGTACTGGATCCATTCTTTATTTCAGTCTTTACTAGCAAGACCCAGAGAACGAATGAATTCTGAGGGATCTGACTCTTGTAACTTTGAGACCACTTTTGATAATCTTTGAATAATTATGGTGACTGGGAGAGGTGTCTGAGGAGCAGAGGAAAGTAAATGTCACACCTACTATGAAGAAGGGTAAGAATTATGCAGGGAACTACAGGCTAGTCAATCTCACCTCAGTTCCTGAAAAGGTGATGGAGCAATTAATCCTGAGAAACTTTTCCAGACACATGCAGAACAAGAAAAAAAAGTTATTATGGACTCAAAGGGAAATCACGCTTAGCCAACTTGATAAACTTCTACAATGAAATTACTTGCCTGGAAGATGAGAGGGGAGCAGCATATATTGTCTACTTGAAGTTCATTAAGTAAGGCTTTTGACACTGTCTCCCAGAAGATCCTCATAGAAACAACAGTGACGAATGGGTTGGGTGAAAATTGCCTGAACAGTCAGGCTTGGAGAGCAGGACGATCAGTGCAAAACTGTCTAGTACAAGGCCAGAGACTCTGCTGCCTTCTTGCCTTCATTCTTCCTTCTGAAGTTATCCAGTAAATGTGGAAGATACTTGATAATAGTTTAATTCAAGCTGAAACTACAAAAATTATAATATTGGGTTGGTTAAGCACATAAGCAAGAAGAAGGTAGAAGAAGCCACCTGAATGGATGATAAACCTAAGAAAACTTTTGGGAAATTTCAGATATCTGTTTGGGGAACAGATATAATACTTCTTCTGAACTTTTGCCAAAGTAAAATTGTGGATATACTTTAATTATAGGCTTAGGCTATATGTTAGGCCCATTCTTATTCATGATTCAGATATTCATAACTATAAATATTTTTGGTCTGAATACTAAAAACTCATGGAAATGTCATAGGAGTTAAGGGGGAGGTTGAAACACCAAATGCCTGAACTGAAAAGAGAAATTACTCAGTCTTACATTATTACATCATGTGTTTAACTAAGTGTATGAGGGAACTCAACAGAATTATGTGTGAAGTAATCCTTTACAAAGTAATTTTAGATAATTTTGAACACAAAAAGTTTAATCAAGTTTAGTATCATCAACTGTAATTTTATTCTGGTCCCTTTTAAATATTCAAGTCAAATCTATAAAATTTACAAAATCCTGGCTTTATTGTATTTGTATTTATTTCTGTGTATCCATCCCTATACCTGAAGACAGATTAAAATGTCTATAATCATGTTACTCCTTATAAAAATGCAGTGGTACAGTTCTTAATGAGAGTTCCAGTCTTACTATTACTTCTGTCTCATCTTTATTCATGTCAAGTTAACTGGTTTTTTTGTAATTTTCTGTGTGAAATAACGAAACTTCACCATCAACAGGTGTCTGAGATCTAGTTATTGTCTCTGACTGATGCTTTTCCATGTTCTCAGAAACTGTGTACATTGTTAAAAAAGATGTTGGTCTCTGTTATACTGTCGTACCTTGTCAGCACCTTTCCCATTCGAGTAATATTAGACAGCTACAGAAGGAATAGTACAATTGAAATACTGGCAAACAGAAGAAATGAGAAGAGAGGGTCATGTACAAGAGAAAAAGGAATGTAAAACTTGAACTAAGCCAGGGACAAACACACAGTGAAGTTACTGAGGGAATAGAATAAAACAAAATCCATTTTCAAAACTAATGAGAACTGCTATGCTACTATCACTACTCAAGGCACGGGACCAGAGATAAAAGCTCAGATGAAGACTACTAATAGCCATGTACCATTCTGTCAGTGAAATGGGTTAAAAGAACTTTATTGAAGACAGCTCGCTCTCTGTCCTCTCTTTCTCTCCCTCTCTCAAACAAGCATCTTTTTTGTCTATATTGGCAAATTTTCTTAGTGTAAAGTGTTTGGTCTTCAGATTGTTGAAGCCAGGATAAAAATGTGAAACATAAGTAGGATTAAACCCTATTCATGATTTTCTTCAGTATGATTCTCCAAAGGGCCACGGCAAACCTCGATGAAGACAACAGCATCTACATCCGATACCGTACTGATGGAAGCCTATTCAACCTAAGGCGACTGAAGGCCCACATCAAAACCCTCAATCACCTTGTCCCTGAGCTGCTTTTTGATGACGATGCTGCCCTTGTTGCTCACACAGAAGCAGCTCTGCAGCGCTTAACATCCTGCTTTGCAGAGGCTGCTGAGCTTTTTGGGCTGGAAGTCAGCTTGAAGAAGGTGGAAGTTCTCCATCAACCTGCACCTCAGGAAGTCTTTCACCATCCCCACATCACCATAGGCAAATCAGAGCTTAAGTCAGTCCAGCAGTTCACCTATCTGGGAAGCATCATTTCCTCAGATGGTAAAATTGACAAAGAGATAGACAACAGGTTAGCAAAGGCACGCAGAGCTTTTGGAAAACTCCATAAAAGAGTCTGGCGCAATAAACACCTGAAGAAAAGTACAAAGATCAGTGTCTACAGAGCCATTGTACTATCCACTCTTCTTTATGGCTCCTGGGTCATCTACCGCCACCACCTGCAACTCCTCGAACGCTTCCATCAGCGCTGCCTCCGTACAATTCTAAACATCCACTGGACTGATTACATAACTAATGCATCTGTTCTTGAACAGGCAGAGGTCACCAGCATTGAGGCCACGCTGCTGAGAACGCAGCTGCGCTGGGCAGGGCACGTCTCCAGGATGGAGGATCACTGCCTCCCTAAGATTGTGCTCTATGGCAAGCTTGCCACTGGCCGCCACAAGAGAGGAGCCCCAAAGAGCTGATACAAGGACTCCTTCAAACAACACCTCAGCCTTGGCCATATTGACCACCATCAATGGTCTACTCTGGCCTCCAGTTGGGAAACACGGAGACACACCATCCATAACACTGCTGCTTCCTTTGAGATCTCATGCAGGATCAGTTTCAAGGTGAAAAGACAGCGCAGAAAGAACTGTGCCTCGCCAGTACTGCCTACGGAGACTTTCCACTGTGCCTTTTGTAACCAGACTTGCCTATCGCGCATTGGCCTTTTTAGCCACCAGTGCACTTGTAGCAAGCGTGGGTAGAGCCCTTCCCAAATCTTCGTTCACAAAGCCTAGCTATGATGATGATCATGATGATATATAAATGTAGACACACATAGTATCCTATAATGGTTTTGCCTATTTCCAGGACAAGACTGACTTCAGCAAGAGTTGTGTCAGATCACCAGAAATTTAAAAAATAGAAAAGCCTACCTTTATAATTTTAATGTATTAAAATGCAGAATAAAATTGAGTCTCTATCCATGTGATCTACGTATCCTTGAAAAAATTTCAATGCATCATAAACAATGTCTTAGTTACATCTCACCATCAAATTGGGGAGAATTGAGAATGTCACCATTAGCAACTTCAAGTTCTTGTTGCTTCACATATCATATGAATTATTAAAATGCCAAAAAAAACCCTATTCTGAAAATAAAAAAATGCATACTTATTTACAGGAACGTACACTAGACAATCTGACTCCAAATATTTCTATTCTTCCAGCTTCCCCATTCAGGTAATAACCATTTTTTTGGTAGTATTTATTAGGTCACTTTTGTGAGTATTTGCCAGCTTGCTTGCACTAGACATTGTTAATATGCAGTCAGCACTAGAGAAATAGTCTTTTCAGCAGACTGTGTTTGCTTTTTGTCCTTATAAATGTGGTGATTATCCAAACAAGAAATGTGTGTATTGGCTTACAACACAGTATTGCACTTCAATATACTTTGTTTGACAGTAGAGACCTTATTTCATTATAGCTGCTGTCTTCTTTCCATTGAGTAATACCTTCTTTATCTTGGATATATATTGTTAAGTTTTTTCCCTGTGTGAGATCAGCTTATGGCTTGTGCTTAGAACCTTAAATCTGATTTGATGTACTTTGTAAGCGAAAAAGATGCTTAAATTGCAAATGCTTAACAGCATATTGTGTATGTATGTGGGTAAATGGCTGGAAATGAACTATTGAACCCTTAAGGAGAAGCCTGCTACTTCCTATCTGCAATCAATATAAGCTGCAGTTAATTCTGATAAAACCTGGAGTAAACAAGTGGCACATCCTGAATCCTCTGATTAATAAAGGAACACGAGATAGAGCCAACAATTAAGAGGGCTTCTGCATATAGACTATTTAAAATAGGGAAACTGGGGGGTTGGGGCCTAAAAGAAGAGTTCCTAGAAGGAAGTTGAAACAAAAATCAGTCTTGGAAAGAAGAAGGTCAAGATTCTGGCTAAAAGAAAGTTACCCAATATGACTTTGTGTCAGTATTCACAGAACAGGAGCGACGTGCAAGGAAGGGGAGACTACTGGGAGAACTGTTGGGGAACCAAGTGTGAGACATAATCTGGTAGGGAAAAAGTTCTTGTGTGCTTACTTCTTAAATAAACTCCATTATACCACCTTTTACTCCATCTCACCTGTATCTGTGTGTTTATTAAATGCTGCTATTCTACAGGGTCTTTGTGTTTCTGCTGTCTTGAGTCTGTTAGTACCTCATAAGGCTGAGGTTCCACTGCAATGATTGTTGGTTCATATTTCATGTGGCACTTATCTGAATCTGACCTACTTATTTGTGTGTATGTGGCCTGATCTTTGGTTTCTTTTTTTGAGTGTTCTCTCATTTTCTTAAATGATTATTTTTCCCACATTCTTCTTATAGATGGCAACAGGCTACTACTGAGCTTGTCACTTAGAGCACAGGAAGGCTTATTCCTCTTGTCTTTTGTTATCAGTTGTCCTGGTTTCCTTGACTGTTTTCTCACTGTTTAGAAACTAGATGCAGATAGGTGTCTCTTAATGTTGATTTTTGATTTTGTTTCCCTTCTGCAGAGATGACTGTTCTGGGATGAATTTCCTTTTTTGAGTCTACTCACCTATGCTGGAGTAAAAATATACTTGCTATTGTCCTCAGTGCAAGATCATAAATATGTCCTTACATATTTTTCTGTCACCTGTCTTGACTAAACACAGTTTCCCAGCTTAGGCTTTTGGGTCCTTAAAGCATTCAGTCACAGTTATTACCACAAGTACTGGTTCCTCTTCTGGTCCAGTTGTGAATATCTCCAAAAGTCTCAAAGTTTGCATCTTCATCTTTAATAAAGTATTTTTTCTGTATTTTAATTTTTTGTTAGGTTTGCGAGATTTTTTTGAGAAGGGAGGACATAGAGGTTGGAGAGGAGAAAAGAGTGTAAAAATAAAGTATACATGCATTTTAACCAGTTGCTGGAGTATGCTTGATTTCATCCCTATGAAGGGTTGTTATTCCATTTAGTTGTTGTTATCTTTCTTTCAGTGCNCCACCCACAATGATAGATGTTTTTTATAAGACTCATTTCTTGGTGGCATGTTTTCCACGTCTGTACAGGTTTCTTTCAATGTCAGTATAACATTCCCTCTGGTCTTGCAACTGTCATAATGCCTCTTCTTTCCATTTCAAAGTGTCTTATTTTTGCTTCTGAATCACATTTTCTTTATTTTGTGCATATATCTCTAAGATGCTCCCTGTCATCAGGTTTCATATACCCTTGAGAAGACTAAAACTGCTCAAAGGATGCTCTTCAGAGATGTTATAATTACAACCAGGATTGTAGCTGCATGCACACAGGTTGACTTCCTGACATTGGTATCTAATTCTTTCCTTCTATAATCTTTTGTCCATGGAATTTGCTTTATGATTACTTAGTGTTTTACACAGTCATATCTATGGTATTCTTACTTGTCCATAACTTATCATGCTATCAATCGCAGTTGTTCAGATTTTACCCCCTTAGCATATGTTTAACAAGCTCCATATTAAAGTGGGACTTGCCTATTACTACTGTGTACATTGCTTGATCATTGATAATTATGCAAAGAGCACACACTTAAGAAATATATATACTAAAACATTAGATAACATTACATTACAGGGGCCCTAATATTTTATTTTTGAAATCGCTTAGAACCAGGGTAAATGACAGAACAAGGTCCAAAGCAGTGAGGGTTGTATTATTCACGGTTTTGTGGAAGGCTTTAAGATTGGAAAACAATTCCACAGAGGAACAAGTGAAACAATAGCTGTAATTCTCAAGGGAAAATCTGAGATTTACCGAGAACTAGGACACATAGTCGGTTCTAGGAGCATATTAGAGCAACACCCTCTGATATATGGCTCATAAACAGCACATTACTGTTGTTCAAGGAATCTCAACTACAAGCATATTAAGAGGAATTACATTTTTTGTAAATAAACACAAATGAGATTATTAAACTAGAACCTGCTGCCCATTTATTTAAGCTAACAAAACCTACTTCTCAAATCCAGTTTCGGTAACTGTTCCTTAGCCTGACAATATGAGAGCCATTCACCACTGAAACCTAACCTATAGCAGAGGTCAAGTACTAGCCCATAGGATGATTTATTTTTTTTTTTCCAGTGGCTATGTTTCCCTAAAAAGAAATAAGAAAAAAGAAAGAAGACTCCCTATTGTAGGACAATCTGGAGAATGAAATGCTGATGAAACATGCTAATTTGTATTTTGTATACAAGAGAAAAAGAAATACATTATCTGTTTAGACAACTCATGAAGGAAACAATCACAGGCCAATAGCTGTGCTATTTCTTTGTCCTCTTTCTTCCCTAAAAATCTTTGCAGATACTACCCAAAGATATTTTCCTTTAGTTTTATAGGGTTACAATGTATCGTGAAAGAATTCTTACTCTCCAGGATAAATTTCTAGACAGAAAATAAAATATATTTGACAATATATTTGCAATTGGAACTAAGTAATTGCTAAAGCAATGCATTCTTAGAAAACCAACTCACCAGAGGAGGTATTTAGGGCAATGACCTGTTATTAAGTTTATCAGTAAATACAGCATTCCTCAAAGCTTTGGAAATTTAAATTGAACATTTTCCATTTACCAACAGTGTTTGAACTACTTTCATTCCTTCTCTCCATTAAATACTCTGCAATGACAAAGATATAGGGAATATTAAGAAACACCTGAAGACCCACTGGTCTGAAAAGAAAGAAATTTCATAGGCAGCTATATAAGAGAATTGTTGTAATGACTAAGAAATTATAAAAGTTGAGTCACTGGATGAAGGCCTTACATTTCAGATTATGTCTAAACTTGGGACCTGGATCACATCCAATCCTCTCAGCCTAGAGTCCACTTCCATTAAATCTCACTTTTACGCATCAAAGAACCAAGTAGGTATTAGCTTGCAGCACAGTTCATTTTCACAGAGAGACCAACTTTGAGATCAAGCTGATNAGAGCGAGAACACCTCCTCCTTCGGTTTATATACACCTGATTACGTAAAGAGATGGGATGGAATACTTCCTAGATCTTGACCCTGGTTACCAAGGAAGGCCTACAAAAAACAACCCATCACAATCACCAAGGGAAAAACGAGAGAAGGTAAAAGGAAAAGTAGCTGTGTCGATAAGAGATATGATGCCCACCAAGAATCAAGTTGATGTGACTGTGGAAAAACAACTATATTCATAGCATGTGTCAGATAAATTTTAAGATATGTTAGGTAAATTGTAGATCACAATTCTGGCCACGTGCAGATAGAAAAAAATGAATTTGAACAGAAGGAGTAGTACATATAGGATGATAGGGCCTCGATAATGTAATTTTTTAAGAGTTCAAGAGAATGTTTTGGAGGAGATAGTGTCATGTTAAGAGAATTAGCACAAAAAAAGAAGAAAGAATATGGTGATATTGGGAAGACACTGTTGAGAAACAATTCTGACTAGCTTAAAAAGTACATCTACATGGACTATGTCACTTGTGGGTATCTAATATTGCACTGACTAAAGGCTTATCAGAATTTGCTAAAGATCTTTTTTATTATGTCATATTTGAAGCCATGTCCTAAGCAAAAATGGTTACAGATGAGTCAGTTAATAACTATATATAGCTAATATAACATAAAATTTAAGACAATTTTAGCCCCAAATATACTTAAGCTCAGAACTGTGAAACTTGCAGAGTCTTGCATTGAACCTGAGATTTGAGAACTATGGTCACCAAACTCAAAAATAAAGCACCACCATTACCTTTCTTATTTAGAAGTACAGCTAAATACATGGTTAAATCATATGTCTAAATAAATTACACAGTAGACATTAAGCAGCTGATTGCAAACTAAGATCATACTTCCAACTGGATGGTAAAAATGGATTTTATTCATTCCTAATTTTGTTGCGCTTTGTCTTCTCCAAGAGTGGCATGAAGAAAAAAACCATAAAAAGAACAAAAAAATCTAAACCAAAAAAAAAAAAAAAAAGACTTTTTGTT
>VXBX01004325.1:0-60729 GCA_013400415.1 Scytalopus superciliaris | reverse complement strand
AAAAAAAGGCATTTTGATGTCTTGTTTTTTTTTCAAAAGATTAACCGCTATTTTTCAATTTTTTTAAAAAAAATTATTTATTCATTCTGGAAATTTTCACTGAAATTCCGAATCTGTATTCAATTTTCATTCACAGCTTTTTCAGGCATTTTCATTTTGCTTTCTCATTGTTTATTTTGTCATTAGAAACAGTGGATATGATTACTAACATAGTAAAAGTTAGGAAAAATACAGTAGAGAAGTGGCAAATGGGGGAGGGTAAAGAAGGTGGGAGAGACAAATGAAAAATAGCAATGTGAAATGATGGACGATTTATTTAATAGTCTTGAGACATTGAGAAAATAAAGACTGGTATTTTTTCACTGAAATCTGTTTCGGATGTTTTGAAAAGTAAAAACTCCCTTTGAAACCATCTAAAGATGGTTTTAAATAGAATCCTGAGACTAATCAGGTGACCACCATCTATCAATGTTTCCCTTTAAAACCAGGCATTCTGATAAATGTAATAGAAGCATAAGTTTCAAATTTTATTATCATAAGCATATTGTCCCTTCCCTTCCCTTCCCTTCCCTTCCCAGCTCTATTCTACAAGATGAATCTGTCCTATATTCATGTATGGTAGCATCTGCACTAGTAGACTAAAACTAATGAGGCCACGGGCTTGAACCTTGCACATACAGACCTTTTCAGGTTTAGTCATCCCTTTTCATGATTCAGAGGGTGCCAGCCCACATTCTCTCAGGCAAAACCCAGACACTGTCTAAGGAATTGACTAGAGAATAGGGAAATGGAAGAGATTTTAGAAACTGAAAAATG
The DNA here is from genome assembly GCA_013400415.1 of Scytalopus superciliaris. NCBI lineage: Eukaryota > Metazoa > Chordata > Aves > Passeriformes > Rhinocryptidae > Scytalopus > Scytalopus superciliaris. The sequence goes on along the minus strand of VXBX01004325.1, from coordinate 59,913 downwards.
TCCTCAGGTTTGCCAGTTGGTTCTCATCCCATTTTATGTATTAGTACAAACATAGATCCAGCAGATTCCCTGTATTAAAAACTACAAGTCAAAATTTGCAGCAAAGCAGCAGATAATTATCTCTTTTGGTAAACTAATTCAACTGATATTTAATTTGACTGCTCCTACAACTAACTTTTCAGAGAATTTTACTGTGACAGCAAACACTGCTTTGATATTAACAGCTCTGCTATATATTCTATTTTAGTGGGATGCATATACTTCCCATAAAAGCATGTGTATAAAGATTTCCAAAGAGACATGCACAGTATCTTTGATTAGCTTAAAAAAATACAATAGAATGTTGATGAAGCAGATGAACCACTCCCAAAAGCAAAAGACAAATAACAATGATATCCAAACTCGATTCACTCTTCCCCTACATCCAAGCAATAGAACCGCTATGCATTGCCTTTCCAGTGCCTGCAAAACAGTTGATCTTTACACTGAAAGACACTATGTTTTGTTTGCATTCAACCAGCAGGTTCCAATGTTGGAATTGTCTTCATGAAAATCCTGTTGAACTTACCATTAAGCTATATCAGTATAATATAAGATATTGATACAGCAACAGTTACGGTACTGTTTTGGGTGAGCAGTGGATCTCACCTGTAATCATGTCACAAGTGTATCACTCTATACAGTACAATCAACCATTTACGCTGCAGTAGAAACTGTCAGACTTGATGGTATGCTCTCTGCTCCGGACCCCCCTGGTGCTGGCAGGGCCTCTGGTAGCCTCAGGGAAGAAACAGCGTGGCCGAGGCTCATGGAGGCAGAGAGAGTTTATTCAAACAATCCCGGGTTTAAAAACCCTAGGGGCGGGCTCAGGGAGCAGGGCTGTCATTGGATGAGGGTTCGGGTGGAGGGGAGTGGTTTGGGGACCCGGGTAGCCAATGGGAGAGGGGGAGGATCCATCCCCAGCAGGAACCAGGGATTGGGGAAAGGACGGGGAAGGATGGGGGTTAGGGAAAGGGTGGAGCTGATCTCAGGGGAGCAGGGCAGCTTGGCAGCGTCCCAGCAAACCACGTGGTCGCTGGTGGGCGGGTTGTTCACAGATCTTAAGGGAAGACTTACTACAATTAAACACAAGAGGTAAAGAGTTTTCTGCTTCTTTGGTTCTGTGGTGATGATTTCAGTTCTAGGGGTGTGCTTTTCCATTTCTCGTAGCTGTCTCTGTTCCCCACAAGAAACCTGTAGACAGTATAGATGTTTGAGGCAGACATCACGTCATACCTTGTGATATACCATTCACTAAGCATGCTGTTGTGGCTTAATGTGGCAGGCAGCTAAAGACCATAGAGCTCACTCCTCTCCAATGGGATGGGGGCCAGAATTGGAAAAAAGGGAAAAATTTGTGGGTTTATATAAGAACAGTTTAATAAGAGAAAATTAAAGAAGAGTAAAAATAATTATAAAAGAAAGTACAAAACAAATAATGCACAATGCAACTGCTCACCACCTGCTGGCTGATGCCCAGCTGGTCCCAGAGCAATATGCCACCAACTCTCTAGGCAACTCCCCTCAAGTTTTATTGTTCAGCAAGATGACATATGGTATGGAATATCACTTTGTCCAGTTTAGACCAGATGCCTTGGCTATATCCCCTTTCAGATTCTTGTTAACCTCCAGGTTCTTGTTTGCAGATAAGCATAAGAAACTGAAAAACAAAATACCCTCCAAAAATCAAAAACACAGCACTATACCAACTGCTAGGAAGAAAATTAGCTTTTAGCCAGGCAAAAACAGGCCACATTCAGTCTGATGTTACTTTCTAGGCTAGTCTGTCTCCCTTCAATCCAGGTAAGACCATTACTCATCAGGGCTGACATGAAGGAAACTGTGTTCCTGATTTCCACACCAAGCCCTCGTTGTAATTGCAACTCAGAATGCTGCAATTATTTCATTTCATTAAGTCACAAAGAATAAGTCCTTCCTTGAGGTCATTCCTTTCTATACTGTTTTATCAGCTAAAGGAAAAGAAGAATGAAAGTCACTGAAAAAAGAAGATGAAAAAGATCTATTAGGTCATCTGCTCCTCTCTGCCAGAATGTGATTGTTCCTTATTGTTCACTTGAACATGTTTTCTCAAGTTTAATTTAAAGTCATAGCAAAGAGTATTCCATCAATTACCATAGGAAACAATCCCATAGGGTAGTAGTTATCTTGGTCAAGAAGATTTTTCTTCTTTGTGTAACATTTTATCTCTCTTCATTTTATTCTATTATTTCTAAGGATAAGCTCTTAAAATTATACTGTGATAAATGGTCCTGTACTATCCTTGGTGCTGATACTATCTAAATATTTATAGATTATTATAGTCCTTGCAAATTTCCCTGTTAGCCAAGCACACACATTCAAACATATTCTATTGCTTAAAAAAACCCCAAAATTTTACCAAACTTACAAAAGGCCACATCCAAAAATGTGATGAGTCAAGAATGTGACCATAATAGAATCATAGAATCGATTGGGTTGGAAAAGACCTCTGAGATCATCAAGTCCAACCCTTGGTCCGACTTCAGTCCTTTACTAGATCATGGCACTCAGTGCCACGTCCAATCTCAGTTTAAAAACCTCAAGGGACAGTGAATCCACCACCTTTCTGGGCAGGCCATTACAATGCCTGATTACTCTCTCTGTAAAGAATTTTTTTCTAATATCTAACTTAAATTTCCCTTGGCAGAGCTTAAGCCCATGCCCTCTTGTCCTCTTGCTGACTGCCTGGGAGAAGAGACCAACCCCCACCTGGCTGTAACTTCCCTTCAGGTAGTTATAGAGAGTGATGAGGTCACCTCTAAGCCTCCTCTTCTCCAGACTAAACAACCCCAGCTCCCTCAGCCTCTCCNCATCTCTCCAGTCTATTCAGATCCCTCTGCAGAGCCCTCTTGCCTTCCAGCAGGTTGACACTCCCTCCCGACTTGGTGTCATCAGCAAATTTGCTGATGATGGTCTCAATCCCCTCATCTAAATCATCAATAAAGATGTTAAACAGGACTGGACCCAGCACTGACCCCTGGAGAGCACCACTAGTGACTGACTGCCAGCTGGATGCAGCTCCAATAACCATTACTCTCTGGGCCCGGCCAGCCAGCCAGCTCTTAACCCAGCAGAGAGTGCACCTGTCCAGGCCATGCACTACCAGCTTTTCCAGGAGTATATTATGGGATACAGTGTCAAAGGCTTTGCTGAAGTCTAGATAGACCACATCCACAGCCCTACCCTCATCCACCAGCTGGGTCACCTGATCATAAAAGGAGATCAGGTTGGTAATGCAAAGTTTTGAAAGAGAAAGCTTAATCCTGTAATAAATAATAAAATATTCAGGATACTTACAACCAAGTGAGATGTTGAAGAATTTGATTAAGTATATTGTAGTGCAATTCTATACTGTCATGCCTGAGAGCACAGCATCACCTTTATTTATAAATCAGGTAAATTAAATGGGTCTGGTAGAATATGGGAAGTTGTGTAACAGTGTTCTAAAGCTGAAGGATTCTTTTAACAGCTAAGGTTAACAGTATACCTGCATTTCAGAGTAAATGTATAGATACTGGGTTTTTTTACTTGGAATAAAGGGTATAGGTTGCCTTTATAGGAATAAAGGTTGCCTGCACTCACAACTATGGTCAGCCAGTTTGTCTTCTTCAGCTAAAGTAACAGAACCTGATTTTCTCAAGAAACTACACAAGTTGGCCATATATTCTAAAGGAGAAGTGAGGAAGGCACATGTGATTTTGTGAAAGAGAAAATTAGGTCTGATGAATTGAGATATTAAGGAAAACTCATATTTCTTGAACTAAATTTTTCCTCAAGAAATTATAATGCTGCAGGAAGCTAACTTGTGTCAACATTTTGTTCTTTTTGAATGGGTACTGTCCAGATTAGCTACATTAGGATGAATATATTTAATTCACATTTAGAATATGATATTGAAAAGGTTGGTCTTTCAATCAAAATGTTTCTAAACATGGTAGGCACATCCTTAAAACTTTGAAAAAGAATACCCAAAGAATATTATGAAATCAATCAAGTTGTTGAAGGGAATATTGCACCTCCCTGCTTCATTAAAATTGTTCTGCAAGAGGACTATGTTTGATGGGCCATTTCCTTATTAATCAGAAAACTACAGAATAGCTTTGATTGGACATTGTACACCATTCAAGCTCTGATGCAACTCAATTGATTTCACCTGAGTTACAGCAGGATTGTTTTTTTGTATTTCTTAAAATCCATTGGTTTACATCAATTGCAAATTACATTCAATGAAAAACACTGAAATATTCTTACAGTTTCTTAAAGAAAAATTAAAGGACTCCACTCTTGTTAAAAACAGATGATTACATTGAAGTGTAAATTCCTAATTTTTAGGTAATTCTATTTGCTGCATCAAATGCTTCATTTTAAATGAATGTATGTTTCATTTCTGTGTTTATAGGTCATGACAAAAAAAAACCAAAAAACCACACCTAAACCCCCACAGATTTATTTATTTGTAGGTACAAGAGGAAAAGAAACATATTGGCCACTAAGAGAAAGAGCTAGAGAGGTCATCTGCTGATCAGCAACACCATTATCAAAACTGAAATGGTCAGTGAAATGTACTTGAACCCAAATGCTCTGGTCATCCATAACACAGTGAAAGTGCTGCATGGGTATTACAGCTTTTCTGGGAATTTGGGCTAATATTTAATACATCCTATCCGACTTTGAGGGAAAAAAAATCTACTTTATTTTCAAGGCAGGTGTATGTGAGAAGAATGGGAAAATAAGTGAAAGCAAAAGGTAGAAATGGAAACCAGCATGGGATTAAGAAAAAGATAGAGTCCAGTTTCCTGTTCAACATACTTGAATAATTATGAACTACACCAACCACAGACTGATCCCTATTACCAGCTTTTTAGAAATGTTTCATAACTATCTCCCTCTGGTTTGTACTTTCTAACTTCAAATTTTAAGTTTTTGAAAATGTCATGAAGTGGTTTTTTTAGGTGGTAGTAACTGACATATTTAAGACCTCACTGTGCCTGGAAATAATTAACATTATCCACTGAAGTTATCAAGACCACTCTTGAAGTAAATACTGTCTCAAAATAAAGAGCACTACTACCATTCATGCAAATAAAGAATTTCAGAACCTTTAGTACTTTAGTTTTTCACTGGTATTGGAGCTCTGTAATTAGATTAGAAAGAATATGTGACCATACTTTTAAAAAGTATGTTGTTTAGCTTATAGATAAGAAGAACAACAACCATATATTTTAACTTATATAGAATACCACATTCAATATAAGTTTAATTATCATAATTATTTTGCTATTATTTAGTAACATAACTTTATTATTCAGCAATTTTTTTCCTCAATGGTACATCTTTGCATATAGATGCATACAAGCATGTAGAAGAATAACTTAGATGTCTTAGATGCATATATAGGTGCACATGTACTTAAATTTCAGAGCATGAAATCTGCACTCTGTATGCACACTGTAAAAACAGGGTGTGCTGTATCTTCAGAACTAAAATACCAAATGCTCTCTGAAAAGCTTTCAAGTTCAGAAAATTAAAAAGAGATACTCAACTTTCATTTCATATTAACACAGGCTAAAGAATACTGGCACATGAAAAAGAGATAAATGATGGCTTCTTTCCACTTCTAACATTTATTATTTTAACAAACCTTGCAGTGTTTTGGGACTAGTTATAGGGGTTTTTTTTCCCTCAAATTGACTCATCGCCTCCTAATTATGAGAATAACACAAGGACAACCTTCTGATTTATGAAATCTACCGAGCTGAAATAATCCTCTATTTTCTGTTAGTGGTTAAGGTAGCAGTATGAAACAAAGAAATAAGAAGTAAATGTAACCTGTTACATGCTCCTCCTTTCTAGCACTTGGCAGTATGCTCAGTAATGATCACTTGTGTCAATTAAAACAAAAAATTTTTAAAAAAGCCAAAATTCAATCTCCTTTTTTCCTTTTCCATCAACTTTGCTTCAGGCTAAGGTCACTGATTGCTCTGTGAGAAATACATTGTATTGTGAAGGACTCATACACTACTGACAACAGAAAGTAGCTGTGGGCCTGTTATATACAACACAAGGTACAAGTCTGCATAGAAAACTCCTTTGTTTTCTGGGCATTTAATGTTCTCCTTCTCTAAGCACTGCTGTTATAGTACCAAGAATATGGGCAGAAAGCATCAAACAATTAGCAGTCTTAGGATGCCAGCAAATAGGTGAGGCTTCTGGCACTGCTAAAACTCAGAAAGCTGGATATGTTGTTCCTGTAGTTATTAAGTATTGGTAGGGATGAAAATGTCATATTTAAGTTACATGCATTGATTAGATGGCTGGACCCACCTGTGGAGTAGTTACAACTAATAAAATATCAGAAGCTGAGACTTTATGTGCTCAGTATTCCCTGAGCTGGGAAGCCCATCCGATTTGTTTTGATGTTATTCAGTCAAAAAGGTGAGAAGTTTGAACATGAGTTAACAATAGACGGTACCTCCTACAACAAAGGATTGTTTGTTTCTTGTGTCCATTTTATCTGAAATGGTTCTGTCAAAATAAAATCGCATTTCATGGCCAAAGGATCAACAATTGTCCATTCTGATTAATGGATCTTGAGGTCTTTAAGCTTCTATTGTTCATTGTACATGCTTGTGTTTTGATTTTATGCTTTTTAAATTACTTTCTTGGCTAGTTGTTGACCCCTCAGATTCTCCAACTTACTCTGTTTCGCTGTATTCATTTAAAATATTTATTTGCATTTGAATTCTCCTGCCCAATCATCTATATATGACATCTAGAATGTCATAAATATATGTGGCACTTTTTCTGTTTGTAGTAAGACATGTTTCTGATATTCTTGTTCACATATATTATTACCTTGTTATTCATGTCATCCAGTAGGAGCTATTCTGTCAAAGACTATACAGTCAAACTCCACAAATTTTAATGAAAAACTTCCTATTCATTTACCAAGCTACACTAGGGTAACATACCATTTTCCAAATACACTGAGGCCAGAAGAAAAATAAAGTATTTCATATTTAAGACTGGATGGACTTTGCATGTGAGTTAGGTGGGATTTTTTTTTTAAATCAGAAATCAGAGACAATTCTTTGAAAACATTACTTCAATGATCTGTTATTGCCAAAAAGGACTCAGATATTCTGAATACTTACAAGTTTTACAAAACATGTTGGGCCCACACTTTAACCACTGCAGGCAGTGATAATCATTTATCTCATAAATCTGTAGTGGCTCTAGAAATGTGGAAAGGTGCAGGAAGAATATTGAAATGTAAGGAATTTCTTCTGAACTAAATAGGTTAAAATTCATCAGTATTGAAGAGAGAAATGCAAAAGAAAGTGTTCCTGTCTGACCATTCAGGAGTCACTCTGGTAGTCATACTACTACCACCAGGGACTTTCACTGCTGGGACCGAAGCCCCTTCACAGCAGGTGGCTCCAGTGACCCATTGGATGCCTCATTTGATTCCTTACATACACTACTCTCACACCGTTTCCTTACAGGCTCAAACCTGGTTTTCCCATAGCAGAGTCTCAGATCTCTGGTTCCTTTAAGTAATTTTATCATGGTGCAGGAACAGAATAAGAGCTCAAGCAGTTGCTTATAACAAGTGTTTAAATGGGATTGCCATATAAAACTAGGTCATCCCCTGGGAAAATGGTTTTGCATGTGCTGGGGTTCATCAGTGCCAGTCACTTTTGAAACATCACCTCCTAAGGGTATAGGAGCAGTCGGAAGTCAAGCAGAAGAGACAGAAGGCTGGCTTGATAGAACAGGAATTTTCTCTCAGAAACAAGGTGAAAAAGGGAGTTGTATGCCCAGGGGAGGCAAGGTCATGTAACTCCAAAAGCTAAGTCAGTCACTCCAGTTTTTATCTTTAGAGATGAAGAATAATAATTAGAAGTACCCACTCTTATATTATTATCCAGAAAACATGCTGTGTGCACACTCTTATCTCTCAGTGTCCTAATAGCAGCTCTAGAAGGTGAGCAATATTAATAAATGTTGTGATATGGGAGCAGGCTGTGATAAACCATTAAAGGCAGAAAGCAAATGACAGTGAAAGGAACAAATGTGATTACTCCAGCCTGTCTTTTTAACATCTGCCAGTGTCACATGATATTAAGATGACTAAAACATGAATTACCATTGTAGAGACAAGCAAAAGTGAGAGACAGAAATGCACTGAAAAGTTGTTGTTTCAAAGTTCTCATGCAAGAAGTAATTACACTTTTTAAATGCTTTGGAATCATGGAGAAGTACATCCAAATTAAAAAAGAGAGCTCTGAATTTTGATGGTGATTGATAGGCAAAGCAAGACACAATGTAATTTCTTCTGCAAATCACAGAATCAAGATCATCCAGTTCAACCATCAATCTAGCACCACCATAATCACCCCTAAACCAAGTGTCACACACAGATGCTTTCTGAACACTTCCAGACTTGCTGACTCCATCACCTCACTGGGCAATTTATTTTAAGGCCTATACATTCTTCTAGTGATTTTTTTGTTTGTTTGTTTGTTATATCTGGTCTGATCACCATCTGGTGCAACTTGAGGTAATTTCCTCCAGTCCCTCCACCTCACAACAATCTCCTTTCAGTTAGCTGTAGAGAGAAAAGTGGTCCCCTCTGAGCTTCCTCTTCTCCAAAATAAACAATGCCAGCTCCTTCAGCCACTCCACACAGGACTTGTGCTCCAGACCCTTCCCCAGATTTGCTGCCCTTCCCTGGACATGCTCCATCACCTCAATGTCTTTCTTGAAGTGAGGCACCCAGAACTAGACACAGTACTTGAGGTAGAGCCTCACCAGTGCTGAGTAGAGAGGGATGATCATTGCCATGGTCCTGCTGGCCACACTATTTCTGAAACAAACCAGGATGCCATTGACCTTTTTGGCCACCTGGACACACTACTGGCTTGTATCTGGTCAGCTGTCAACCAGCACCCCCAGGGCCCTTTCTGCTGAGCACCTCTCCAGGCACTCTTCCCAAAGTCTGCCCAGCTGCATGGGGTTGTTGTGACCAGAATGCAGGACCTGACACCTCACTTTATTAAACCTCACACAGCTGTCCTCAGCACATCAATCAAGCCTGTCAAGATCTCTCTGTAGATCCTTCAAACTGATCAACACTCACACCTAACCTGGTGCTGTCTGCTCTTCTGTTCTTCATCCTTCTGAAATCGTTCATTCGTCCTTCTTCACCCTCCCACAGCAACATAAACTACCAATCACAAAAGTTCTTTGCAGTTAAATACAGCCAAACTTACAATAACTACATTACAGGACAGTTTAAATAGTGAAAAAACCATAGCTATCAAATTTGTTCCCTACATTTTGAAACCTTAAAGGCTTCTTTGGAATCAAGGTTGTATATCTTTTTTACGAAAGGATTATTTGCCTGATTTGAAGTTTAATAACAATCAGTCTTGTATTAGGCGTTATGAAGACCCAAACTTTCTTCACCAAATCCTGAGAGACTACATACGAGGCTTAGGCGAAAGCCCTAAATGGCATTTAAGAAACACAATGTGAACGATAAATAAAAAATCATCCTTGATTGAAACACAAATGTTATCCAAATTAATTGAATTAAGTAACAAATTCATTTTGTGATCCTAAGTGTGCAGTGTTACATGGACCTTATTTACTTTGAAAGGTATAAAACAGCTACTTCTTAAAGATTTGATACTAGGCAGAAATGATTTTAAAGTGTGAATGAGAAATTAGTAGTTGAATTGTTCTTTCTTAATGTCTTCTGAAAGAATTCATTAATCTAAGAAGCTGAGAGCATAATTGTTATTCTAAAACAATTGTATTCAGAATATATTCACAAGGTGTTTTCTTTCAGTCTTGGGACAATTTTTGGTTTGTGTTTCTAGAGCACATGGGGAGCTGCCACTTAGACTTTGGTGATGAAGCAAGTGGCACTTAGAAAGACAATGTAATAGCATTTTTTACCATGAAAAGATTAATAGAAAACAGAATAATGGCAAGAAAATACTGGTAAAATCGGTTTTAAATATTTAAAACTACAGTACTGATAATTGCTTGCAGAACCTTCCATTATTCAAATAACTCAAAGCCTTTGAAGTGATACGTATAGGTATTTTGGTGTGACTGTGACCTGCCATACTTGCTAGTTGCTTTTCACATGAGTCTTTTGAAGTAACTGCAGATATGAAATGTTCTCTGTGGCATCAATATTCATTGTGATAATGTCAGAAAATGTAGCAGTTTGACACAGTGGTTAGAATGTCTTCTGTTCTTGTCTAAGACATAGACCAAACATGTGACCTTGAAATAATTTCAACTTTTTCTTTAGTACCACTTGTGTATTCTGATAGTAAGCTTTAAGATGGGGACCTCTTTTTTCCTGTGGGTTTAAGCAATGTTTAGCTTAAGTGGTTTGCTGCTAATTGAATCTCCCTGGCATTGTACTATAAATGAAAGCATTAAGAGAGGTGGAGTCTGGGGATTAGTGACATATAAGTTTAATATTGCCATTAAAATGGAGTTTGGAGTGATTAAAGAGAGATGTGTACTGTTAGTTTATGACAGTGAAAACCGCTGGAAAATGTTTAAATTAATTGTTGAAAACAAAAAGGAAAATCTCAGATAAAATCATATGGTCAAACATTACAAAAGCAAATCTCTGGTAATTTGAACGGTTATTGTCAGTAATTTGTGAGAAGAAATCATTCTTCTATTTGGAAGGTATTGAAAAAGATGTGGAGACAGGCTAATAAATCTTTCTTGTGTGCATTTTGTTTGTAGTTGAGGATTTATTTTTTTAATGAATAGCAAGAAAAGGCATTAGTAAACATTTTGGTTTTTTAAACTGAGGTATAATAAGCCTGTAGAACTGACATGTCTGTATATGCATCCTTTTCTTTGCTCAGAGAGTAGGTGTAAGCAGAAATTGCTTCAATGTGAGTTTCTCCACGCTCTTGAAGCGTGTATTTCAATTCTTGCTGCAGAAATTGCTTCTAATGGAAGGTCAGTTCAGACTTCATGCTTATTCAAGCCTCTCTCTGTGCTTGTGCCTAGACTGCCAACCAGGATGTCAATTAGTGACAATTGTTCCAAAGAAGCAATTTCTTGTTCCCCAGCACCAACCTGGAAATCAGGTAAAGAAACCTTGAAAGGGATCAGTTATCCTGTACAGCCACTTTCCACTTAATGTTGATTTCTGGTGCCATGAACAAAGCGGGTGGCAGTTTATTCTTGCTTGCAGCAGGCATAAACTATCAACTGCTTGGTTTGTGAAGAGAAAAAGAAAAAAAATAAATCAATGTTAAAAGGAAAGCAGCCATGAGCAGGATGACAGATCATTGTAGAGATTTAATTTTATTTTCAGAACCCTGTTAGTGAACAGTACAAGTACTCTCAGATTCATTCATTACTTTCATAAAGGGAGCATCCACACTAAATCTTATTTTTGGCCTCAACCAGAGGGTTGTCCTTGAAAGTATTTTCTTTTCTCTTTGATTAAAAAGTGTTCCTGCCTTGAAGACTGTCAGTTCCATCTTCACCTTACATTTCTGCTATGGGAACAAGCTGAGTATATCACAGTATCAAGCCTTTTAGAGAAAAAAAAAATAAAAAATGAGAGAGTAAAATGGCAGCAGGACTCCTTAAATTATGGCAAGGCAAAGGGATAGTATTGTGTGTAGAAAAGTCAGAAACCATAAAAGCAACAAGAAAGATAAACGCAATTGTCCTAGTTACAGCGGTCTGTACCAGCTTGTCACTGTGTGGGTGTAACCAAATCTGTGTGTTCTACACCCTCTGTGTAATTTCTCATGAACTGTTAATAATGGACCATTTGCAGCCCCTGCCCGGGGCACACCTGACACTTCAGCTACAAGCTGGGTGTTAAAGACTGTGAGACATGAGAGTGTTCCTTTCTTCACACCCAGCCTCAGCGGTCATGTCTGCTAATGGGCCATCAAAGATTCCAAAACTATCCCATGGCTCACAGAGTTAAATCACCCATTGTGAAACTCCTCGCCCAGAGGGAGGTACTGGGTATTTCCATCTGAACCTGAGCATATGTAATCCTGGGGTTTGGGGACTTCTGGTACCACTTGCAGGACCCAGAGGAGGAGCAGAACCTCAATAGGATTGCGACTGCCACTCTCAACCAGACTGCGACCATCATCTTCACCAACAGGTTTTTTTCTTTCCTTTTACTTTGTACTCAGGAGTACCACGTGGTGCTGAGCACAGGGGCTGGTGAGCTCCATTCCGTTCGTGTCCCAGGGTGCTAGATTATACATCTCAGTTTTATGGGTTAAAACAATTTTTTTTCTCTGTATCATTGTATTTATAGTAATCATTTTATTAAATTGTAACTCTGACTTGTAATCTCTTTTTTAGTTGGGTTCATTTCTTCTATTAATTTACCTTTAAACCAGCACAGTAATGTACTCAAATCTTTATGGAGACTACCTGACATCTGTATTTGTTCAGGTACAGTGTGTCTATTTCTTAGAGTAACAAAGGAACTAGTCTCCATGTGCTGGATGGGGTTTCCAAGGAAAGCCCAAGGCCCTGGTCTGACCTATTAAATGTGATTTGAGGAATGGAGTGATGCCAAAAAAGGGGAAAATGAGCTTGGGACTGGTGGCTTTATACAGATGATCAATGAGAGACAATATGACAGTAACGGGTACAATAAAAAATGGTAGCCAGGACTGAGCTTTCATCATTGAAAAGGGAAAGAACAAACACCACTGTATCAAAGGATAACTGCAGGGTATTTGCACTTCATTATACAAAAATTCTGGTATCCATGTTTTCTTTTTTTTTCCCCCCAAATATGCCTACTAATTTGAACTATGACAGGAACTTGAGACAAGTATTATCCTTGGAGAAGAGTGTATCCACAAGTGTGAAAGACTGGAATGTTAATGAGTCATCTGATGTCATGCAAAGTAACCACTCAGGTGCTAAGAGTGTGCACACCTGCTACCTCAGGCTACAAGCCGGATGTTGTTTCTTTGTCTTTACATAAATGACTCATCTGTCATAACTCCCTCCAAGGAGTCACAAGGACCATTCACACGTGTAGCCTGAAGATATTCATCTATGCTGAAGGAGCATAATGGATCCACCTATGCTGACATAACAGGCATCTGTAACATTTTAGAAAGTGTCAGAGTCCTGGAATGTCCCCTGATCCAGTACTACGTCATCCACTGTAGAACTCCCTGCCTCAAAGGAGGTAGTAAGCCCAATAAAAGAGCATACACTTGGACTTCATTCAAAATTGGATTTTCTTCCCTCACTACATGAGACTTTTCCTTTCCATGTGTGTTCTACCATCACCTTGATGGATCCAGTCTGTGACCACCATGTCAACAGGACTGTGACCACCAAAAATTGAAATTGTGACAAACAAGTCTTGTCAGTGGATTCAGTGGGAATCTTGCAGATCCTTCCAGTTGCCTGGGGACTCCACAGTCCTGCTCCAACTTCCTGTACCAGCACTGCAGCCTCACTTCAATGCTGACTTTCCAGTGGTTCCTGCCAGGTTTTCTGGGTGTGGGGAAGGTGAACCACATGGAAGGGTGGCCATCTTGTCTCTGTCCTGTGGCCATGTGTTTTTTTCCAGATGGGGGAGGCTGGCTGCCATCTCAGTTTAGTCAGGTGCACTTGGGAAGTTTATCCTTGTTGGTTGGTTTAACCCAGAGCTGGGTTTTTTTTCACTTACATCCAGGCATATTTGGTCTCTGTATTGGAGAAACCAGGGCTATTGAATCCGAGGGAGGAGACTTCTGCCTCCAAATTGTCTCAGAGACAATATTGAAATGGGCTGAAACTCAAACTTATTAGAAATTTTATGGCACACTAAACTCAGTGCAAATTTCATATGTTTTTGCAGGAAGCAAAGGTGATGCAGTCCCAAAGACCCTTCATCCTTTGTTGCCATGTGTGCCTCCCATGTTGCACACATCAAGGAGGACTGTGCGGTTTCCCCAGTCATTTCAGCTGACAACAAATAGTCAGGAAAAGACCAGACATTTGGCTGGATAAGGAAAGAAATTTGCAGTGATGATAGACCTCATAAATTTAACCTTAAACTGGCAGATTTGTATCACATCTGTTAAACAGGCTGTGGTTTGTGGGACTGATTTTATTGTTCACTTTTTTTGAAGTACTGGCGCTATCTATTGTCAGAGTGAGGATACTAATCCAGATCCACTATTTTGAATTTGCATGGCATTTGTGGCAGGCTCTTAACTCAATTGCTAACAGAAATGTAGGAAAGGAAATTATTGACTTTACATCAGACTGGGAGAAAAAAAAAAAAAAAAAAAAAAAAGAAAGCTAATAATAGCTATGAAGTAACTTCCAAAAGTGATACTCCCTTCACTACTGTAATGTCATTTTATCTCTGTGTATTCTAGAGTTCTCACAGTCATGGGATGTTCTCTCAATAATTCTGGATAATTTTTCATCTGGTCAGAATCGTGGAATCATAGTATGGGTTTGGGTTGGAAAGAACATTAAAGATTGTCTAGTTCCAACCCCCATTCCTGGACAGGGAATCTTTCAGTGGACCAGCTTGCTTAGACCCCCTGGCCTTGAACACTTCTAGGGATGAGGCATCCACAACTTATCTGGGCAACCTGTTCCGGTGTCTCACCACTGTTATTATGTTAGAATTTTTTTCTAACTGATAATCTAAACTGATCCTCTTTCAGTTTAAAGCCATTCCCTGTTCTCCTATCACTAGATGTCCTTAAGAAAAAAGCCCTCTTCAACTTTCTTTTTGGCTTCCTTTTGGTGCTGGAATGCTGCTCTAAGGTTTGTCCAGAGCCTTCACTTCTCCATGACTAACAACTCCAACTCTCTCTCTGATTCAGACACAAGGATGTCATGTGGAACAGTGTTCAATACTTTGCACAGGTCCAGGGAGATGATGTCAGTTGGTCTTCCCTCATCCACCAACACTGCAATCCCATCATAGAAGCCCACCAAATCTGTCAGGCATGATTTTCTCTTAGCAAAGCCATTTTGGCTGTCACCACTTACCTCCTTATTTTTCATGTGCCTTAGCATAATTTCCAGGAGGGTTTGTTCCCCAATCTTGCTGGGCAGAGGTGAGATTGGCTGATCTGTGCTTCTCTTGGTCTTCTTTTTTTCCCTTTATAGGAGGTTATGTAGGTTATGTTTCCCCTGGACTGTGCCAGACTGCCACAACTTCTGAAATTTGATGGATAGTGACTTAGCCACTTCATACACCCTTTCCCACAGAACCTGCAAATGCATCTCATCAGGTTCCAAGAACTTATGCACTGTTAGGTTTGTTAGATGATCTCCTTGCTGCTCTACAGTTCTTGAACTCCACCATTTTATGTTCATTACATGCAAGGCTGCCCTTAAGCTTCACATTCCCGACCAATCTGTCCTTTTCGGAGACAACAAGGTCCAGCATAGCACCTCTCATTGGCTCCTTTACCTTTTGGAGAAGGAAGTTAACATCAGTGCATTTCAGGAACCTTCTGGAATGCTTATGCCCTGCTGTGTTTGCCTTTCTTCCCAGACATCAAGGTGCCAGTTAAAGTCCCCCGTGAGGATCTGTGCTCATGAACATGAGGCTACTCCTGTCTGTCTAGAGAAGGCCTCATCAACTTGATCTTCCTGGTTGGGTGGCCTGTAGCAGACTTCCACTATAATCTGTCCCCCCTCTACCTTCAGTCCTCACCATACACTCTCAGTTGGCTCCTCATTCATCCCCAAATTCCATACACTCTAGCTGGTCGCTGACATAGAGGTTGACATCTTCTCTGCCTGCCCATCCTAAAGAGCCTGTATACTTCCATTCCAACACTTCAGTCAGAGAAGCCATTTCATCGCATCTCCATGATGGTCAACAAGATTGTAACCCTGAAGACATGTGCATGTCTGTGATTCCTCTTGTTTATTCCCCATGCTGTGTGCCTTTACACAGAGGCATTTGAGTTGGACCACCATAGAAGCTGCCTTACTGGCTGTGTTGCCTGAAATACCTAGGAAGAAAACTTCCACGACAGGGCAAGGCAGAGAAAAGATCTTTTACTAAGAGTTTAGCTATAGCAATCCATGACGCGCGCGCGCCGGGATCACAGAATTCTACAAATTTATGATTCTACTTAATTTCCCTATCTAGAAAATACACCCAATGTCTAATTAGCCCACCCCCCTGCTATCTATAACCACCTCCCCAGGAACACCCCCTTAGAATTGAGTCGGTGGTCCCAAGACCACTCCTTCCTCCCCCCACCCTCATCTTCATCACATTACGTCTTCTATTTGGAGTTCTTCCAGTACCCTCTAACCCCATCTCTATACTACGACTAAACAATATTGTATTTTGACTATAACATGTTCTAATGGCTATCTGAACACAGCCTAATATCTCCCCCTTAGCACAGAAACAGGCTTCAAGAATGTGACACAGAGGTTAAAATCCAACTTAAGTATTTGGTACAGGGGTTATATACTACTTTTAAATGCAAAAGACTATAAAACTATATAAAACTACATTAAAATCTACAACTATATTAAGGCTTATGGCAACAGCTGGATTGATGAAAAAAGTATTTGTGTATCTGTCATTTTCCACTCATAATCTATGTCAAATGGCTTCTGAATGGAAACATGAAATTCAATTTAAGTGCAGAAAATCAGCATCTTTACATTGCTTTTATTAGATAAATGAAAGAACACCAAGTTTCTGGATACATAAGAAAAATGTTTTCAACTTAAAGTATCGATAAAATGAAGTTAGTAATATCTGTAATATCTGTAGTTCAGAATTAAGTGCCTCGTCTTTCACTTTTTCTAGAATAAGTAGGTCTCACCTTTCAGAAGTAATTATTTTTCATAAAGCAAATAAACTGCAATAAAGGAAGTCTAAAGCTGTGTCTGCAGAATAGGTAGGCTGTCAAAAGGATTTATAGTTTCAAAACCTCAGTTTTTACAAAGTAGCTCTTCTGGAGTCAAGTTACCCAAATAGGTGGTGAAGAATTATCCTCCTGGGTTTTCAATGCTCAGCTGGATAGGTCCTGAGGTCCTAGGCTAATCTGGCCCAAGATAGTCTGAGATCCCAAAAGGTTCTCTCCAAAATAAACTTTAGGGTTATTCTTGGATTTCACAGTTCTACTTTAGCAGTTTGAATTAATAATGAAACAGCAAATTTGTATTTCTCAAGTGTTATTTTTTTATTTGTCTTAAAATATTCAAAAGGTGACAATTATAATATAGATACTTCCCAAATGTATTTTAACATTTTAAGGAAATTAATTTTCAGAAAAAATTGCAATTCTGTATCTATTTCTTCCATTTTTTCTTTTGAATTAAAGTTAAATATATTCACCTACTGCCTTTTTTTTTTTTTCCAATAGAACACTTTCAGTTTAAAAATCATGAATGACAGAGGAAGAACATAGATTGATTTAAATTGCAAAAATGGACTTGGCAGGGCTGCCAGTTGTGCATTAACATTCCTGATTCAGAATGATTGAGAGGCATTAACTGGTTTGTCAGCTATTTCCTTTGAATATCATTTTGTATAATGAACAAAGTCTGGGATATATAGATAATGAGCTACAGAGAGAAATATTTAGATTATCTGATGAAACAATAATAAAATAATCATTGCTATCTGTCAGATACAGTGATTTTAGAATAGGGCCATGCTGCTCTGTCATTTTTTCAGCTAGCCTGTGCAGGGCATACATTATACTCAAAAACAATGTCAATACTTCAGCAGTTGGAGGAATGTATAGGAATTGATACAGTCAAGCATTTATGGATTCTCCATTGTACACAGTCTTTAAATCAAGGTAAGATAGATAGCCAAAGATATGTAATAAAACAGCCAGAAGATAGAGGCTTTATCCTGTTAGTACTTAATGAAATTCTATGACCTATGCTATGTAAGAGGCCAGACTAGACTAGACTAGTGTATCTCTGTGTTTTACTCTGCTTTTCTACAATCAAGTAAAAACATTGTGAGCCAAGTCAACCAGAAAGATGCTCAAGAGCAATGGTAAGGGAGAAGGCTTAGTGTTTCACTCACAGATCGGTGCATGTCACTAGCTGAAAAGATAAAAGCTTGCAGTGAATGCTTGGTGCTGTTAAGGTCAATAAAAGTTTTGCCTTTGTCTTTAGAGGACCAGGATTTCAACTAATGAATTTTTTGATGGTAGTGAAGCTATATGACTTCACGGGAAATATGCACTTAGTAATTAGTTTTTGCATTCACATGCAAACTGATATCTTGAACCATTATACTCAATATAATGGTATGCTGAATTTCTTCTCCTAAATCTTTAGATCATATATAATAAAAACAGCTCCATATCAAATTATTTCAATATACAGGCAGTTTTTCAATGCAAGCACTACTTTTTGGTGAAAAACAGAAACAAAAAAGTTCATTGCAAAACTTTATCTTGACTAAGATGACAGTAGAGTATTTGAATAGAGGTCCAGTCTTTGGCTTAGAGGTACTGCCTGTGCAGTTTTATTTGTTCACATAAGCATGAAAATTAAGAAAATGTCAGTCACATCATTTGTACTTATTAAAATGTGAATGTGATAGCATCTGAATGTATTGTAGGCTGTATTCAAAAGAGGGTTCTTCTGAACCTGCTATGTGTGCAGATCATCAACATTTCCCCAATAAATACAATTTCTAACAGTTCTGCATGCTTAGAACCTAGGGAAAATTCAATTAAACCAAAATGGAGAAAATTTTCAAGAAATATGAAAATGTTATTAAAAGCAAATATTTTCTTTCTCCATCAAATCTCTCTTCTTCACAGAGCTCCTTACCATTCCTAGATAAAACAGTCACATTTCCCAGTATAGAACATTCTCTGTATAAATGCCATCAAGCTTTAAAACTTGCTTTTCATTCAGACCATAAAGGGCAAACAAAGAGCTTGTGAGACTGCCCAAGCAAGCAGAAAGAGTCTGGCTCCTAATAGTGCAAATCTTTTGTAAACAGCTCATTGCAGTCCTATTTCATAAAGTCCACAGCAGACTGCTCTGCATTTATAAATTTCAAGCCATCAGTAGTGACCTAGACAGTGTTAAATTTGCTTCATTTGCTGTCAGTCCAATGCTGCAAAGTTCCTATTAGCTCTCTGTAGGCGGTTCAAAGTCTGACATATTATGGAGTCAGGAAATAACAGCTCTTTTCCATGCATCTTCAGTGTAGGGATGGTTTCCCAGTGCGTAAGAATCAAGAAATGGATCTATCTGTAAAATAAAAACAATCTTTCAAGTTAGATTGCTATTTGACATGGTTTGGAGTTAGGTACCTTAATCAGAAGCAAACAAAAATAAGTCCCAATATTTAAGTGACATTTATCTATTAGATTAAACTGTTTGCAAAGGAAATTTATGTGCCAAGGTTATAATGATTCTAAAAGACACTATTTAATTATCCCTCAGTTGAACAAAGAAGTCCAGAAAGCGCGTGATATGGGACTAATGGACCAGCAAAAATGCAAAGTACCATTCAGCAGTAAAGTAATTGGGCAGAACACAGAAAGAGACCAGGATAAATGATTACTTCAGTAATTTTAAAATTAAAGGGCAAGATAAGGTGGTCACTGTCATAGACAGTTATTAAGGTAAAACTGGCTAATCAGCACAATTTAAATATAAAGAAGTCATCCAATGCCTATCAATTTCAGAAGACCATGAAATAAAGCGATATGATGTAGCTTTATCAATCAAACCATACAGATAAGTGTTTTAGTCTAAGAGTTTTCCAATTTATTGTAGCCTTTGTTTAACACAGTGACCACTGGAAGTTAAGGATGGACATCTCTCAAAATGGTTAGTGTTTGGGACAAGCACATCCAACAATCTGTAAATTTCAATGCTCTTCAGGAGATTCCATGTTCCTTGCTTCCATAATGCTCCTATAAAAAATGTCATCATCCTTTCAACACAAATTCAGTCTTCTTACCTGGGCTACTGGCCAACTTCTTAATCTTTTCTCCATAACAGAACTTTTTATCTCACTTCTGAGCTGTCTTTGCCTGTTTCTCTTGCAATGATTCCCCTGATGCCACAAGTCACAAAATGTCCCTTTTCACTCTTCCTCTATGAACTCACATTTTAAATATAAGGCATTTTATTTTTGTTCCCTGTGGGTTTCTCTATGTAGTCTATGAGAACATTCCTTAATACACAATAAAAATTAAAAACAAAACAAAACAAACATTCAAAAGTTCAAATACCCTTGAACCTTCTTCATAAATACAATCTTACTACAGGATATTTGAGTAAGTAGCTTAAATGATATCAGATGCCTCCTCTATCTCCTTCAGTCCATCAGCAATATTCATTTGCTTACTCCAGAAGTAGTTAATATGCCTTAAATCCAATCCAGCATGCCTGACTAGCAGACTGTAACTCTTCATTTATTTGTATTATATCCTAGTATTACCATGGAATTGTAATGCCTCCCGAGAGTAAAAGCCTTAGGGCTTGTGCATCATATGCTTAATCTGTTATCAACACATCATTTTGTTTCCCCTTATAGCTGTAAGCGAATTCTGGGACAATATTATGTTAATACTTTCTACTGACAGACAAGATAGTATGTAATGAAAACAGGGTTTTCCAATTTATACAATGATACACTTCAACATTAATGTTTAAATGAAAAAAATATATAATAAAATTTTAAGCATCTAAACCTGAAAACATTCTTTTTCTAGGCTCTCTGCCAAACGAAATTTTATGAGGAAGGTTGGATAGGTGTTGACATAAAAGAGCACAGATGGAATAAAAGTCGTAACAGCATTTCTCTCCCCTTAAACCATCAAGTTTTGACAAAAATTTTGTTCTGCAGATTGAAAACAGAAAAAACCTAAATTAAAAATTCTGGTTCACATTACATTGCTCATGTATCAGTCTCGGTTTTTTAAACTGGTTTTCACCTGTGGCATACATGAATTTATTTAGAAACACTGATTAAAACCTTGAGTAGTAACAGGTCTGAGTACTATGCTGATGATAGCTTTATCATTTCACTGTGTTAATGAGATCAAAACAAGACATTTCCAAATTTAGAAATCCCATTCAAAAAGGAATCCCTCAAAAGCTCTTTGATGAACTTGCAAACTCCATGAGTTTCATCTTAACTATGCTGCCAAACAAAAATAAAATGTGTATACCTTCAAATTTCAGAAACATTTTTATGTTTTAAATTGTTTCTGTAAGTAAAGAAAATAAATGGAGGGAAAAAAAGTGTAGCATTCTGAAATATACTTGATTGTTTTCTGTATTCTAAACACATATATAAAAGATCTGCAAAATTCAGTTGTTTACTTTGAACTGCAATATGTAACAAACATTCCTTTCATACAGCTCTACCTTGTTTTGATCTAAGATACAGAGAATACTCCTTTAGTAAAATACTCATGGAAACTATTGAAGTATGCTAATTGGTATTATTTATTGAGTTATAATTAGGAAAGGCACTGAACTGAAAAATCAAATCCAAACTCGCTTTTTATTCTGAAAAAGTTTGGATTCAGACCAAACTCTGGATTAGAACTCTGCAGTTATCTTTAAATTATATAAAGTTGAGCAGAAGAAGCATTTCAATCTTCTATACCTCCAAAATACTACTGTTTATAACCCTTTAAGTTACATTTGTTAGTATAGTTGAATTCTTATACTATGAATAGCCAAGATAAATGCAATAGATATGTACAAACATTTAAAAATCATGGAATCTTGTGACTTTGGCTGTCTGTCTAACTTACACTCATTTAAATGCAGACTTGCATAAAAGTATGTGGTCTGAATTTAAAGGGCAAAACATTGACCTGCAGCATCACTAACTTTTGCCATTCTGTTTTCTCAGCTTGCAATGAATGATTAATATTTTGTGTGCTTGTAAGATACTCTTAAAAATTAAACCTTGTTTCTAATTACATTACTGTCCATATTTTGTGTGGGTGTCAGCCAGAAGACAGAAAGTAGATAGTGACTTAATGTTTTCATTGATGTATATTTTTATATTTTTTAACTAACATTTTAAATACTACAGAATAATAATGTTTCTTTGTTCATGCTTATTTCTTTAGTTTTAAAAGAACTTGGAGTACAGACCTCATTTCTGTAAGTAATACAGAGTTGTTAAAATGGCTGTAAAATAAGGAATGTATTTAAATAATATATAAGGTGAAGAATTGGATCTATGAAATTATACAGGGTAGAATCTATACCAGGCATGCAGATATATTTTGAAGAGCTCTCTGCAAAATAAGTCTGCTAACATGGTCTAAAGACAGCAATGTCAAAGAAGTCTGAAAGTAATGAAATAGGACAATGCATTATTAACTGAATAACAGCACAATTGAAATATATCTGTGTGACTGATACACCCGAGATGACTTGCCTCCTTCCTTCTACAGTGTGCTGTATGGACTCGCCAGCTTCTGTCCCCAGAAGCTTGGGGATAGATCATGGTAGGGTTCACCACAAAATAAAGGCACATCTCTATGTCTTCCACTAAGAAATACCTTTGTTCAAAATACATATCACCAGAAACTTTTTACTCTTTTGTAGATGGGGCAGCACTTGGACACTCTAGAATAAGTAGTGTGGTTTCTGCTATGAACTCAAGGTGATTTCCCTGGAAGTCTAACTTCCAGGACCTGCCCACAGTTACTGAGTAACTTGCAAAGGCATCTTGAACCCAGCTATTTCACTAAATATCCTTACAGCAGGACTCAAGCAAGGAGGTATTTTCAGGACAATCTCCCTGGAGAATAACATTGTATGTAAGTAGCTGATAACCTACGATTTAGGGAACATTCCTGAGAAAGAGGAGGTCGCCATTAAAATCATTGATTTGCTCCAAATTTGCATATGCATTCTGCAGCTCAGGCAGAGGAGACCAGCCCTGTCTAGTTCGGTGTATGTGACAGCAATGTTCTCTGAACTAGCTGGCACATCGGGAGATCTCTTAACTTACCCACCTGACTGGAAGCCCATTATATGTCAGGAGAAGTTTTTGTCGGTACTTCTGCCACCCTGGTTTAAGTAGCTCCCTGATCATAGCGGGAGCTGCTGTGAATGTGATTCCTGTAATCTTTACATTCCCAAATCTTTAAACAGTCAGTGGCCCTACATGGTGAAATTCCTAAACAATAAGCATAAATCTCACTTCATTCAGTGCCAGTTCCCGATTCTGAGCAGAAACTGAGGACTAATTTCAGTGTTTAGCCATGTGTGCTAAATGAACACCTTCCAGCAAAGTAATATTACTTCAGGGTTTTTTACTATACCTGTAAATGAATTCCATTGTACCAGCTGGTTACATCACTAATTATCCACAAAACATAATGTATGTACCAAATAGATATTGAAAACATAATGTTTTTGGTGCTGACCTTTTCTTTCCATACCAGTGATGTGTATTAATAAACAATTATGTTCTTGGCATAAAATAGAAGTCTATCTTATACTTAACAGCCTACTGTTATAGTCCTTCTTAACATCTATGCCATAACACTTTCAAAATCCCAGCTCTCACCTGTGTGATCCTTCCATTAAATATGTTGCATAATCTTGGCTTTGGACTTTCCAACTTCTATCCTGGCCATGAAAGTGTCACCACTTATATTCCTCACCTGTGGCTGCTTTATAGAGAACTAAATAGTCTTCCACGTTCTTATCTCCTCAAGCCCGAACCGCTTGTGAGTTCCGGGTGTGATGACAGAAGAATTTTGAAACAGACACTGAGTGCAAGAATATTCTTACCATACAACAGTCAAGTGTGAAACTCTGGAAGTAAATTGGCTTCAAGTGTCTCCTCCTTTCAACTGTAAAGGAAATTTTGAAGGAAATTAAAAGGCAAATTGGTAGCCCAAACTTAAGATATGCTGAATTATACCTAGATGAAGTGCTTAAACAAGTCTCAATTGGATGATATAAGTGCTTTCTTATGTTTCTTATGTAGTTCCAGTTAAAATCTACAAGTTTTTTTTAAAAGTAATGACAGAAGTTTCATTGATTCTTTAAGTCTCTATATCTGAAGGAGGAATATAACTAATTTCACTAACTGTCCCATTTTCACAAATCTTTATCTTTTCAGTACTGTGATTTCCATGTAGAAGTCAAGGTCAGCACTGAAATGCAACTTGCTTAATCTCTCTTTTGTTTGCAGATGACTTAGTTCCTACAGTTTTTACAAATTATTTCTAATGGTGAGCTTGGCAAGTAGAGCAAATCATGTGCCTGTGCACATCTGAGAAAAAATCTGGGATTCATTTATCAAAACCAGGCCAAAGTTACCTATTTGTCTGAATTTTACCATTCATTTGAAAGTATTCTGTGAATTTTTACAAATCATTATTTTCATTTTGTTATTGCTGCTGCTGTGGGAACAAATGGAGTTGGAAAAGTAGTTCACAAGGGAGGGATAAAAATGTTGACAGATTATTTTCAAAATGGGGAAAGTAGCAAATTTAGAGAGAACAAGAGAAAACATGAAAAAGAAAAGAGGTGGTGTGGACTTTGGGCCAAAACTCACTGACAGCCAGGGGAAGGTGAAGTGGGGAGGTTAGGAACACAAGCCTATCGAGGCTTGTAAATAAAGACATTTGGCTGCAGGTAGGAAAGTTAACTAACAACACTAGAAAGGATGTAGACCTAAAGAGGTGAGAGGTGTCACAAGCACATACAAACTGTTATCCTGGATTGAAGCAGGGATCTTGTTAATCAAGTCACTTCTCATCAGGACGCAGCTGTTTCAGGGAAGGTCTCAAAGACAGAATATTTTGGAATATGACTCCCTGGAGTAACCTCCTGCAAAATCCTGTTAGCAAGAAATTGGCTAGTACTTTTATTTTGGGTTGTTTTTCTTGCCTTTAGCTGGTGTAACTGCGAATTCTGGTAACTCTGGTGAATAGACAACTCTTTTCTAATTCCTTGAAGTTCTGTGTGTGTGAACCTGACTGGAGGTCAACTGAAGTTCTAAAGTTTTTATTCCTGTTCACAGCACATGTATGCTGGCACAACTACGTTTAAAAGAGTAAAAGTGTCTTTTGTGCGTGCTCTTTTACTCTATCCAGGCTGGAAGATGTATATCTTGGTTTTGTTTGTTGTTGCTTTTACTTACTTTTACTTTGTTTTTCTTATCTCATTGCTGTTCCCAGTAAATCGTTCTTATCTCACCCCATAATCTTTACATTTTGTGCCTCCAATTCTCCTCTCCATCCTGCTGCAGTGGTGCGATAGGGGGAAACAAGCAAGCCACATGTAGTTTGGAGCATCTCAGTGTGAGTAAGAAATTAGGGAGTACCATTCCTAAACAATAACAGCATACTATTCTCATTATTGCTAGTGTAGGATCTCAGTTGGATAAATTAGAAATTTCAAAGTACTATCAAGTAAAGGGACAAATATTTTTCTTTGTTCTACATAAGATCCTCTATATGCTGTCAGCATTTTTTAAAAAGTAGACATTTACCTTTATAGGAAAGGATCTAATTTCAACTCCTGACTTTAGTAATTTTCTCTTCTCTTTAGTGACTAAAGTAATTTTTTCCCCATTCAACTTTCTGAGAATTTTCCATTTGCATTTACATGTGTATTGTGGAGTTGAACAAATAGTGAATCCTCTTGCTACCTTGTCCTGTTCTGATCCTCTTCTCTTTCTTCCAAACACTTTTGAAGACATCTATGTCACTTTTTCCTCCACAGGCCAATCTTTGTCTCATGAGAGAGAGTGCACAGTTGTAAATGTATGCATAACATTACCAAGTACTGAAGTTCTTAAGATTTCATGCATGCTTGAACATACATGGACTGCTTTCCAGGTGCCATAATTCAGTCATGTTCAAGTGTGTAAACCTTCAACTCTTCTTTTTCATTTCCCTGTTTTCTCCCTCAGCATGTAACTTGGTGCAGTATGCTGGGGTTCTTTAAACTTTTTTTCTCACTTTCCAAGGTTTATTTTCATCATCTGCCCCACAGAAGTCTGTGTCTTTGTTGCACATTTTAGCCTCCATCTAATCCATTTAACCTGAGTCATCTAAGCAGTCTAAGTCAGATGCATTACTGCCCTGGACTGTCTATACCTCCAGAACATGATTCAGTTCTGAAGTGGCAAGAATTACCTTTTGGAAGTTCCTGTACCTTTATCTGACAGAAAAGGTGCCTCCAGTAACACTGTTCCTAATTTACGCAGTGTCTGAAATTAGGTGGAACTGAAACAAGTTCTACAACTTACAAATAGGATGCTGGAAGACAAAAGGCTTTCCAGCAGAACAGGCAGTTTCAGTTGCAATTCCAGTAGGTGGAAAAGGGGGAGAAATTGCGGTCTTGATAGGGAAATAGGGATGCAGAGGACGCAGACTCCAGGGGTGCTCAGAGAAAAAGTTTTTTTATTGAAATGATGCCTGGCTTGTATAGGATCAGTAGGGAAGGTTCTGGAATGGAGTGGAGCTTAGGAAGGGTTTAGGGAAAAACCTGGGAAGGGTTTGCAATACAAGGTAAAAGCCTCCAAAACTGGGAATACAAGGGCAGGTATATACCATATATGGAAATGCTACCCTGCTGCAAGCAGGGACCAATCAGGGGTGGGTTACAAACCGTGAGGGATGGAAAATTCCAGCATGGACACAGAGTGAAACAAAGGAAAAACATATAGCATGATGAAATCTTCAAACTGGGTACGGACTTTAAACTACAAACAGTCCTTAAACACACCAAGGGTCCATATAAACACAGCAAGCAGTTCTCAGAGCTCAGGCAGTCACAGAGTCTCTTTCCTCTCCTCCAACAAGAAATTAATTTTCATGCAGATCTGTTCATAAGATATGGCACAGTGCAGACTGATGTTCTAGTTCTAATGATCATTATGTGAACATATAAGGCATCACAGTTCTGAAGGAGTACCTCTCTTGTGCTAGTGAACTGAAATAATTGTTTGTGCTGTCATATTGTGAAAACCACAGTAACCAGAGCAGAAGGTCCCTGATCATTCAACTGTACTAAGACAGATCTGTCACAAGAAGTGTGTGTGATTAAATACAAAGTGGAAAAGAATAACCCATTCAAGGATCTGAGATCATGTTAGGGACAATCATCTTAGATATCCAATGTAGAAAGTCAAGGCTGTTACCACGTATCCTGGTTAGAAATTCATCTCTAATGTTCCTTTCCTCTTTGATGCTTAAAATAATATTCCTTGCATTAAATATTGGGCTGTCTTCAGTGTTTCCAGTTCTACATAAGTGTGTAGCTTGAATTTTTCCCATCTCAGTAACTAAGGGCATTAAATATCTTCAGATGTCATATTCACTTTGAGTACAAATTAATAAATTCTGATTCTGTGTGGCTGCTAATTCTTCCTGTCCAACTAAACCTAACAAATAAACTAGGATAAGTGCAGTCTTTGTTATATATTCATTGCAAAGGCACTGTCTATTAAAGGTTGCATAGCGAGTAACACAAGAAAAAAAAAAAACACTCAAAATATCTTGGGGTCTGTGTTGGTGTTTTTGGTAGGGTTTTTTTCACACTCACAAAGAAATATAGTTTCTAGTCTGTATGGCAGCCCAAAGCAATATGCGTATGCTGATATTCTAGATTTTTCACTGTTTTGTTAGTGTCATATTGTACACAGCATCCACAAATTTTTTCTGCTGCATGCTTGCAAGCAGCAGCTGTTTCGTGTTGCTTTCCTCTATGGTTTTCCCCAGGCTTTATAGCCTCATCCTTTAACATTACCTTTCAGCTCAGTGCCTGAAATACAAATGCTCAAAGACCCGATTCCAAATGTGTTTATGCAGAAAATATAGATATCTTCATCCTTTGTCCTGGTTCGTGTAATACTGAGGTGATGAGGCTTAAAAACATAGTATATGCTTTGCCTTTTTTCTGAAGAATGAATGAATTGGTAAAGCAAATTATATGAAAGTTCCTAACAACTAACTGAATATCACACAACTGAGTCCCATACAACTCAGGCTAGAGCTATACGTACTGCTGAGTTAATGTTTAGATGGCAGACTATTCACTGCATTCATGATACCTTGTAATTATATTAATTTTGACCACACCATGTATAACATGCTGAAATGAAGAGTTATACTTCCGTCGTTAGTAATTAGTAGTCAGGTCTGCCACCTTCCGTAAAGAAGCAGAGTATATGAGACTTCCATTTGCTATTGGGTACCCAGATTCCCCACGAATTTGAGCGGTAAATCAGCAAAGGTATGCCTGGACTAAAGCAAGGCGTTCAGGAGCAGATGCAGGGAAGTTGTATAGCTGGTGAGCACTTGCCTGGAGGGCAGTGGACATTTCTCATCTCGTAAAAAGTAATTTTAATGAGAATAGTTACAGAAAAGGAGAATAGGTAAGGAAAATGGAGACAGTTGTCTTTTGAGAGGAAATTAAAGAGCTTGACTAGTTGAGTCTAGCACAATGAAAGGTAAGCAGGGATATTGTAGTGGTACACAAAGTGTGACACCTGAAATACTTCAAACAAATTTGTGGCTCCATCAGATGCAACTACTTCTGGTGATTGATGTGGGACACTGTTCTCCATTGCCTTATTCAGAATGTCCCAGTTTCCTTAGCTATGACATTTAGAGATTAGTCATTTCCATTACCACCTACTTGCATCCTATGTCTTGTAGCCACTGACCTACACTCATGAGATGTTCAAGGACTCAAAAAAGCCTGTATAGTTACAGCAGTCTTATATTTTGCAGGACTGGAGACCATTTCCTCTCGGAACTGTAATAAAACCTGCTTTGGATTTAATAAGAGAAATCCATGTTATTCGTGTACCCTGTGGTTTAAGTTCCTTGCTCAGTGGAACCCAAGGCAGCCCTCCTTACCTTGTGCTTTCTCACCCTTGTATGTAGTTTTAATTAAAAAGTTTTTACTTTAGGAAGCTCTCCTGACTTGCCCTTCTGTCTCTCCAACTCTCCTCTCTCATGCAAAGTTTTTGTTTACAGCTCCTGCAGAATCAGATATCAGTCCCAGCTGTTCCCTTTGTTATAATTTACTATCTGGAAAAGTATTTGGTTTACAAATACATACATGAGAAGGATTTATAAGATGAAATTGCCCTCAACTTACACCAACTATCTACTAAATTGCTTTTTTTTTTTCCCCAGTGCTTTCAAATATTACAAAATATGTTACAAAGCAGGTTCCAGGGTCCTAAGCAAATTAAAGAGCAAAGAAAATATGTAACAATAGGTTTTAGAAAACTACTTGCATAAATAATTAAAAATACAACTTGCACTTAAGGAAATAGGAGTTTGAGCCTCCCATGCATTCAGTAGGAAAGCTTTGGGGTTTTTTTAATTTCAGAGTAGACTATACCAGAATCGATCAGGTCCTATATGATGCCGCTTAGTTTTGCACTGTATGAATACATCAGAATTTTGCAAACAAACTCATATTAGAAACAAATTTTTTAAATGTCTCTGAATTTTTCCCATCAGTAAGAAACTTAGCAGTTATTCTAAATTTCAATAAAATTGAAGGTTTCAATATAGTGGATTTTTACAGCTCAATCTAAAACCAGGCAATTATCACTGGACAGGAAAACCATCTGTAAATAGGACTGCTGGAAAAAAATACAGTCATAACTAAGAAGCTGCAAGCAGCAAATGCAAATGTTCTCTATGTGCTGTTAATATCATGGGAAATTAGATATTTAAAGAAGGAAAAGGCTGTCAGTATCACATACCAGCATGTATCAGTTTAGTTTGATAGCATAGCTCTAAGGTTTAGATTAGATATCAGGAAGAAATTCTTTATTGCGAGGTTGCTGAGGTACTGGAACAGATTGTCCAGAGAAGCTGAGGATGTCCCANGAAAATATGTAACAATAGGTTTTAGAAAACTACTTGCATAAATAATTAAAAATACAACTTGCACTTAAGGAAATAGGAGTTTGAGCCTCCCATGCATTCAGTAGGAAAGCTTTGGGGTTTTTTTAATTTCAGAGTAGACTATACCAGAATCGATCAGGTCCTATATGATGCCGCTTAGTTTTGCACTGTATGAATACATCAGAATTTTGCAAACAAACTCATATTAGAAACAAATTTTTTAAATGTCTCTGAATTTTTCCCATCAGTAAGAAACTTAGCAGTTATTCTAAATTTCAATAAAATTGAAGGTTTCAATATAGTGGATTTTTACAGCTCAATCTAAAACCAGGCAATTATCACTGGACAGGAAAACCATCTGTAAATAGGACTGCTGGAAAAAAATACAGTCATAACTAAGAAGCTGCAAGCAGCAAATGCAAATGTTCTCTATGTGCTGTTAATATCATGGGAAATTAGATATTTAAAGAAGGAAAAGGCTGTCAGTATCACATACCAGCATGTATCAGTTTAGTTTGATAGCATAGCTCTAAGGTTTAGATTAGATATCAGGAAGAAATTCTTTATTGCGAGGTTGCTGAGGTACTGGAACAGATTGTCCAGAGAAGCTGAGGATGTCCCATCCCTGGAAGTGTTCATGGCCAGTCTGGATGAGTGTGTTGGGTCTGACTGAGCACCTCAGGTTGCTGTGCTTTGCATTGGTAGCTAGAAAGGTGTTGATAACAGACCAGTGTTTTGACCTCTGCTGAACAGTGTTGCCTCAGCATCAGCACTGTCTCTCAACATTCCTCCCCTGCCCAAGTTGAGGGCAAGATCCTGGGAGGGGACACAACCAGGCCAGCTGGCCCAAACTAACCGAAGAGATATTCCATACCATATGATGTCAGCTCAGATATAAAAACTAAGGAAAGGAGGAGGTAGGGGGGACATTTATTATTTTAAATGTTTGTTTTACAGAGCAACCACTCCACAAGCTGAAGCCCTGCTTCCAAGGAAGTGGCCGGACATCACTCCTACATGGGAAGTAGAGAGTAAACCTTGTTATTTTCCTTTCTGCTTGTGCACACACAAACTTTCACTTTTGCAATAGTAAACTGTCTTGTCTCAACCTGTGAGTCATTTTCCATCTTATCCTCTCTCCCCTGTCCAGCTGGGAAGGTATTAGACACCAGATCAATTATTATCAGGTCAGAACCACCTTGTGAGGTGTGTGTGTGTGTGTGTGGAGGGAGAAGGAATGGGTCAAACCTCATGGAAGTGGGGTGGTATCTTATCCCTCATAGCAGCCCCTGGAGCCCACGTGGAGAAGCCTCAGAGTAGCTGTCAGTCACAAACAGCCCAGGAAAACTATAACACTCCACACCTTCTGGAGCCCCTGACCCGGCTTGGATTGGCAGATACAGTGCGAACACAGCCCCTCACCCTGACCTGGAGCCCCAGAGTGGTGAGTGGGTCAGAGGCCCTGCCTGGAGGGTTTGCCCATAGAGACCAGAGCAGGTAAAACCAGAAGCACAGGTGTGGCACCTGNATAAAAACTAAGGAAAGGAGGAGGTAGGGGGGACATTTATTATTTTAAATGTTTGTTTTACAGAGCAACCACTCCACAAGCTGAAGCCCTGCTTCCAAGGAAGTGGCCGGACATCACTCCTACATGGGAAGTAGAGAGTAAACCTTGTTATTTTCCTTTCTGCTTGTGCACACACAAACTTTCACTTTTGCAATAGTAAACTGTCTTATCTCAACCTGTGAGTCATTTTCCATCTTATCCTCTCTCCCCTGTCCAGCTGGGAAGGTGTTAGACACCAGATCAATTATTATCAGGTCAGAACCACCTTGTGAGGTGTGTGTGTGTGTGTGTGGAGGGAGAAGGAATGGGTCAAACCTCATGGAAGTGGGGTGGTATCTTATCCCTCATAGCAGCCCCTGGAGCCCACGTGGAGAAGCCTCAGAGTAGCTGTCAGTCACAAACAGCCCAGGAAAACTATAACACTCCACACCTTCTGGAGCCCCTGACCCGGCTTGGATTGGCAGATACAGTGCGAACACAGCCCCTCACCCTGACCTGGAGCCCCAGAGTGGTCAGTGGGTCAGAGGCCCTGCCTGGAGGGTTTGCCCATAGAGACCAGAGCAGGTAAAACCAGAAGCACAGGTGTGGCACCTGTCATGGCCCTGCCATCTGAATGTGTGAGCTGGTCTTCCACAAAGTTTCAGTGGTAGCTATCTCTCCCTCCTTCTCTCTCTTCTAGCTCCCTCTACTTCTTTTTCTTTACTCCTTTTCTAGATGCTTTGTGTAGCTTGGAGCTGGGATGAATTGGATTCAACTTAAGTGTTGTGTACTGATTGAATATTGCCTCAGGTGTTTTTGATTACTACATGTTGAGTTAGTATTGTGGTGAAACACTTTATCTAACTTGTGTAATGGACTTTTTGAATCCTTGCCAAGTTCCCTTATTTTGTCCCCTAAATTAACAAAGAAACTCCTTGGGAACAAGTCTGTGGCTTATTCTTTTGACATTTTCTTAAGGTATTAAACAACCCTACATGTATAAATATTAAAGTAAAACTCTTAGCAGAGCCTGTGAGCCTGCAGCTCCAGGGCTGGAGCGTTACAGGAGGGGAATGGTAAGAGGAGCTGGATGGGCACCTGGTGTCCAGCCAAGGTCAACCCACCACAGTGGGGTTCTGAGCAATGTGGTCTAGGGGCCCAGAGCAAAGACTTGGAATTAGATGATCTTTAACATTCTTTCCAACAGAAATCATTCTATGATTTTTATGCAAATTAAAAATTATTCAGATCAACAGAAACTTCTCCCATTTCACATCAGCTTTGAAAGTAAAAAACTATTTTTTTTGAAAAATGTTTAGCACAAATTTGTTAAACATGTGTCTTGGACTAATTAAAAAAAAAAAAGAAAAAAAAAGAGTAAGATGGAAAGACAACAAGTTTTTATTTAAAAATGAAAATTTCTTTTAAACTAAAACATTACTTTCTTTCCAATAAACTTTTCAATTATGAACAATTAAGATTTATTGAAGAAATTAATGTTAAGTGAAAAATGTAAATAAAATAAGGATTTTATACATCATCTAGCCAAAATACCTTGAAAATAAACTAATATTAAAGTACCTGAATACATAATAATTTCCGAAGAAATAACTAAAACAAAATTTAAGGAATTCTACTCTAGAAGTTTCCAATGGATTTAGCTCTGATAAGGATTCCATCAGAATTAATGAACTAAAGTACACATGGATTTTTCCCCAGTGCACATCTTGTTTAACTCAACTAAGAAACATTTCTACTTTTGTTGAATTTGCAGATCTCATTTCTCTAGTAAGTGTTTCAGTGTTGCCACTCAGAGGCTTTTTATTCCCATAAGGCCTTAGAACACGAAAAAAGATCTCAAAGAACTTGTAGGTACACTGTTGTGGTGGTAAAAAAAGCAGCAAAGCAGCATATTTACAGCAAGCAAACTAACACACTTTATTGTTTACCACACACCTTTATATACAGTTACAGTGGTTACTCGTCACTTTTTGATAGGTGCTTTCCCTTATATTTCTCCAGTAACAAAACTTCTTATTGGTAACTTTTAAGTGTTGTAACTTGCAGCCTATCCCCAGCTATCTCTTCCACATTCTTGTTTACATCCTTTCTCCATCCGTGTGCCTTCCTCTTTTAAGGATACACCACAAAGTTGTCAAGCTTAATGTCAGCACTCAGTTATATGTTAAATTTTGCTGATGAAAATTTCACCTGATTTTGAACCTAAGTGTTTTGTTCCTCATTTTATTCTCTTTCTCGTTTTTGTTATTTGTTTCACATTTGTTTTTATTTTTTTCTGGGAAGACTTTTATTTCCTATGGGTAGGAAGCAGAAAATTTCTTTGCCTTTTCTGTGGATCTTTCACAAGCCTAGGTTGAGGTTTTGGGAATGCAGCATATGTATAAGACTGTTCATGCATTTATTTTAAAAATATATATAAACCATATTATAATCCTTTTTTTTTTTTTTCCTTTAGGAAGACATTGAAAATGAAAGACATGATTTTTCTCAAATTCTGTGATTTGTAGTACCTCTACCATATAGAAAACATTTGCCTCAGTTGATGACTTTTTTTCCATTAGATGTTGAAAAGAGATATGCAGCAATTCTGAGAATGCTTTGAAAATTTCTGAGGCTCCATCAAGTAAGGGTTTCTGCTGGGACCTGAGAGGAGAGTACTGTGAAGGAGCAATCTATCACCTTTTCCAGTGTGACATACTGACTTGTATTAGCTCTGTATGCGAACCAGGGAAGGTCTAACACCTAGTAGGTTCCTATTACAAGGAAACCATTCTAAATAACTCTGCCAAGGTCATAATTTTATATCAATAAGGCCTTTCCTCTGATGTTAGCAGATACTTGAGGGTGTTAATGCAAGGAGTATGACTGCCCTACTTTTTACTGATCTTGGATCCAAGTTCTTTAAACTTACTGCAGACCTTCGAAAAGATTTCTCACTATACACTGCGCCTGTGGGTGACAGTTTATGCAACTTGACAGGATTACTACACGGCAGAGAGGAGTCCAAACAGCTGGAAAAAATGGATGTACTCTGGCAGTCTCTTTGGCCGCTGTCGTGGCATATGTACCAGAGTTGAGAGCTTAGAGAGTGTTTTCCAAGCTTCAGTTTTCCTTTCCCAGACTTAAGGTTCACCATATCTGTATGATGAAGTTCCCAGACCCTGTGGAGATCTGAAATCAGAGTTTCTTACTTAGTGTGAGGAAGTGGTTTCTAACACACCTAAAGATCAAAGAGTCAGGATCTGGATGCTAGGATTTCTAGTCCCTTTCCCTGTCCAGTTTTCCTGTGTGTTCAGTGTGTGTCCCTTAAGCTGTAGACCTTTCTCTAAATTAAAAAAATAGTATCTGTAGACCGTTCTCTAAAAAAAAAAAAAGTATCTAAAGCCAGAAAGACTCATAATTTGTGTGCAAATTAAGTAAATTTTCTGCCATGTAAGTCACGAGCTCTCCCAGTTCCACTCCTTTCCTGGACAGCTGTAAGAGAGGTTGTTGAGTTTCCATTTACCTAACTTTTGGCATTAGATACACTAACCTAAATTCATGCGTGCATATGTGTTTATAGATCAATACATCTTCCTGCTTTCTACACATCTTGCTTGTTCTTGAGCATGGACACTGCTTTGATGACATCCAGCTGCTGGTGATAGCCCTAACCTGTCTCTTCCCAGCTCCTAGCATCCTTGACCCACCCTGAGTAGTCTGTCAGGACCTCAGAATGAAGACAGCTCTTTTACAAGGGCAGGAGGTCCCAGATCTGCACTGAAACTCTCAGTTCGAAAAAATCCTCTTTTTTGAGTGAAATTGGTCTGTCTTTTCCCTGAGTCCATTTTCAGTGCCTTGGGCCATGGGGTCAGTGTACACTTCCAGGAACTAGTAGACATGAAGTGGGCATTAAAGAGCCATTTTCAAGGTCAGAAAAATTGTTGGAATTATAATGCATTTGTATTCTGTGTATAAAAGTATATAGGACCTGACAACACCCTTACTTAAATATAATTAGCAACCTGGAAATTCTGCATATGTAAGAGAACAATCTGAGTACATAATTCATGGTGGAAACTTTTAATTGCATAGAACAAGGAATCTTCCAGACTAATATTAATAGGAGTAGGAATGACGATAATAATAGCAACCAGACCCTCCCACCCTAAGCTTTTAAAGGCTCATTTTTCAGTGTTCATAATGTCTACCAGAATTATGACAGATATTGCAGTGGTTATGTAAGAAAAAAGAAGTTGAGACTGACCAAAAAAAATAATAAAAAAGGTAAAAGTAAAATAACTAATATACATAAAGGAGCTATTGTTTTGTTTGTTGTTTACACTATAATCATAACATTTGGCAAGCAGTCATCATTCATATTTCGCAAAGAAAGCAGATGCCCATGAGTAATTTCCATTACTCTATAGCTGATCCAGCAGAATCCTGAAGCACAAACATAGTAGAAAACACATACTAACTCTTGCTTTTTTATTTATTCTATGAGTATTAAACTTTACATTTGCTTGGCTGAATCCGGGCCATAAACTGGAGATTGGAAGTGTGTCCAGGTACAACTCTGAAGGCTGAAGTGAGATGACTGTGCTACATGAAAACAAAGTGTATTGTCATGACTGTCTGAATAATGAATTAATAGAAAGACAATTATAGTCATTTAATATTTAGGCAAAGTGCTGCTGCCAAATGATTACAATATGTTATGCAATATCAGAAGCAAGGAAATAGTCATGAAGAGGCAAAAGGATGGAGATTATAATTTTCCCCACCTTATATTAAATTAATGATATTGGATATAACCCTTGGAAGACAATTTCCTTTGAAATTCCTTGGGGTGAAAAGGGTAGATTCAGTGAAAATTGCTTTCAATATAAATCCCAGTGATTGCTCTTGGTTTTTTTCCTGTTTAAAGAGCAGTTTAACAGTACTGAAAGTGGCTTGACATATATTTTGCAGAAATGTACCTCGATTAAAATTTCAGTGGAGTAAAAATAGTGTTAAAAGTATGTGAACAAAGTATTTATATAATAATAAAACAGCTTTCAAATGCTTGCACTCTACTCCTTAATGTCTTATGGGACTTAATATCTTTCTATATAACCAGAAACAGAGAACAAAACTGACATAACTGAAAATGCTCGTATTTAATCATAATCTTATAGTGAAGTAAAGAAATAACATTCACACTTCACAAATTTGGTTTGTACCTGAAATGGGCCAACTTTAGCAAAAACTAACAAGTTCAAAACCAAAACAGTAAACAGAATATTTTTGTAATCTTTTCTTGATACATAAACACAAACACACAAAATGTAGATGTTTTCTTGGTTGATTTGACACTGATGGTGGTATCTAAGGATACAGGACTCACATTCATTAGTGATGTGAAGCTTAATTGTGTTTTTCAATCATTGTCTAAGACAGTGGGCAAGAAATTGCAGAGGTGTTAAGTAATAATGGCAGTTTTTTGATTTTATCAGATCCTTGCTTGTTAAAAAATAGCAAAAAGATCTTTTTATTATTTTTCTAATTTTTTTTTCTTTTTAACAGTGCAGTAAGGCCTCCCAGCAGGCCATTTGTACTCGACTGAACAAAGGAAGAATGTGGAAAAAAACACTTACACTGAACCCAAAGTGACACAGTTTTTCTTAATTGTGAACAAGGCCTGCATTTCATCAAAATGGCAAAAGCTAGTAGGTCTAGGTGGAAAAGAAAATAAAAAACAAACTCTGTATTCTTTCATGAAAAGTAATGAAATTTCAAAATACACCATGTTTAGTAATTGATGTAAATTTTATTGACATAAAATAAAAAAGATGCAAAGAGAAAAAAAAAAAAAATTGAAATATTACCTTTATGCTGCCTGCATCCCTTTGAACGAAAAACAGTGCTTTGGTTTTATAGATACAAAATCAGTAATAATATAAAACCAGGTACCAAAGCTTCAGGAAAGGCCGAACAAAGATTTTACTGTGGAAAAAACCTTCACCTGTAAATCCCATGATCTGGTAAAATAAAAAACGGACTGCTTTAAATGTATTCACTAATTTCTGAGCAAAAAGTATTCAGATTTTTGATTTTTTTTTTCCTGACCAGTATCTCTGGTTGTTATTTTTGGGACTTACTCCGTCTACTTTCATGAAGAGGTAGCAATTTTCTGGCGTGAAACTGTCTGCTGTGGAAATGCACAGATTTTGTGACAAGCAGAGATCATGTCCTAAAGGTACTTTCTGCCAACAGGAGGTATCTTATTCTAACATATTTAATCTTTTTAGCCTTAGTATTAAAATTTAAGTTTTCCACAAACAGCAGTTCTTGAAAAAGCATTGAGCATCTAATTTCATTAATTTCTGGGGTCACTTAGGTTACCACAACCACTTAGATCAAAAAACATTATGTCTGGATAGGTGCAATAATCTGTTAATAAAGATACTAGAAATTGATTTCACTGAACTCCCCAAAATTTGCTGTGCTTGAATAGAGAATATTGTTGTTATTTCAAGTCAGATTATTCTTCTGTTTGAGAAAGTTCTTGTACACAGTTTGCCATTTCTTTAAAAAGCTAAGTCTTTTTGACCTTTCAGATTTTTTATGGAAACTCAGAAATTAGGTGTCAGACATAGCTGAAGTCTGACATTCAGTACTCTTAGTTTCCTTTTGAACTGTATTAGTGATTTTGTAAATTAAATTGCTTTTTAAAGTTATTTGTTATTATCAATACTTCAATATTTTTCTTTTATCTCTTGCCTTCAGCTTTGTGAAATAGATGTGCATGTGCAAAAGAGTACTGAATAACTTGTCAATGATACGAAGTTTTAAAACAAAGACATCAAATGTGAAGGTTAACTCTATCTACATAAAAGCAATTTATCTTTGAAAAGCATAGATACTTTTTAAATCCTATTTAGATGTAAAAGAAAAATACATTTTCTATTTCAAGTACTAAAAACAGATATAAAAGCTAAATTTTAGATGTTTAGTTTCAAAACCAAAATATTTGCCTTTACAAACAGATATTTCTGCACTTTTACCATTACTGTGCTCAGGTGAAGTCAGGAAATATTTAACCCAACTGAGCAATAGCAAGTCAATAAAAATTTAGCTAAAAATGCCTGAAATATGGTTTAGCCTGGAGAACGAAGCCCAGTGCATCGTTCTAGGTTTGTTATGTTATGATTTTAAATGCAGATAATCATTTAGAGTTGTGTCAATGCACGAAATTTAAAATTTCTTCAGCAATGACTTAAATTTATTGTTCAAAATTATCAGGCCTTGATTAATAGGCCCATCTTGAATCCTTAATTTACTCAGTTAACAAAAAACATATATGCCAACTTTGATTTCTCACAAGGTCCTTTGTACTTTCTGTTCTTTTTCCTTTCTTGATCATTCTCTTTCAGTAAAGAGAAAGAAAGCTGTTTTCATTCTTTTCTAGTGGTTTGGGCCTTATGTAAGGCTTTTTATAGTAAAAATCTTGCATGAATGAAAAAAGCTAGTAATACTTGAACTATGTCTATATAACCTTAATTTTCATTCAGATTATTACTCATATAGACTCTACTCAGGAAGATCCTGGTCTGAAACACCATTCTGATTGCTCAAACTAATTCTTTTTGATCTATTTCATTTCTTTCTCTGTTGCATTGTATCAATATCAGTAGTGTCAGACGGAAACAAAATACAAAGTGTTTAGATGTCAAAATGCAAGAACATCAACAGCAGTTTTTAATCAAGGATAGACAGAAAAGATCATATCCAGTATTTTATATAAAACATTTAATGCAAGCAATGAAAACAACTATCCCATCCAATGTGTTCAGAAAATCTAGGCTAGTTCAGATTTGAACACGTCAAAATTTTGTTTAATGAATAATTTGAGAAGTTTGTATTCTGTCTGAATATTTGACAAAATTCAGGTAAAGAAAGTCTTTGGGTTCTTCAAAACTCTTGAAACCTTCTAAGAACATTAGCTGTTCAGTTTGTAATTTGAATTTAACATCCTGGCAGACTTTTTTGAAAATAAATATCTAGGAATTTATCCTACTGGCCACTTGATCCGAAAGAGGCAATAAATAAAGTCCCTTAGAGACTTGGAAGGATATTCATGATTACAGACCCTGAAATTCATAAGAGGCTTCCACCATCCTAATATCTTCTGCAAAGAGACTAGGACTGAGTTCAAACAATTCAGATTACTAGAATGGATTGAGATCCATTCCTTCATGCAGAAAACAATTAAGGAGCGGATTTATTTAATATGCTCAGACAAGGAGGAGATGGCAAAGAATGTGAAGGTCAAGGGCAGACTTACAGTCAACTGACTGAGACAAACAGTGCCTGATCAATGTGGTGGACAAATGATGCAGAGTCAGGCTTCTTCAGGCTAAAAGCAAAAACCAAAGCCACTTTATTAACTACAAGCTTATCTTTAATACTATTTTTCTACTGTCCTCATGAATCTATGCTACATCTCATTGGCTAGGTGTTCTTGTCCATGAGTCTTAGATCACCTTCTGATAGTTGCTTACCATCTCTATTCATCCTGGTCAGTCTCAAAACAACTCATGTTTTCCATGGTTGTTTTTCCCTTTTCTTCTGCGTTCTCAGGCCTAGCTCAAGGCCACAGGTGGTGTTTTCTACTGCTTTCCCAGGCCTACAGGTGCATCCACTCAAGGCCAAAGCTGTCCATAGCCCAGTAATCTTTCACAGATCAAAGTGATTGCTGTCCCTCTTTGTGTACAGATGGGGAAATGTTGTATACCTTGGCTCGAGGTAGGTTTGATATAGCCTCCCATGTTATCCTTACAGAGAAATTGGTGGTATATGAATTGGATAAATGGCTGAGGAAACTGGCTGCATCACTAGGCCCAGTGGACTGTGATCAACAACACAAATTCTGGATGGTTTCTAGTGGCATCATTCAGGGATAAAAATAGGGACCAATATTATTGATAGGAAACTTGTGGGGAGCAGCAGGAAGTGGGGTGGATGGGTGGGGTGTAGAATTATGATGAAGATGGTCAAATACTGAAAACCATTTTCAAGAGAGACTGTGAAGTCTTCATCCTTGCAGATATATAAGATTCTCCTTGACAAATCCTGTCTGGCCTCTAATTTGACTTGATAAGTTTGCATCTACCTAGACCTTCCTAGATCCTGTCCATCTTACATAATTTAATGATTTTACAATTGTGTAAATAGGTCCTTCTCCATTAAGTGATTGAAAGACTAAAAATATATCCATTTTGCAATTCTGATTTTATAATTCTGCTTCTCTTTTATCAAGTTTTCTATTGCTATCTGGAGTTCCAATGATATTTGGCACAGAGAGAAACCCAGAGTCTCAGTTGCATTTCAGGTCTAATTAAACAGTTTGCATAGCTGCTAACGTTATTACATATCATTGTTGCATTCATGATTTATTGCATGTTGCCAGGATTTGGGGTAAGGATTTTTTTTGCTTACTCATTATTTTTTCTATTTTTTTTAAACTTATACTAAGATAGGTCTTGGGAAATTTTTTGTACTTTTCATTCTTAAGAGAAATAAAGTGTCTTCCAAGAGTACAGGACAGTTCACTAAATACCTAAAAAGTAGTTTAAATAATTTCATAGATCTGAATAGAAGTAACAACAACTAAAAAATTCAGGGGTGGAACATTACTGTTAACTCATCCTGAAGACTCAGAATGAGGAAAACACAAAGGTAGTTGCTCCAGGTATTAGCATTTATACACAGTAAGTTTTTCAAGTTTCCTGCTATGTGAAGGACTCTTCAAGCAAAAATATTTAAATAGTTTATATGTAAGTTGAAAGATATAAGTATTCTTGAGTTTTGGAGAATGGTTTTGCATATGAAGTACAATAGTCAAAGAAAGTAAAATTAATATATTTCACAGAAAAGCATAATGCAAGCAACAGGCATAAATCAATAAATCATAAATTTATAAGGTATAAATTACCAGAATAACTGTCTTTCTTTGGTACTTAGAGAAAACAAAAATTGTTTTCTGTATGTTTCTTTCACCCACTCACCCCTTTTGTGCCAAAGTTGCAGAGACTACTTTAAGAGAGATAACTTGCAACATTGATGGTAATAGTAGTCTTCCTCAGCCTGAAATTATTCTTTTAACAGAAAACATTATTTTTCTTTTGTCCAAATTTTTTTCTTTGCAATTCTTGTCCTAATCACAATCTTTTCCAGTATAATTAATATTTTGTTCCTGTGCTATTGTGTTATGAAAGAGAAAGACTGGATTTTTTTTTAATATCTAGAAATTTTATCAAAGAATGATTATATCAAAGGTTTGACCTACCTTTAACAAACCTGAATAGTATTCAATACCATTTTACATGCATATCCAGAGCCTTTATTATGCTTTCCTTTAAAACTGTACTGAGGTCATGTTACTGACTCTGTAATTGCTGAATTTCTCTAACCTCTTTAATTACTTATAGAGCATTAGAGAGTATAGTCCAATATATTTACTGATCAGGCTTGGTACAGGACTGTTTTCATGAGTCAGTTTTTTTAGAAGTAGGATAGATAACACTTTGTTTTCACTATTTGAGCTTTCCAGTCTGTTAGAAGTTTGTTTCCCTGCTTCTGCATGAAGTTTTCTAAATCTTTCTTTCCATTAATGATTCTGCCTTTGTTCTCACATCAACATTATTATTCTAATGGAAAGTGGGGGGGTTTTATCAGGGTTATTGGACTTACATGCTCCATACAAAACTCTTCATTCTCCCTGAAAAATCAAGTTCCTGCATTTCCAAAAGACCTGCAGCTTAGTTAAAACCATCAGGTCCTGAAGATATCCAGTTATATTTCTTCAAGTGCAGTCATAACCAGATTGCCAGAAACAGTAACTATCTTGTTTTCCTATTCCACTAGTGGAAATAAAAAAGCTTCCCCAGTAATCTATTTACAGGAAAGAAAGAAAAAAAGTGGAAAAAAAATTTGCGATGTGAGTTGTCAAGAAGCCGTGATGAAATGTCACTGATATGAACAATTTCTTCCTCAGATATATTTGCTCTGGGGAAGACCCAACAGAGTACTGGCAGAAGGCCAGCTACCAAGTAATTCTAAAAAGGTCTAAATGCTCTATGCACAAGATGAAAACAAAAGACCCTTTGACTTTCTCTTTTGAATTGCAGCCATGATATCCAAAAGTTGGGAAATTATATTTTAAAAAAAAAAAATTGATCCTGGGGGTAACAAGCCCTCCTCCTAAATTATTTGCTGAAGTAATTTTGTGTGTGGAATGAAGACAGAAGTGTCAAATCTGGGTTTTAGAGGTTTTAGCCCCAGTTATCAGGACAGGGAGAATTTATGCTGTGTTACTATGTTTGTGCTCTCATTACTTCTTTCACCTTATTACAGCAGTGCATTAGTAAATGGAGGCAAAAGTGAGTGACAGATTTTCAGATTAAAAGATGTGAGGACTGTAAAACATATAATAATTAACTTCCGCTTCTCTCAGTCTTTGTAATGGTTCACAGTAACCAAAAGGAGTTGAAAACCTATATCTAAACACCAGTTTCCAGCCCAGATAGACATTCACACTTGGTTTGGATATGGATCCACTTATAACACACTAGCTTGTGTTCAGAATGACAATGGCTCTGAAGTTATTATGAAATCCATGAAAATCATAATCAAATAGGATAATAATGCAATTTGATGTCTCTAATTAATGTTAGACTGCCTTGGGGTGCAGGGAATGTCGTGTTCAATTGGTCATATCATGTCAAAGCCCTGACTCCAGTACATGGTGTAGCCAAATGTTACCCTAATTAAAAACACACACACAGAAAGAAAAAAAAAAGTCTTCAGTTCTGAAATACATGCACCCACCCAGCTGTGATGAAATGTCAGAAGCAGAAGCAGCTTCCATACCTGCCAGAGTTCCTGCCATTGATACTGGCTCCTGCAGGGCTAATTTCACTGAAAACACCACTAATCAATGATGAAGAATTTCTGTTTAATAATGTTCTAAAAGTACTCATCTTTCTAATGCAGACTGGGAGTTTTACTTTATTCATGTGCTTATTTGCTTGTGTGCAATTCTCGCTGCTAATCTTACTCTTCCAGCAAGACTGTGCAACAGTCAACTTCAACAACAGCCTCTTCCAAGACACTATGACAACCTTTCCACCAGCAAATAAGTAAGTCTCCTCCAAAACTTCAAAATTCTGCACTCTAAGCAGGATAAGTATAAAGGTTTATGAGGTGTCTTCTGCATCTCCAAAGCCTTTGAATGTGCATGTATTTCTTTGTGAATGAAGTATTCTAGCTTCTTGGCAGCCCCTCTATCTGAACTTCTTGAAAACTAAATTGTCTCCCATTTCCCTTTCCCCTACTCTGGTTTGGCATGCACACATAATGATTATATTTCCAAGAAATTCTTTAACTTGTTTGTAAAACATGATATTTATTGTATTTTAACAGGACATAACAGTATATTCGTATTAGACTATCAATATATATTATTACCATTATGTGCAGTAGATGGCAATAAAACCACCACCTGGTACTGGGCTTTTGCAAACCATTTGGCTTATTTTCCTTGTAAAAATAAAATAAATGCACACCAGGATCCGCTGTTACA
Source organism: Scytalopus superciliaris (assembly GCA_013400415.1). Lineage (NCBI taxonomy): Eukaryota > Metazoa > Chordata > Aves > Passeriformes > Rhinocryptidae > Scytalopus > Scytalopus superciliaris. The sequence goes on along the minus strand of VXBX01004325.1, from coordinate 15,764 downwards.
CAAAGAAAAGAAATTAATCACAGTCATTTTACACATTGCTTATGCTCATGCAATAATCATGAAGGTTAAAAATTACTGCAAATAAAACACTTCTCAACAATGAAGGTTCCCAGCAAGGATCCACTACCTGAGTAAGAACAAAGAAGGATCTCTATCGTTTCTCTCATTGTTGCTTGTTTACTGCTGCTGCTATTGGTGCAACCAGCAGAAAGGTTTCATCCCTGTCAGAGAATCTCACTGCAGTACAGTGAGCACATGAACATTTTTCCTTCACAGCACTGTCTTTCTCAGCCTTGTTTATCCTGCTTATTTTTCTCTTCTTTCAAAGAATTCCCAAAAAAAACCTGTAGGAAGCAGAAACTATTACCGTAAAATAACTTCATTCCTTAACCAGTTTATTTCTTTTCAGTGTCTTCCAAGCCCAGACAGTAACTTCTTTTGCAGAACATCTCACAAAATGAAACTTCATTCTACAGTGAAATTTGCAATTTCAGGTATGCTTATACCCACAAAGACAAGATTCAGTCTTTGGTAGTAGCTATCTTTCTACCAAAACAGTACCCAAATATTTTCATTCCACATAGGAAAATACTTCTCAAAGTTTCAGAACAAATTCCACCCTTTTAATTTTCTTTTTATTTCAGTGTTCATAATATCAGAATTTTACTGAAATCACTTTGTTGTAGTCAGTATGAACAATAGGATTAAGTTCTATGAATCTCATTAGTTGAAAATACACTTGAACAAAATTTCTATTTCCTCAGAATTTTCCAGATAATCCAAATGATAATGTTTCATGGAAAGAGGCTGTGATAAAATTCAAATAAAGGAATCTGGACAGGAGCCTTATAAGACTTGTCTGTCAGGTTTTCCTACTTTCTTGGCAAACCTGTCTGCCAGACTGTTGTGTGTGATTTGAAATACCAGGGCTTCTGTGATCTCTGCTGGGGGGCAGACCACTAGACAGACTGCCTTGGAGTAAGGGTGCTATTCACTTTCATCGACTTATCAAAGCTTATTTTTTTCCCCAAAGTGGAATGCAACTGCCTTTCAAAATTCTCTCCCAAACCACACTGTCTTTCTTTACTCCGTTCTCAAAATATGGTTGGGCAAGTACGATGGACATCCAACAGAGGTCCCAAAATTAAGGAAACTACTAATTTGAGGCTACATCTCTACTGTTCTTAAAGTGCACACACAGTATTTCCAGTGACAGACAGCACACATCTGAAAAATTCATGAAATAACAGCTTCACTGCTGCCTGAACAGCAATTGCAAATGAGAGTCACATGCATGAAGTAATTGCTCAACGTATTCTGCTTTAGAGACAAACATGAGGACATATTTACTTGCAGATACAACAGAAGAGACATACTATGTTCTGAGATGTTGGAGAGCTTTATGCTTTTTTTGGTCGACTTTGGCAAGAATCTCTGTTTTTTTCCATATTATTTTTTGTATGTAGATCCAAAGCCTATTCTCCCATCACCATTAGTGCTACATTTATACTGAAATACTTCAGTTCCTCAGAGTCAGGAATTCCCTAGCAACAAGAATGCCTCCCAACAAAATGCTGCGGAAATAGTTACTTGTCTCTCAGGATCCTTGCTTGGATGATCAGTCATGAATTGTAGACCTAATAAATCTTAGATACAACTAATAATTGCCTGGGAGATGACTTTCTCCCAGTATAAAGGAGATGAAGAAGATTCATGTGACCTTTGAGTTTAACGAAGAAATAAATCCATCTTTTTCAAAGTCTTAAATTGACTAATCTGACAGAGTTGGACTATTTTAACAAATAGTTTGGTAGAACAGTTTCACATCCCATTTCACAGATCAATCTGTACTATAAACATTCAACAAATTATAGTGTGCTCTGATAAAAGTAGCATTCTAGCCATGTTAAACAGCAGAAGGTAGGATAACAAATGCACAATAACTACAGAGAAACAGGAGTAATTCTCATGAAACCACTGTCTGTGCACAGTAAGAGAATACAAGACAAAAAAAACAAGCAAGGGATTTTCTACTATTGTCATTTACTTGCAATTATTTGGCCTTATTCAGGAAGGATAAGTTCCTGTTTCAATTAACTTCACTTACAAGGAATCATGGCTCAAGTCTATTTGTGTTACTAATGCTCTTTTACTTCATGTAGTGCAGCATAAATGAAGCCAGCTTCCACATGGAGGTAGGATCATATGAAACAGGAAATAAAAATATTCTCATTACTGTGATTTCCAAACTGTTGGTTATTACCTTCCTTCCAAGCTATACATCAAGAGTCTTCCAAATGGAGCACAACTATGATAAAATATTGAACTATCTGAAAGGAGAAGATTAATTTTATTTTATTAGATCACAGTACAAAATATCTTCCAACTCCCCGTTATCTGATGCAATGATTCTTTTTTTCTTTGTTATTTCTGGTACACCTAAGCCAATTCAAATCCAAGGAAATTTCTTGTTGACAGTGTTAATTTTTGAACAAGATCTCCTCTCAATAAGGACTGTCCTTTCAAACTCATCTCACTCTTTAGGTGTATGTGCAATTCCTTTTGACTTTAAGAGGATTTGAAGAATGTGCTCAAGAAGTCTAGCTGGTAGGTATGGAAACAAGCATGTACATAAGTGCTTTCACGTGGCTCCTTAGCAACCTTGGTATGTAACACCAGAAAAATCACACAAAAGGAGAAACAGACATTTTGAAGTTGAAGGCATCGAATGCTGCAAATCTTTAGCATCTCATATGCCAGCATTAGTCTGTCATTAGCATAGAACACAGTTCATCCAAACTAATTGTAGGAACATTGTAAGTGTATATTATAAATTTATAACTTTGGTATGTACCTTATTATTCTACCTATGAAGAAATTATAGCCATAATTTTATGTACTTATCAGCATGATGCCTGATTTCTTCCATCATTATAGCCTTAATTTTCTGATAAATAAATAAGATAATGACATCTACTATAAACTGATAGGGCATGGCCTCATTGAGAGGTGAGTGTTGTATTTGGCTTTTCTGACAGCTTTCTTGAGGTGAAGTATTATAGGTTTAAGTAACTCATTGCAAGCAGGCTTATTCAAAATTTCTGAATTAAATAATTATTTATGCATAATAAACCACTAACGCAGTACATAAGCATATTTTTCTTTTACGAATAACTTTGAATGTTTCATTTTGATGATTAATAAAACTTTCATATTTATGTAAAAAGGGGAAAGAAAAACTGCAGAAAAATGCTGCTTATTCTTGTTTCTAAGATTAGCTGTCATAATTATTTTGAATATAATAGTATTACATACCTCCAAGTTACTATTAAAATTGTAACATTTTTATATGCAAAAATGTAAAAATTTTTGCTGTAAAAAAGTTTATATTAATTCCTTCTGAATAAATTGTAAGACATATAACTTCTGTACATCTCCTTGAAGGAAAATAAACAGTCCACTAAGAGAAACCACTCTACAGATCAGGAATAATTTAATCACATTTCTTGGTTAGCACCAGTGTAAAGTTTTTACAAGGGAGAAATGAATCAGGTCTCCACATGTTTTTCCCTTATGCCATGACACAGTGTACCAGAGGTATACAAAGGACTCATGAAACCAGGAAGCAACCCAAAGCTATTTCTATGGAAACAAGCTCTGGCTGCAGGGAAAGTAGTAAATCAATCTCCTTTGTGTTGTGTTTGAGACATGGTTGGATGTTTCCAACACTTGGCTGCCAGGTTACCTAACCAGCAAGAGTCTCTGGGTTTAGGGCTGCAGACTGAGTCTGACTCTGAATTCCTTGCACACCTGATGGACAACTGTAGCTTTGACTGAGAAAAGCAAGCAGGCATGATTTTCTTTTTTTTTTTTTTTTTTAAACCTGCAGAACTAGTTTCTATTGACTTTTGATGTATTATTACACATTACATACCTTTTTTTTTTTTAAAGAAAATAAAACCCTCAAGTAAAAAAAAAACAAATGAACAAACAAACAAAATCCCTCACAGTAACAAACCCAGCAACAACAAACAACAAACCCCCACTTGAGGTTAAATAGAACTAGTGTAATAAAATAAAGCTAAGCTTTCATGAGTACCCCAGGCCAGGACTCTGAGTGATGCCAACACCAAATTGCTGTTGGTGAGCACAGGCTGCAGAGGGCAATGTCCCTCAGCAAAGCACTGTTCTTCCTGAAGAGGAGCCAAGGGGAACTTTTATGGATATATTACTTTTTCCTGGGCTGTCAGCTGTTTGTAGTGTAAGGAATCAGAGGTGTGGAATCCTAATGCCAACAGCTAACAACAATGTCCAGAGATTAAAGGACCACTGAAGGAGTATTCTACATATTGGGAGAAAAACAAGCTTCCCACAATATTTCAAACAAAATGAAGTGTTGTTTTGTTATTCCACCATTTAATTAATGAAATGTAAACTAGAAAGTTTGTTTTGATTTTAACTGAAGAGCAGGAAAGTCAGTGTATCCAAAAGCAGGATAGAGAGAAAGGTAGGTATAGAGATTCACTTCTTAAAAAAAAAAAAGAAAATACCAGCCATCTATATTGAAGAGCAGTGTCCAAGATCAAAGGAATACAAAGACTGCTTTTTTTATTCAGTCTCTCTACAGATGAATAAGGTTGGAGGAGTTCCATGCAATATTACCAACCATAAGCCTTCAGAACACATGAAGCTGGTCTTTCCAAATTGTATGGCCAGTTTTTAAAACAAACAATTTTCAAATAATGGGTGTAGCCTTCAAGCCTGCACAGTGGATTTTTTAGGTGAGACGCAGCGTGCGCGGGACTGGCCCCACCCTTTACTCCTGAGGTTCATCTGCCAGGGCCGAGCAAGCTTGGACGGTGACAGTGAAGTCCTCAGGACGTAGGTTTAGTTAGAGTATCCTTCTCATAGAGGGATGGCCTTACAGGGCTAAGCGAGCTCCATCTGCCTGGGTTTGGAGTTAGAGTTGTCCTTCTCCTAGGATGGTTGCCAGGGGGCTTCGAGCCCATCCTGCCAGTGGACACACTTTGTCTGACCCTTCAGTTGAGACCTGACTAGCATGGGAGACCCTACCGGAGGCACAAACCACCGCCAGCATAGCTCGCAACCTCATAAGGGTATGCAAGCTTCTCCCCCACGACAAGGGGGTGTCCGTGGAGAAGTTTCAAATAGTAATAAATAATATACTTTCCTTATGGGTTAAGTTATTTGGCTCTGATCTACCACCCTCAGAAAAAGAAGTTTCTTGTTAAAAAAAAAAATAATGAAAGACAAGATTCTCACATGCCCACTGCACTGCAGGACTGGAAAGGAAGAGGAAGAGTTAAATGAGAAAAAATGAAGAAAAAGAACAGGGAAAGGGGATGCAAATAGATAGTAAAGTTCAGTAAGAGAGAAAAGGGAAAGGTTAAGATGTAGAGGGGACTGCAGTTTGTATGATATGTAACATGGTATATATAGCCTGTAGTACTTTAGGTCACAAAGATGATAAAAATCGCTTAAAAGTTTTTCTGGTCTACAAAAAACGTGTGGAACATTGAGTGTTGAATTCCAATATATATACATACAGTACAACCCCATGCTGTTACTACCTGACTCAAGAAGACATATGGGCATAGATTGCCTAATTTGTGCATTAACACCAGAGTTTATTGGACAAGATACTGTCTAGCTCCATCTGGAGCTTACAACAGTTTCAGATAAGTACATGATGTTATGACTAACAAAATAGTTCTATAAATATCTAATATCTGCTGCAAAGATATTTGTGATTCCTCTAAGAAAAGCACATAGAATGAAAGAAAAAGACATCATAGGTTCATCATGATCTTAGATTAATGGCAATAAGAAAATTCTCAAATGAAGAAAAAAATAACAAGAAACATCTTCAAGCTATTTCATGTATAGTCAGGTATTCAGATATTCCAAAACGTTTGCCTAACTATATTCTCAGATACTAACACAGTGTTCATGTCCAAAATAACCAGGTTTTTTGGTATTTAGGATAACATAAATACAGTGACTTAAAATTTCCCATCTCTTCCACCTACTCCTCCTCCCTCAATGCTTTTAACACACACTGAATATTATTTTTTCCATGGAACTCTCTTCTCTATGCTGTTTCCCTCTCTTCTCAGACATAAATGAGGTGCTGGGCAATGTTCTGACGTCAATGTGGTAATTGCCCCAGGGGGGAAAACAGCAGTTTAAAATAGAAACAGAGACACAGATGGACACATTCATATATATAGACACCTCTGGGTGCCAACACAACTGATAGACCCAGACTTCTGGGAACCTGTGGCAGGCTTCAGATGCCAGATCACTCTCTGAGCCCTGTATGACATTGTTCTCCCTGTGTCTTAGCAAGGATTGAGCTACAAAATTTTAAACTGGCATTGGACTTGGAGCTGCTCCACAGTTTACCAAGATGCATGGATATATTGTTTAGGTCTGTCTCTAACTATGATTGTTTATTTGTTTGAAGGTTATACCTTTCATATTGTGAAAGTATTCTTGCTTTCATTTATTATAAGACCAGAGCTATTTACAGATCTCTGGCTAAATGGTAATCCAGTGTTTAATTTCTTCAATATCTCTAGTGCAAAATCTGGTAAAGCGGTGGTACCACCAACAGCCACATGCAATGTGCTAGACTCCCAGAGTCAAAAGAAGCATAAAGGCATAACAACTGGAAAAAAATTTTCAGACATATTCAAAGGTATGGATTTATTTCTCTTCTCCATCTCTGTTTTAATTCCCAACAGACAGTAGTTAAGACCAGAAAAGGTGCAAGGTAGATAGTAAAAGAAAAAAAAAATGTTTTGTGAGCAGATGCTAGAAAGTTTGGCTTGTTTATCCCAGCAAAACTGTGTCTGAGAAGGGAAGTATGGAGTGTTTTGGAAAGTATTTGGAAATAATAATTATCAGATAACTAGCACTAAACAAATGGGAATGAATTGGCCATGCATCCATTTAGAATGGAAATTGGAAGAATTTGTAATCATCTTTCAATAGAAGATCTGGTATGTCCCTCTAATAAAGTGAGGGGAGTTTATTTTTGGTTGGTTTCTTGCTTGTTTTTTTCTTTTTTTTTTAAGAAAGTTTTTAAAACTTGCATGAATTTAAAAACAAACAAAAAGAAAATGTTCTTTGGGTAGCAAAGAAAAAAAAATAGTTAATTGTAGCTTTTCACCAAGGAAGGCTAAAGATCAAAACCATAAATAAGTTCAAGAGAAGACCAGTAAAATATTTGGAAGAGAAACTCACAGAAGGTTTCTAAATTTTTAAAATGCATGAAGCTGAAGAAGAAAAAGCACACTGGGGAAAAATCATGTATGTTTACCCTGTTGTTACTTTTCTCTCATGGCCTGAAGGTGATTTACAATATAGATATAACAGTTTCCGAGAGAATCCTGTACTCAACAGACTTCCTACAAAAGTCATACCTCTATTTTTAAGGTAGCCCTTGTGGAGTTCAGAATCAAACTATATTCAAGTTATTCTGTACTCCAAGAGAGAAATAGAGGGAGGATCAAGACACCTGTTGCAGTTTTCTGTGTGCAGCTCCACAAGTGTGCTGGAACTTGTGTCCCTAATTTCTTTATTATCAAGACAGTGTATTCTGATCACCTTTATCCATTTCCAAGGAAATATTCTTTTCCAAAATTAATAAAATATTTTTTCTTAAACACAGCCAGGAACTAGATGTTACTTGAGAGTAAATCAGTCTTTACGAATTAAGTGCATAGCATCCACCTTTGTTAGAAAACAGGCAGCCTGAAAAGAGGCCTTAAATATTTTGTGGTCTCCTGCTTGTAAAAACTTTGGTTTGGCGAGGAGACCAGGGCTGTCCCATTCTGGACACAGCTGTTCTCAGCTCAACATGCCTGGGCAATGCAGAGTGAGGAAAAAAAGTATGACAAATAGTCTGACTGACAAGATTAGAGAAGAAGATTCCCCTGCAGCCCATGGAGGACCCCATGCTAGGGAAAAAGCTTATGCCCTGAAGGAACTGTGGCCCACAGAGACTCCCACACAGGAGCAGGTTTCTGGCAGGAGCTATGGCCCATGAATGGTCTATGAATGGAGCAGAGGAGAACTGTGAGGAACCAGGAGAGACAGAGAGCGAATACCACCTATTCCTCATCCCTCCTCCTTACACATCTCTGAATGGGATGGAAGTAGAGGAGATGGCAATGAAGGAGTGAACTTGAGCCCAGACCATCTAAGCCAGTTCTTGTCAAATATACTGAAAAAATTGCTTCCAAATAAGAGAAAATATTTAGGAGTAGAGGTGATTATTTGAAGATCTTTGAAGAAAGTGTTTCTTGAAAGGTTTTAATTTATCATTTTTCTTTTGTTTTAGCTATGGTGAACTTAAACCCAACAAACCACACCTTTTTTGACTTAAAAAACCTTATTTTGAAGCCATTCCAGTTCTTGCAATTTAATTCGTATTTTCAATGCTTCAGTTGTGTTTTTTCCAGCCTTTCAAGAAGCATTTCTTTTCCTTGTAGTATACAAGAAAAAAAAACCAAAAAAAACCAAAAAACAACTTCTTGGAGCCAGTCTGGGCATCTCATGATAATTAGAAAACATCATGTCACCGTTACAGACAGAAATCTTTGAAGTACAGATTTTGACTTTTAAACCCCACATTGACCACCAACTGCTGCCATTGCTGTCAGAGGCACTAGACATGCACTGCAGGAATTTGTGTATCTGTCAAAAGAATGAGCACAAGAAAAATATTTTGTAGCTGCTGCACAGAGTCAGAGGACTGTGAAGCAACATTCTAAAGTACCATGGAAGATGAAGGGACAACAGTTAACTTCCCTGGCAATTTTCCTCTTTATTTGTGTTTAAGGTATTGGAAAGCAACGACATAAGCTTTCTTCCTCAATATGAGCTAAAGAAAGAAAAATCTTTAAATCAGTTGTGGGACCTTGAATAGCAGAAATAGCAGAAGACCTTTGAACACCCAATGCTATTGATTATTAACATATAAACCTTATAACATTTAATTCTGTGCATGGATTAATATAATAGGTGTTGTGTTTCCCATGACTCCTTACAAAGCCAGTACTTCCCTCTCACTTACAGTCGAGCACCTTTCTGTAGTCTCCAATGTCCAAGCAAATGACACTCAGCCTGCTCCAGGCCTTTAGAAAAAGACATATTTTTTCTGTCCTTTTGGAAGTCTGACTATGTCTTGCTGACAGGAGGTTCCTGTCTTCCTAATTGTGCAGGCTTGTCATCTTCCTCACTCCTTGCCTGCCTCATCCCAAAGACCAGGTACTGCCTTAACCCAGCTCTCCTTACCCAGCAGCTGGGCAGGCATTAACCTTCCTTTCCTACCACAGGAGTTTCCTCACTGTTCAGTGTTTCACTTCAGTAGTGTCTGAGGCAAACTGGTAGCCTTCATCTATGATGGTCTGGAACATCTCTCTAAGCAAACTGAACAGACAAAGTGTAATACTATCCATCGCATGTGATGGTATGATGGTACCTTATTTGTGTAAAAAGCCCAAAGAAATAAGTCCTTTAAGACACCTTCTTTCTACACACTCATGTGGAGGTCTTCAGTGCTGGGTACAAAAGCAAGAGTTGGCACGAATGTCTAACCATGGAACTAATTCCACAGTTTGCAGCTCAGGTTCCTTTTTCTAATTGCAGCTGTCTGGTGATACTCTAATTCTCATTTTTTGTTAGAGTGAGTTTCATTTTGTTATACCAGAACTCCTGTGAGTGCTGTTCCCCCATTCCACTGCCTTCTACCTCTAGCACAAACAGCAGGTTTTCTCTTACTTTGTATGCCATGTTTCTTTACTACCGTGCAGATTCTGTGTTCAAGGGTTGTGGACTCGTTGGAAACCAGCTAGTATGCATGGCACAGTAAAATCGTAGCCTGGTTGTTGTGATCAGAGAGAATTTAAAAAAAAAAAAAAGCTTTCCAGAATTATGTCTATCTCTGTCTTTTTCTGTATTTGTAGTTATTATATGGAGCGATATGGGTTAGTGGCAAATAAACAGTTATCAGCAATTTATGATAAAAGGAAATCAGAGTTTGGGATGATTAATGCTATAGTTTCAAATTCCTTTGGTTGTTCTATTTTTCTTCAATTAGATTTTTTGTTTCAGAAAACTAGAAATCATATTTAAGATTAGGTAATTCAAGAAAACACAATTCACTGTTGTTTTAGCTCAACTACCAGAGGAAAAGGTAATGCAATCCCTCATTACTTTTAATACATATATTTCCAAACAATGAAATCTATGGCAATGCTATTAAAGTGAAATGAAGGAATACACTTATGATCATGGAGAGGGATTTGAGTGTGTTGGACAATGCGCATACACAAAAAAGGCTATCCTGCCATTAAAATATTATAACTTTATAATACTCATTTTGAAATTAGATACAATAGATGGGCACATTCTGTAATTGAGACAGGGTTGGTCAATGTGTTAGAAAATCATCTTAGCCCCAGCTTTAATATCAGTTAGGATTTTTAGTTAGACATCATTGAAAAATAAAGTCTTAGGGATAATTTTAAATAGGAACACTTAATTTCTATTCATCTGATATAAATCTGCTAGACCTTACATAAATGCCCAAACAAAGCATTTACTAATCCTATAAAGAAATGAGAGGTGAATTATTAAGTTCAAAGGTGTTCTCATTACCAAGAAGGAACATACCCTGATACACAAAGTATCATACAAGTCCTAGAGGTGGTCAAGCTAAGATGTTGTTCCAGTGTGCCCTTTGCTAGTATTTAAATGGCTTTTGCTAGTATTTAAATGGCTTGTGGATCGATGTTTTGCCTGGGGGGAAGGGGAGGGAAAGCATTAATGTTGATGAAGACAGCAAATAAATGTTAAATCTGCTGATATTATTGCTGAACAGTATGTTCAGGATAGTGAAGAGTTCTTTCTTGACATTTCAGTCTGTTATTGTATATAAATTCAAATTTATTTTGGCTAAGCATTTAAAGAATATATACTAAGCCATTTAGTGCAAGAAATACTGGTAAGCAGGATGATAATTTTTTCATAATTTTTTAATTTATTATTTTGGATTGGATATAATGGGTTAAGGGGTCATCTAAAAAGATTATGCTTATTATAATGCATATATAAATTCCAGAGGGAAAAAATAATTTATCTTTGTGCTTTTTTCAACTTGTTCCAAAATTATCCACCCAGATTACTTTCTCAAATGTTTCCTAATACAATATGTTTGTACTGACCTTAAGAGATATTTGGATAAATTGCTTCACTTTTAAGTATCCCATTTGTAAGTTAGTGACACACTGCTGTGTGTAGAACTCAAGCCCTTTTCTTTGACCTTTCACTAACTTACTTGCTTATAGGCCATCAATAACAAGACTGAAGCTGGAATGTTTTATACTCTATTATATATATATTAGCTCAATTGGTTAGAACATGGTGCTCCAAGGTTGTGGCTTCCACCCATTTGCAGGCCATTCACTTAAGGTTTAAACTCCATGGTCCTTCTCAGTCCCTTCCAACTCAGAATATTCTATAAAATATGCTATAGACAAATTGACTTTGTGATGCCAAAGTACTGTTTGTTGTGCTTAGATAAAGCCATACAAAACTGTAACTATGGCTACAACATATTGTGCTGTGCCTGTACTATCTTGCTGTTTTCTTAACATTCCCTCAAAATGGTTCATGTGAGTATCTTGTTATCCCATTTGTCTTTCCTCAGGGTTGCAGACACTGAGTTATTCTAATGCACAGGTTATGTTTATTTTTAACCTATTTAAGTGCCTTTTTTTAAAAGAGGTAGCCTTTTCTATATGCATGTTTGATATGTGATACAACCAGTTCTATTGACTCCAGTCTTGGTTCATGACAAGTAGATGCCGCACTACATGTTTCCTGCCAGTTACCAGGATTAATACTTCCCATTCCTTACACAACCTCATGAAAACATTTTCTATTTTCAAAACTGTTAATGAAAGACCTTCCATGGTGACCTTTCACACCAGTTGGTCTCAGTCAAAATATTTCCACTATTTTTAGGAGAAGATAACAGATTTCATCCCATTGCATAGCAGATGATTTGTTTAGCTATTTACTTGCAATGAAAAGTCATCATCTCCTATCTGTGAAATAGATATTAGATTACAGGATAATAAACCACATTTATGGGATAATAAATATTCACTTTCTCCTTGTTATAGCATTTTGGAGACCTTTGGCCAAGTAATTTGGACAATAGATACAATAATTTTGTTAAGGTTAACTATCAAGCAATATATACTAAAAGGTTACCTGCATCCCAAACACCCCTCCTAAAATTAAAACAATATGCATACTTACACATCCACATCAGCATGGGCTGATAACTTTTTATAATATATAATATAAGAAGTAGAGAATATGCAAATAGTTCTAGAGACAAACACAGTACTAAGAATCTGTTATGGCAAAATTGCATTTCTTCCTTCACTTTGGTTGGTTCCGAGACCAGGGCAAGAAATGCAATGTTTTAAAGAGCTTCATCCACTCATGCAGTCATGAAAATTGTGACAGCAGGAAAGACCACCTGTGTTTCTGCTGATTTAAACTTTTTTCTGGATAATAAATGTCAATGTTGAACATCTGGGACCCATACTAAAAGACTTACAGCACTTCTTTTGCTTCACACATTCAGAAGTTTACCAGCTTTCCTGAGGCAAACACTAACTTGACCAAGAAAAGATTTAGTGTTAGATCAAAGCTGGAGCACTCTTTGACTTTAGTGTCTCTTTTCAAAGATCTGCAACTGATGTGTGTCCATGGATCAAGCCAACTCATGACAACTATTTTTCTGTTGAAAAATAAAGGGATGACTGATGGATGATAGAAGATGGGATCTAAATAATGAGACCCATTCATACAAAACTACACACTTTAGAAGGAATTGTGAAGTTTATTTCTGTATTTCAGACTTCTTAAATAACTTTGTTCATCAATATCGTTGCATTGTTTAAGGGTTCTTTTGAGACTCTGTGCCTAGACAGGACAATCAACAAATGTCTTTAATCTATTTAGATTGTGGCCTAAATTTTGAGACATTCACACACTGTACTGTTTGGGGCCAGAGAGATGAAGTTATTAAACAAAGGTAACAGATAGATGGACCAATAGGAAAACATTTGACTGTGTCTGTGCTGCCCCCAATTGCATGTCATACCCAGAAATGCCTGTGTCAGTTTCTGACAGAAACTTCCAAATTGTACCATAATCTGGAGTTTTCGGGTTTTAAGAGAACACTAGCTAAACTTCAAATTCAAAAATACACAGCTTATTTCCCAAACTATTTAATTTTCATTGATTAATTGTTGGAGTAAATCACATGAGCACATTCTGAAATGGCACATTCACACATGTTGCATTTTGCATACAATTTGAACCAGCTGGTGTATGATTTTTCTATTAAAATGGCAGTGGTTTAAAAAATCTGCTTCTCTTTCCATCATTCTAAAGAAAGAAAAAATATTTAAAAGCTAAAAAATCCCAAAGGAAGATGTGTCAGATCAGTGAAATTATACAGTAAGCTTTATGTGACAGAAATGCTGAGCAGCAGAACCAGTAAAAGGTGAAGAGGATTTTTATAACTTTTTGAAAATGTATGGAATTCATGTGTCAGACTGCATCTTGAGTTCTGTGTGTAGTCTGAGTTTTAATTTTCCTTCCCATTTAGGTAGGATGTGTTACCCTGAAGTACAACATTGGATCAAGACTGTACTTTCCTTACCATTGTAATAACCTGTGTCCATCTCTAGACCACGTTTGTCAGGCAACCTCATGCATTCAGCATTGTAAAGAGAATCGAAGGCCTCCAACCTCAGGAGTGCAGACCCCTTTTACCTGATAAGCCGAAGCAGTAACTTAGAAAGTACAAAATGCTTTTCAGTGACTAAAACATATAGCTTTATTTCAGAACTAAATCACAGCATCATGTAAAAAAAGACATGGAAGAGAGAATGTCTGCCTCAAGGTAACTGCATTAAGAAAAGCCAGCTCTCTCCAGTCCTAATCTGAAATCCAATGGAATATCCTCCACCCTGCTCATACCCTTTTTGCTGTCATGGTCCTCAGACTGTGATCTTGCACAGCGAGAAGTCAATGCAGAGACATATTTTTTCAGTATCCAAACGAGCAACTTATATGGAAAACAAGGACATGAAAGAAAGTGTTTGCAACAAAAGTTAAATTGAGTTGTTCTTTGGTTGGAGAAAAATGACATGCAATTCTTCACTTGTCTGAGCTGGGGAATGGAAACAATCTGTGAAGAATGCCAATTTTTATCTTTTTTTTAAAGAACAGCCTGTGATATTTCCTACATTGACCACGTACAAGGCTAACAAGCAATAGAAATAGGGACAAACAAAGGCTGTGCACTCTTCTGGCACTTTCTCTCCTCCTCTGCTAGTCAGAAGAAGTGCTTTATAGCCAAAAACATCTGGGGCCCAAGTGAATATGTGTTCAATATTCAGTTTTTCAGGGAATAGCTGTTCAATATTCTGTTTTCTTCTGGGATATACTGGAAGAAAAGCTTTCTTTTTCTTTTTTCCCTTTCTTGGCCTTCAATCTTTAGTCATTCATGCACCTTTTTATTTTTTTATCTGAGAAGCTATTCTTCAAAACCTACAGAGATCATCCACTTCAAAGCAGCTGGGAGCTTCAGCTGATGCAGGGCACAGTCATCTGTTTAGACAGACTGCATCATGACTTATAGATTAATTCAGGAGACCTAGTTTTAATATCCAGGTTTCTAGAGAGGTTCTGGCAAAATACTGTTGTGTGCCTCAGTTTCCACAACTATTGAGAATAATTTTTTATTGTATAGATGCATAATGCAGATGAATTAGAGTGTGAAAGTCATGGTATCTAAAGTGAAGTTTTGTACAGTGACATGAGCATAGACTTACTTTTTCATACGTTGCAATGTCCAATACTAGATCAAGCTGGTGCTGACAAAATTGTTTCTGTGTTCTTGGACATGAAAGTACAATTAAGAACAGAAGCAATAAAAATGCTCTGGAGTGGAACACAAAGCTCTGTGTTAAAAATCAAGCCAAAAACTTCTACTTGTATCCAAAACGTCTTTTAAAAATTAATGTAAAATTGAAAGCCAAATCTTATGATTTTACTGAAAAATCATGGTAATCACTAGCAACCTGGAAAGAAAGTTGGGGAATAAATCAATTTGTCAGCCAGGTGTTCTTTAGTATGTTTTCCTGAGGCCAAAGATGCATATGGCTTGGACAAACCCATTTTGTCTGTAACCCAGTATGCTGAAGCAGAACTGTAGTCCAAGTAGCAACAAGGTCATCAAAGGTTATTTGCCACTCTTTCCTAACAAGCTATTCAGACTTTCCAGCATTCATATGTGGTATAAGTACTGATTCTGGCATCCCAGATCACAGTTTGATATAAATGATAGTCTCACCTGTGCTGAAATGCCTTGGCCATCTGTACACCCTTCTGACGGTCATTCCTTCTTCCCTGGAATGAACACAACTGGCATATGATTATTCAGCCCTCCACCAACTACATCTTTACAGGAGAGAAATATCTTTACTCCACGCTGCACCATCATACATGGAAAATATTTTTAACTACCCTTTCAGCCTGAAATCCATCCTCTAAAATACACCAGGACAGCTATAATGAAAGTATCTTTTAAAATCTCAGTGCTTGCTCTTAAAGATTAAGTAAATCATCATCATGGCTGGGCT
>VXBX01004324.1:0-13277 GCA_013400415.1 Scytalopus superciliaris | reverse complement strand
GGAGGGTCCCCCGGAGATTCCCCCAGGAAGGGACTCTCTGGAGTGTCTCCAGGGAGATTCCCTGGGATTTATTTCCCCCCAGGAATTCCCCTTCCTGAGGACACCGGGGAGGTTCCCCCGGGACATTCCCCCAGGGACACCCCCGGGATCGAATAATCCCCGTTCCTTTCCTCATCTCCAACCCCTCCCACGCCCCCTTCAAATCCATGTCTTTCCCAACCCCTGGAATCTTTTCCCACCCCCAGCTGGCAGAGCTGAAGCAGGAATGCCTGGCCAGGGGTCTGGAAGCCAAAGGCAACAAGCAGGATCTCATCAACCGGCTCCAGGCCTACCTGGAGGAGCACGGTGGGTGCCGGGGGGCCCTTCCCGATCCCTGCCCACCCGCATTCCCGGGAATCCAGGGGTTCCCCGGGAAGCTCCGCTGCTCCAATGGCTCCGTTGTTTTGTCCTCCAGCTGAGGAAGAGGCCAACGAGGAGGATGTGCTGGGAGAGGAGATAGAGGTGGGTTGTTTGCCGGGATAATCCCGCTCTGCCGGCCGGGAATGAGGGAACGCCGGGGCCGTGTGGAGCTTAAAGCGCTTTTGGGTCTAAATCGGCTGGTTTTGGGCCTAAGTCAGCTGGGCTTGGTGTCAGGGGATGCTCCAGAGGGTGGGATGGGGGTCCCGTCATGGTGTGATCCCAGTTTTTGGGATCGCTGGGAGCACATCCAGCAGGATTCCCACCTGTGGGGTTTGTCCCCAAGCCCGGCTGGATCCCGGGGGTTTTAAGGATATTGAAGGGAGAGTCTCCCATTTGGAGCCCGTGGATCCTGTGGGATCGAGCCCAGCTCCTGCCAAGGCCTGGAATTCCAGCCTGGAAAAGCACAACACCCTCAGGAAGCAACTTCCCATCCTCAGGCTCCTTCCTGCTCGGCAGATGGAGGATAGGGGGGATTTTTCCCTGTTTTCCCATGGAATATTTGCTGGGAAGCAGGAAGGGTGTTGCTGGAGTGACACTGAGTGTGGGCAGCTTGTCATTCCCACTTTTTCATATCATCCCCCCTTTCCCATGTCATTCCTACCCTCCTCCCATGTCATTCCCACTCCGTGCTGAGCTGGGAATGTCACCCTCAGCTGATTCCCAAGCCTTTTGTGCATCCCAGATCTTCTGGGGAGCGATTATTGGACTTCGGAAAAGGGCAGGGAGAGTTCCCAACCCCACCTGGAGCGAGGCCAGAGCATGGGAATCCTTGGGAATGTCTGGGCTGGATCCTGGGATTTGTGGCTGGGAACCCCCTCCCTGAAAAATGCGTCTGGAATGTTTTTTATGGATTATCCACCTCCTTTCCCAGGAGGAGGAGCCGAAGCCGGCGGAGCCGCCCGTGAAAGTGGAAGAGGCTCCAGTGAAATCCCCCGACGTGTAAATATCCTGGTTTGGATCCTCCTGGAAAACCACGGGATTCATCCAAGCCCGGGGGGAGGTTGGGGTGGGAGAAGGGAGCAGATCCCACGGGTTGGAGTGGGAATGGGGATCCTGGGGGTTCATCCAGGGGGTGGAGGGTCAGACTGGAGATTCCTTGGGGTGGAGGTTCCCTGGATTGGGATTCTCTGGGATGGAGGTTCTTTGGAGTGGAGGTTTTTGGGGTTGTGGTTCCTTGGCTGGGAATTCCTTGGGTTTAATCCCTGGGTTTGGATCCCGTGGGTTTATCCCTTGGATTTCAACTGGATCCTTCCAGTACCTGACGGGATCCCACAGGAAAGAGACAGGAGAGAGACTGTGGAGAAGGGCTGGAGTGGCAGGACAAGGGGGAATGGCTTCCCACTGGGAAATGGATGATTTAGGTGTGATTTTGGGAATAAATTCATCCCTGGGAGTGTCCCAGGCCAGGCTGGCCCCACCTGGGACAGCGAGAGGTGTCCCTGCCCGTGGAATTAGAGGATCTTCCCGCTTTTCCCAATGGAATGAGCTCAGTCCCTGGAATGAGCCCGGCGGGCAGGAGGGGGCGTCCTGAGGCCATTCCAGCGGCCATTCCAGCGGCATCCCGGCCCCATCCCGGGGCAGAATTGCTTCCTGTGGAAGTGCCATTGAACTATCGGACCTTCCTAATGGGGGGAACAAAAGCTGCTCGTTTTCCTTAACGATTCCGGCATTCCCACTGTTTTATGGGAGCCCTTGGAGGCGGAGGCTGCTCCAGCTTCCCAGATTTGCCTCTTCCTGCTTTGTTTTCCCTCAAGGAATCCACCCCCTCCATTCTGTTTTCCAGGCTGGGGAGGGGGTTTTTTTCCCTGCTTTGTGTGTTGGGAATGGTGGGAATGGGTTGGCCCAGGGAGCAGGGAATGCTGCCTGGGAATGCTGCCTGGAAGTGCCCCATGAACTCTAACACAACCACCCTTTGTGTGCCAGGGCCATAAAGGAATAAAACTCCCCAGGGACTCCCAGGTTTGGGATTTGGAAGTTGCTCTGAGGAGCCTGGAGCTGGGCAGGGGCTTGTTCCTGGATTTCCAGTGGCCATTCCATCCTTTTTTGGGATGGTTTTTCTTGCCTTGAGCAGGTTGTGATCCCTCCAATCACAGAGGGAAGGAGGGTTTGGCTGCTCCTGGTGTGATCCCACCTCGCTTCCCAAGGGAATTCAGTGCTGTTGGAAGGGCTGGTGGGTGATGTTCCCTGCCCCAAACGTTCCCTAAATTTTGGAAGGAAGTTTCCCAAGCCTCATCCCTCCCTTTGGCCTCCATGCTGGGCCCCAAATTTGAGGAAAATCCACAAAATCTTCGTGACCTCTCCCGTTTTCCATGTTTTTCCTCCACTGTGTTGGGAATGAGCAGCCAGCAGGACATTCCCAAGCCCTTTCCCAGCAGGATGTGCCTCTCGGGGGCTCTCCTGACTGGGCCCTCTCTTTCCCAACCCCAGGATCACGGAAAAGAAGGTGGTGAAAATAACGTCAGAGATATCCCAGATGGAGGTGAGATTCCCACTTTCCCGTCCTCCTGGGGGCTGCCGAGGCAGGATCAGCCTTTCCATGGGAAAACTGCTTTGCTTCTGTGGACTGGTTTGGGATTTCCCACCCCTGGGAGTGTCCCGAGCCAGGCTGGATCCACCTGGGACAGTGGGAATTGTCCCTGCCCATGGAACGGAGTGTCTTGGGATGAGTTTTCTCCCTGTGTTTGTTCTCCCTAAAAACCCTCCGGATCTGCTGATTCCTTTGGGAAAACGCAGAGGGACCTCCGAGTTTCAGGAATCTGCTTGTACTCCTCTAATCCCTCCTTATTTTTCTTGGCTCCCGAGGGCAGAAATCCCTCGGAAAACACGATTCCTGCTGTTCCCAAAGACTCTGAGCTTTTAATCTGCTGTTTGGGACCCGCTGATTTCCACAGCAACCGGAGTGCTGGGATTGTGACCTTGGAGAGGGAAAACTGGGATCCTGGGGGGAGCTGGGAGAGCTGCTGGGGGGGAACTGTAGCGACTTTTCCCTCCTGCTCCTTGTTTTTCTCCGAGTTCTGGGAGATTTTTCCCAGAAAATCCACTTTTTTGGGGATTATTATTGAGTGGGAGATTGGGGGGGGGTGGTTGGAGGAGAAAGGAATTATCGGGAGGTGGGAATGTTTGTGGCAGTGTATTCCATAGATGAGGTCAAAAAACAAGGAGGAATCCCTGGGAATTAAAGGGAGTTAATGGGAATGGGAGTGCAGCCTTGAATTCAGGAGGATGGGAGGGAGTTCCCACTGGAAAAGGGGAGATTTAGGTGGGATATTGGGAAGGAATTCCGTAGACATCCTGTAGGATATTTAAAGGGATAAGGTTTGATCCAAAGAATGCCTTTTCCTGCCTTTCTTTTGCTTTCTTCCTTTCCTTTTTCCACCTTTCTTTTCCCATTCTCCTTTTCTCTTTCCCACCCTTCTTGTCCTTCCTTTCTTTTCCCCTTTCCCACCTTTCTTTTCCGTTTCCCACCTTCCTTTCCCCTCCTCCTCCTCCGAGCTGTAGCTCCCCAGTCCCGGGAGGCCCCGAGAGCTGCTCCTAATCCAGCTTTTCCAAACATTTTTGTTTTGCTGGAGATGTTTCTGCTGCTCCTCGCTGTGCCTTTGGCTCCACTCGATGTTTCCATTAAATATTCCCTGTTTTTCTAACCTCCAACACGCCCCGTGGAGCGCAGGAATCCAACATTAATCCTTTCCCTGGGGATTTCCAGGGGATCTGAGCCCTTGGAAGTGCAAAACCACAAGGCTTTCCCTGTGGCTGGAATTCACCTGGAATTCCTCAGCTGGTGGCAAGTTGCTCACGGGTGGGGTCGGCCTCCTGGGAAAAGGTTTTTTCCAAAGGAAGAAATTCCCTGAAAAAACCACTCCCAGCCCCTTTTTGGACACATTTCCTTGGATTTTTGCTTAGGGGGGAAAAGGGAGGGTTTGACACCCGGTGGTGCCTCTGGGAGGGACATCCCTGCTGGGATCCCTTCCCCGGCTGAGGATTTCCTTGGAATGGCCTGAGCCATCCCAAGACATCTCCTCTCTGCTCCCACTTCCTCCCTGGGTAACCACGGGCCTTTTCCATCAGATCCATGGGATTCTGGGGCTCAGGGAGCGCCCGCAGGGGACGCGACGTGCCAGTGGCTCCTCCCTGCTCACACCCAGGGTGGGGGGTTTTATTCCCCTTCCCACTCCTTTGGGAGATCCCGTTGGGCTCTCTTCCCACCCGGAAGCCTTCCCTGTCCCCTCCCAAATTCCTGGTGTCCCTTTCCCAGAGGATGCAGAAAAGGGCCGAGCGGTTCAACGTCCCCGTGAGCCTCGAGAGCAAGAAGGCGGCGCGGGCGGCGCGGTGAGCCAGGGCTCGGATTCCCGGGATTTGGGGGGGATTCCCGGGATTTTGGATGGCTGTCATCCCCGGGAGGCTGTGGTCCCTGGGTTTGGAGCACTCGGGTTTGGATCCCTTGGTTTTAATCCTTGGGTTTGAATCCCTTGGGTTTGGATCCCTGGGAGGGTGTGATCCCTGGGTTTGGATCCCTTGGATTTGGATCCCTTGGTTTTAATCCTCGGGTTTGGATCCCTTGGATTTATTCCCTTGTGTTTGGATGCCTTGGGTTTAATCCTTGGGTTTATCCCTTGGATTTCAACTGGATCCTTCCAGTACCTGACGGGATCCCACAGGAAAGAGACAGGAGAGAGACTTTGGAGAAGGGCTGGAGTGGCAGGACAAGGGGGAATGGCTTCCCACTGGGAAAGGGGGGATTTAGGTGGGATTTTGGGATTAAATTCATCCCTGAGAGGTTGGGGAGGCCCTGGAATGGATTCCCAGAGGATTCCCCGTCCTTGGGAGTGTCCCAGGCCAGGCTGGATCCACCTGGAACAATGGGAATTCTCCCTGCTTATGGAACTGGATGAGCCTTAAGCTGCCAACTCAGCCCATTCCATGGTTTTACTGTGGGATAAACCTGTCCAGGGACCTCTGTGGGAAGTGATGGGACAACAGCACCGGAGGGGTCTGGAAAACCAGGTGGAGAAGAGGCTTCATGGAAAGTTTGGGATTGGAGTGGCTTTTTGGAGCCAGTGGGAGCTGCTGTGGGGATTCCATCAGCTGGGAATGTTGTTTCTAGTTTATCCTGCCCCCAAACCAGGAAAAACCCTTGGAAGGGAAGTTCTCCCAGGCTGGACATTCCCTGACTGCCCTTTGTTTGATTCCACAGGTTTGGTTTGGCCACAGTTCCCACAAAAGGTGAGGAAGTGAAGCAGAACCAACCCCTGGAATGACATTCCTTGGAAGGGAAAAACCCAAAGCTTGGGGAATTCCCTTCGATTTCCCTTTTCCTGGAGCTTCACGTGGAAACTGTGGAGTTGGAATCCTGGGAAATCAGCAGGAAAAGGACTCGTGTTGCCACTTGGTGGTTTAATTTTCCCGGGTTTTCCTGTGGGTCTTGGCATTTCTTGGTCGTTCCAAACGTTCCATTCCAGGAGCTGCTGGAAAGGCGGGATGGGGGTGGAGGAGGGAATGGAATTGGGATCAGCAGGGATGTGGAAATGGGAGGGATAGGGTGGGAATTCTCATCCTGGTGGGATGAGCCTTCTGGGAGATCAAATCCTGCTCTGGTGCCATTCCCTAACTGGGAATTCTCTTCCCTGCTCCTTCCAGGCCTCTCTGCAGATGGAAAACCTACGGTAAGGAATCTCAGTCCCCTCTGAAGTTGGGGATATTTCCTTAAGATTTGTCCCATGTTCTGGTGGAGAAATCCCACCATTCCCCATACCCTGAGAGGTGGGATTTGGGAGAAATCCTGAAGGGATCCTGCAGGAAGGGGGGAGCTGGTGGGATCCTCCTGTGCCAGGAGTGTGACAGCCATGGAAGGCTTATCCCAAAAATCCGGGCCCTTCAGGGGTAATTTCTTTGGGGATAGGAGTGCCCAGTGCAGCTGGGAAATCTTGGAAAACCTCGGGAAGCTGCTGCCTTTGGAAAGGGAGTGGAGCAGCTTCCCAGCCCTGGAGCAGGGCTGGTTTTACAGGAGTCCTGGGAGTTTTCCTCGGGGCCCTTAATTTGAGGATGAGGGTGAGGATGAGGATGAGCATCCCTATCCCTGAAGCCCGAGGGATGGGAAAATCCAAGCCTGTGACATTTTTCCTGTTTTTTTTAGATAAACATGGATAAACTCAAGGAAAGGGCCCAGAGGTTTGGGCTGAACGTCTCCTCTCTCTCCAAAAAGGTAAGGACATTCCAGGACACTTTTCCCACCTCTGGATTATCCCAGTGCTCCAGCTCCAATCCTGCCATCCCTTTCCAAGGATTTGCATCCCATTCCCAAGCCCTGCCAGCACCGTTTCCTTCACAGTCCCCTCTCTCTGTTTCTGGTGGGACTCCACACAGTTTTCCAAGTTACAATTCCCAAGGGTTTGGAATTTTGAGGTGGTTCATCCCGATTTTAAGTGGGAAGAGCCTGGGGGTTCATCTCAGACCTGGAGCTCTGGGGAGAAGGTTTCACTGGGAATTAACTCTTGGAAGTACAGCAGGTGTGGAGGGGCTGGATTTGGCCCTGGAGCTGGGAACTTTTCCAGGGTGGAATGGGCACAAACTTCCCTGCTCTGTGTCCATCCCTCTGGATCGCCCATCCTGCCTCTTCCCTCTCCTGGAGCCTCTCCCAGGCCATTCCAGGCCTTCCCAAAGGGTCAGGAGACTCCTCCTTCCCGGGGCTCTCTGACCTCCCTCTCCCACTCAGCTGGTCTTCCTGGGAAACGGACTTGGCTTTTGTTTGGAGCACAAACAGGTCCCTCCCCCCCTTCCATTATGATCCCATGGATGATGTCATTCCCATTCCATCCCATTCAGGGCCTGCAGGAATTTGGAGGGGAATGGCAGGGCCTGCTCCGACGGAACAGGCTCAGCTTCCCAACTTTCCTGGGCAGAGAAAAACAGAAAACAAGCCAAAAATTCCCCCTGAGGGGATCCCTCCTTTCCCAAACTCCAGGAGTTGGGGAGATCCCTCCTTTTCAGACTCCTGGAGTTCAGGGAGATGGATCCCCCATCCCTGGGAGTGTCCCAGGCCAGGTTGGATCCGCCTGGGATGGCAGGAAGTGTCCCTGCCCATGGAATGGGGTTGGAACGGGATGAACTTTATGGTTCTTTCCATCCCTAAATCCCTGGAATTTGACCAGAATGTGGCACCTGAGCTGTTCCCAAGGCTGAGATCCAGCTGGAGTGGAGTTGGGATCCTTGGCAGGTCTCCCTGAGTTCCAGATCCAGGGAAGCCACAAATGGAACACCTTTTGGCACCAGCTTTTCCAGCACTGGCTCTTTTCCTTCTCCCAGCAGTTGGGAACGATCCGGTTTTGCAGCAGATCCTTCCCTCTGTTGGGAATAAACAACTGGAGCTGGAGAACCAGCGGCTCATCCTGGATTTAATCATGGAATGCAGGGGGCTCGTAGCCTGGAAAGGGAGAGGGAGCAGCCCTGGGGGACAGGAGTGTTCTCCTGGTTCCTGAAATGTGGGATCCAGGTTGGATACTCCAGGCCAGGAAGGAGCCCTTGGAAAGGGAGTAGATTTCCCGTGGCACTGGGATTCCCCCCTTTCCCTGAAATCAGGGCTCAAAATGAACACTTTGGGATCAAATCCAGCACAAATCCATGGATAGACTGGAGTGAATCATCAGGATTCCCAATCCTGGGGATCCCATTCACGGATCACAGGGAAAGGCTTTGCTTCCAGNGGGTCGTTTTCCTCAGCTGGATTTCAGCACTCCATGAATCAAAGCCTGGCAGGAAAACAGCTCGGGATGGAGGGAATTTATTGGACACGTGGAGGGGGGTCAGGGAGCGGGATCGTTATCCGGGCATTGATTTAGGGAAGGGGCCTCCTGGGAAATAAATCACTGGGATCCCGGAGCTGCCTCGGGGAACACGGAATGCTGTGGAGCTGAGATGGGCTTTGGGAGCCCCCCCGGGATTGGGGCTGGGATTTGGGAGCTCTTGGATGTTGCTGGAGCCCAAGGTGGGAGTGGGGGAGGAAAGGTGGTTCTGTGTATCCTGGGATTTTCGGGGGGATGAGGTTTGGATCCATGGAGGAAAGAGTGGAAGATGTGGAGCAGCCCTGCAGGGAATTGGGGGGTCATGAAGAAGTGAAGGATCCAGGGGAGCCCCTTCCAGGGCTCCAGGAGAGCTGGAAAGAGACTTGGGATAAGGCAGGACACAGGGAATGGTTTCCCACTGGAAAAGGAGGGAATGAGATGGGATTTGGGAAAGGAATTCCCTCGTTGGAGGGTGGAGAGACCCTGGAATGGCTTTCCCAGAGGATTCCCCGTCCCTGAGAGTGCCCAAGGCCAGGTCGGATCCACCTGGAATAGCGGGAGGTGTTCCCTGCCCATGTCAGGGGCTGGAATGGGATGAGGAGGGGATGGAAGGGAACACTGGAGCATTCCCAGTCTTCCAACCTGGATCCTTCCCTGTGCCAGAGCGAGGAAGACGAGAAGCTGNCTGGAGTGAATCATCAGGATTCCCAATCCTGGGGATCCCATTCACGGATCACAGGGAAAGGCTTTGCTTCCAGGGCTTGGAATTCCTCATTAAACCTTTTTTTCCCCCTCCTCTTCCCATTCTTTTGGAGAAGTGGGAGAGCAGAGGGAGCAGGAATTGGAACAGGGAGGTTGGGAAGTGGATGTGAGTGGTTGCCAGCGGGGTCAGCTTTCCCTGGATTTNGCTCCAGGAGAGCTGGAAAGAGACTTGGGATAAGGCAGGACACAGGGAATGGTTTCCCACTGGAAAAGGAGGGAATGAGATGGGATTTGGGAAAGGAATTCCCTCGTTGGAGGGTGGAGAGACCCTGGAATGGCTTTCCCAGAGGATTCCCCGTCCCTGAGAGTGCCCAAGGCCAGGTCAGATCCACCTGGAATAGCGGGAGGTGTTCCCTGCCCATGTCAGGGGCTGGAATGGGATGAGGAGGGGATGGAAGGGAACACTGGAGCATTCCCAGTCTTCCAACCTGGATCCTTCCCTGTGCCAGAGCGAGGAAGACGAGAAGCTGAAGAAGAGGAAGGAACGGTTTGGGATTGTCACGAGCTCGGCCGGGGCTGGAGCCACAGAGGACACAGAGGTGAAACCCCTTTTCCTGAGGGATCTGGAGCGGGGAAGGGAACTGGGAATTCCTGGGGCCTCAGTGGATCCTGGGACCCCTCAGGACCCGCATGGGATGAGCCCAGCAAGGGGTGGGTCCCTCCACGGCCTCTTCTCCCTCCTCCCCATCCGTGGGGGCTTTTCCAAGGAAAAGGGTTTTCCAAGGGAAGGATTTCAGTCCGTGCCCACCTCGAATCCGAGGAGAAAGGCAGGTTCCTGCTCACAGACACACTGCTGCCACGAGCAGCCCTGGGAAGCAGAAGGAAAAGGGGGCACAGGCAGCCCCTGCCGATCCCATGGGATGGGGTTTTCATGGATCCCCCTGGCAGGACATCCCAGATGCTTCCAGAAGGGTCCCCCTCCCCTCCCGGAGCTGATTCCCTTTCATCCTCCTCATTCCCTGGGCCCCGGGAGCTCCCGGTCCTTCTGCTGTTGTTGCTCTTCATCCATAAATCCCGGGAGCCTCCAGGATATAACAAAGATTGGGAGCTGCCCCATTCCCCGGGCTTTGCAATTTCTCACCTCCTGGGGACAATTCTGGGACCTTTTTATTGGGATTTGGCTCTTCCCTTTCCAATAATTCCAACCCTTTGCTCCAGCCTGGAGTGGTTTGAGGGGGGGCAGTGCCAAATCCCACCAAAACATGGGATTGGGGACATCCTGGGGACAAAGGGACACCTCTGGGGACAAAGGGACATCCTGGGGACAAAGGGACACCTCTGGGGACAAAGGGACATCCTGGGGACAATGGAGTGGGGATAAAAGGGACCCCCTGAGGACAAAGGGGTGGGGACAAAGTGACCCCCCTGAGGGCAAAAGGACCCTCCTGGGGACAAAGATACCCCCATGGAGACAAAGGGGTGGGAACAAAGGGACCCTCCTGGGGACAAAAGGCCCCTCCTGAGGGCAAAAGGACCGGGCGTGGGGACAATGGGGTGGGGACAAAGGGATCCCTGTGGGGACAAAATGACCACTCTGGGGACAAAAGGGCCCTCCTGGGGACAAAGGGGTGAGGACAAAGGGATCCCCCTTGGCGATAAAGGGGTGAGGGACACTGAGTGAGCACAAGATTTGGGCACAGCCAAAGCAGGCAGCTCCTACTCCCTTCCCAGGAGGAATTCTGCCCTTCCAGGTGGGATGTGGGGCCGTGGCAGGGGATCAGGAGCTCCAGTCCCAGCGGAGGCTTTTCCGTCCGGCTGTGCTGGAACAAAAAGGGCTTTTCACGGGCATTGTGTGCACTCCAGAGCCCCTTTCCCTGGGGATCCTGGGATGGGGCTTCCTGGTGCCCCCCGGGCTATTTATCCTGCTGAAACCCGGGATTTATGGGGCACTGGGGGGCTCTGGGGGGCATTTGGTGCCCCCAAGGTCACCCTTTGCCCTTTGCTGTCCCCACCCCCTGGGCTTTGGGGGCCCTGCAGCTCCCCATTGTTCCCGGCTCAGCCCCTTCTCTGGCTCCTTCCCGCAGGATATTCCCAATCCAGGGCCTTTGGGGGGGTCTCTCTCAGGGGTTTGGGATCTTGGTGGGTCGAGGCTCTCTGGTTTGGGGGTCTTTTGGGGGCTTTGGGCTCAGTTTTGGAGCTGTTTTGGGGGTTGGGGCTCAGTTTTGGGGCTGTTTTTATGTTTGGGGGTCTCTTTGATTTGGGGCTCATTTTTGGAACTTCGTGTGTTTTTAGGGTTCTTTTTATTGGGGAAACTCCATCTCTCCCTCTCTGTGGGAGAAGGACCCCAGAGCCTCCCATTCCCAACCACATTCCCCAGGCCAAACTTTGAACCAATTCCCCCTTTGGAACATTTTAAATCCCTCGTTTATTGGCCTTATTAATTTTCCTTGTCGTTCCCTTTTCCAGGCAAAGAAGAGGAAAAGAGCAGAACGGTTTGGGATCGTTTGAGGCCGTCCCGGACCTCCTGCTGTGGGTTCCTCCTCCTCCTCCCCTCCCTTCCCACTTCCCACTCCCACACTTTTCCAGAGGTTTCACTGACAGTATACTGGGAATTCTTATGCTTCTTATATTTGGATTTGGTTTTTTGTCCCAAATGGCCAAGTTTAGAAATGAGGGGAAAACGGAGCAAAAAGGTTCTGGTGCATCTCCAGCCTCACATTCCAGTTTCCCGGTATTTTGGGGGATCCTGGCAGCAGCTCCTGATCCTTCCCAGTGCTCCAGAGTGTCTGTGGGGCAGCTGGGACAGGGATTGTCCCCATGGATGACACGAGTCCCACTCGGTCTCTGAGAATGTCAGGGAAGGATTTTCCCAAATCCATCATCACACCATTCCCAAAATGTCATGACCCCACCCCCCCACCTTCCCTGCAGGAGCTGCCAGAGCCAGAACTGCCCATCAACCCCAGGTCAGGTGTTTTCCCCTCCAACCAGGAGCCTTGTCCTGGGATTTCTGTGTTGGATCTGGGTATGATCCTGAGGGCTCTGCAGGAATGTGGCTCTTCCCCCTGCCAAACATCCCAGTCTTGCTGAATTTATGGAAAAACTGATGGCCAAAGCTGCTGCTGGCGAAGTTTTCTGGCTCCTTTTGACACCTTGGATTTGGGGGATTCAAGGAGTGGTTCCAGGGGGGAAGAGCTGGATTCCCAATCCCACGGGATTGCCGGGGGCTGCTCTGCCCCCCTTTTCCTGCTCCTTCCCAGAGCAGGAATGTCTGCTTGGATTCCAGGTGGGCATTGGCTGAACCCTTCCCCTGGTGAAGACTGACGTCCCAGGATTGTTATTCCCGGCGGGATCCTCATCCTGGAGCACTGGGAAGGCCGTTGGAGCGGCGGGAACGTCCCACCCTGGGAATTCCAGGGCCCCCCTCCCCCAAAAAACCCCCCAAACAACAGTTCTACTTTTTGTAATGTGGAAAGTCTTCCAGATGCTTCTGTTCCGGGAAGTCCCTGGGATGTCCCTTCCCTTCCCAAACCTTCCCTCCCCTTTCCCAAAGGGCAGCTGAAAGCCATGGGCTCCGTTATCCCAGTGTTTGGCTCCATGGTTGGGATTTTCGTGCCATGTTTGCTCTTTGCCTCCTGGTTTCCCGCTGGTTGTTGGCCCAGAAGGGTTTGTGGTGGCAGGGCAGGGTTTGTGGTGCCAGGAAGGGGTTGTGGTGGCACTGCCCGTGTCCTGTGGGTGGTGGTGGCACTGGGCTGGTGTCACCTCCCCCAGGGCTCCTGATCCCACTGCCAGCCCCGCTCTGGCACCGGGACCAGGGGCCAGGAGGGTCCCTTTGCTGCCCACGCCCCACCCTGCCCTGCCCCTGCTGAACCCCTCAGATCCCGGGATGGTCTGGGGACCTTTGGGATGGCACCAAACCCCCTCCCAGCCGCAGGATGGGGACCCTCCCAGCTCCTGGCGAGCCCTGTGCCCACTCCAGCCCCGTGGCAGTGCCGGCGCTGCCCCCGGCGCCGTTTCGGGGGTCCTGGCCCGTGCCCAGCTCCCTGGCAGTGCCGGTGGAGCTCGGCCAAGCCCCCGCTGCTGCTTTAATTACTGGGAATGTCGCGGGCGGCCGGTGCTGGCAGGTCCGGGGGGCCGCGGGGCCGCCGTGGGTGGTCGCCCGGATGTCCCCGTCCTAATTTGTGCCCCCTCCAGCCCTGCCCGTGGGGCTCCCAATTAGGTCAGTGGGGGCCGTGGGGGCGCGGCCCCCGCGGGGACGTGACCAGAACAAAGGCGAGCGCTCGTTAAACTCTTGACATCGGCCCGGAGCAAACAAACAAACCCACCCCTCCCGTGCCCCCC
>VXBX01004323.1:111770-131130 GCA_013400415.1 Scytalopus superciliaris | reverse complement strand
GCGAAGCCCAGCCATGATGATCCATTCCTCTACAATGGACAGAGGATGCTGGAGAAGTGAAGAAATTATGTAGGCCTGTTTTGAAATGCTCTAATCAGTTCAATTCATTTGTCCAAGTTAATTTTTTGTTGAGATTTTTGTTCTGTATCAACTGTGACCTATTCATTGGTTGTGGTGAACTTTAAGGAAAGACATCAAGCACCCATGAATTAGTGGCTTTATACACAGACAACATACATCAAGGCATTTTAGCCTGCAATAACCCTTTTGCCTCATGACATGACAGTGCTGCCTTTGGGGAAAAGCATGGAGGTGTTTTGATCCAGGGAGAAGAACATCACAAAGCCCTACTAATTTGAAGGAGTTGCTATGGTAGTGCTGCAGTCCTAGTTATCTTGCTAGCTATCTCACTTCTCAGCCCTGCACACCCTCAACTTTCAGAACTACACATGCTAGGTCTGCTTTCCATAGGAAGGCTGTAAAATGAAGGTGTCATTCTTGTGATAGCCAAGTTACCACAAAGATACATATGTTTCTTTAAGTCCTAAAGTCACTTATACCCACATCAAAATCTCAACAAACTTCTATATGCCGCTAATGAAGAGACATACTCTGGAGAGGCTGCTGGGTTGTAAGGGTGCTGAGCTATTAATAAAACAGATTTAGACAGAGAGAATCTAGACCTTTAATCCCTCTACATTTCAGACTTTCCCACAAGAGAGGTGCACCCAGGTCAATTAACAAGATTCTTTATTCCACTGAAGCTGTTTTCTTTCAAATGTATCTGGGATCTCTAATACAGCAGTAAAAGAAAGTCTAGGCTGAAACACACAGAAGAGAGGGAAGAAGACAGGGAGGGGATGAACATATGAGGCAGCTTAAAGATCTCTGCTTTTTGTATCTTGGAAAAGATCATCAGCATTTTAAATACTGCATGGGGAGACACACTTTGCCCAGGCTTGTATGTGTATTTTTACTGGAGTTACTTGGGTTGTAAGTTGACTGAATCTGATCTTGCATTGCAAAATCAGTTTTGCTAGGAAGCACAATACAGTTAAAAGTCCGCCTACCCTAGTACTTAATCATTCTGTTTAGTGCTCAGGATTGCTAAGGAGGGCTTAGTTTAGGAAGCATTCAACTAATTTTCAATTGCATTAAGAAGGCAATTCTCTATTTAACTATAATAGTCCTTTTTATGTTCCTTTTGGAAAAAAAAACAAACAGAAGAACAGCAGGTATACAGTATTTAGTTTACTCAGACTATAGTTTTCTGCAAAGGCTTTGGGTTAGATGTTCATAATGATCTGTGGGGTATATATTTTTCTGTGATAATCATAGTGTCATTCCACAGCAGTTTTGTACTCTATGCATGACTAGATCCTTGACTTTCAGTAATGGTTTGCAAATGAGAGTGGAATAAGACAAGGTGACATATTCACTCCTGCTTTTTTTGAGCTGACTATGGCTGCCTCAGCATAAGGATCATTTTTTCACTGGTCCTGTGAATGACTAGTCAGTAAATGAAAGGAGCAATAACTATCTCTTAAAATAAAAGACATCCAGTCTTCTGCCTCTCCTGTCTCTCAGGTCTGGCCACAGTACCCGTTTCACACCCAGTCTGCCTGATGTCATCAACCCCAGCTCCCATGTCTTTCTGCCATGATGATGCTCACCCAGATGTGTTCAAAATAGTCCATAGTAGGAAAATATATCTTCTTGCTCATGCTGCCTGGTGAGTTGTTCACATATATAAGGAAACTGTCAGCCACTTGTCACTTGATGGCTTATAGCCAGCTGATTTATAGCCAGAAAGTGTCCTTCCAGATTTCTCAAAATTAAGGTAAAATAACAGGACTTCATCTGAGATTTCCCCCCACCTCTGTATTTTAGGAAAGTTGTTTTAAATCCCACAGTTTCATTCACAATTCAAATTTAGAAAGTCACTGTGTTCTTAATTGTCCCCAAAAAGAAGTGTTCCTTTGGATTTTAGTGTAAGACTAACATGATAGATTTAGGCACTGCCAATAAAATGCAAGCTTGTCATTCTTAAAATAATTTCAACAAAAGTAGCTGACTGCATAGGAGATCATGAAGATTTAAAAAAATATCAAAAGGAAAACTAAGAAACCTATTAAACTCCTACCTATACTTCCCCTTATCCAGGAGGAAAGCAGTCAACATTGGAGATATCAGAAAAGAAAAAATTAATTCATGGCTCTGCCAAATGATACATGAAGCTCAACACTGAAAGGTGTGGCTCCAACTAGTTTATTTGCTGATGGTTCGGGGGACATCAGGATAGGACTCTATGTGGATGGGGTTTTCCAGATCCTGAGAAGATTTTATAGGAGTTATGCAGTTTTCTATGCTGCAGCTGATTCAAATCTTGATCAGGATTTGTGATAACATCTTTCTGTAATTTAGTCATATTCTTACACAGCGTAGAGCAAATCCCTACACAGCCTGGATGTATTCTTACACCGTCCAGATGGCTGGACAGTGTAAAAGAACTGGCACAGACTTTGTCCAGAATTTCCTAGAAAGAAGCATAGAGCCTGGAACAACCCACATTTCTAAAAAAACCCAAATACTGGTTTTGCAGGAAATCCAGTGAATTTCAACTAGTAATGTGAATGTGATGCCCTGTGCTTGTATAAGAGTATGGTATAAATTTCTCACACGTGGTAAAATCTGCCTTGGGTCTCATGGGAGAAGTGTTGCTATGACAATTTACACCAGCTAAAAATATACTCATGGCTGCTTAAAAGTCAAACCAGTAAAAGCGGTATTTCTATTCCAAGAAAAAAAGGAGCACTTTATTGGAAGTTCAGAAATAGGTAATTCTGAGGAAAGTTCTTTGACCTTGACTTGTACCTCTGCATTCAGAAAAATTAGTCTCTGCAGTGAACATTAAACAATTAAAAGTTGAAGTCATATAGAAAATATATTGGGCTTTTATGGATTTTCTATGGTGAATTGCATGTTACTACATTTGCAAATTAATTTTTGAGCATGTGAAGTGCTGTCTGTGTGCTGATCCCTTCAAGAAACCAGCAATACAACAATGCTGCTCACAAAACTTAATTTTCCAGGGCTGTTGAAAGATGTTATGTGACTTTCTCAAATAGGCAAGTAAAGATATGGCTGTGCAAGTCATTATGTCGCATCAAAACAAAAAGTGTGCAGGAATAATTTTCCAAATGCCTCTGCCAGTAGTTTTACAGTACCATTGTCTGGAGAGTAGGCTGGAGTTCTGGTTCCTAAGTAATTTTTTCAGTTGAAAACACAAATGAGGATGTGGCAGGTCACACATACACCTCCTTCTTGTCACAATGTTCCTTGTAGGTGTGTACCATATACTTGCAGAGAAGGCAGAGTTGTTACTTTGCCTCTTTGAAGTAGGTAAAACCACACATTTCAAAAACTAAGAGCATTATTTACATGGCCTACCTGTTTCTGCTGAATGTCAGGAGACAGCGCAGTGCCATGTCAAGCAGCACTCCACTAATATGGGATCCCTAACAGTGTTTACGTCATGAGATCCTGTAATTCACTGCAGGCTTTAGCTTTCCATAGATTTGCTAAGAGCACACGGGATTTCCCACTACGGTTTCTAAACACAGCTCATGTCCCCAAGGCTGACACTAATTCTTCTTTCACTTGCATCCTCTAGTTTTAGCAACTAAACCAAGACTATTTTCAATCTACTGTAATTCCAGTCTCAAGGGTCACAGGAAAAAGGCCTCAATTACTTGCAGATCCCAGACTCTAATGTGTGGCCTGATGGAGGTGTTTTTTTTACAGGCTTCTAAATCAGATAACCAAGACAGATAAATCCTGTAAATATGTAAAAGATATTTTAGTGAAGCTTTTTACCATTTTGGCACATTTAAGTTGGATATTAGGAAAAATTTCTTCACTGAAAGGGTGATTGAGCACTGGGACAGGCTGCCCAAGGAAGTAGTGGAATCACCATCCGTCTAAGTATTTAAAAAGTGTGGATGTGGTAGTTAGGGACATGGTTTAGTGGTAGACTTGGCAGTGTTGGGTTAACAGTTGGACTTGATGATCTTTGAGGTTTTTTCCAACCTTATTCAATGATTCTATTCTGTGAAACTTGCATAAAAGTAACTGGAAGAAAGTAAACTTTTCATTTTTCTGGTGTTTGGGAGTAAGCATATGCTAAAGAAAACAGAAATATGGGTAGAGATTTGAAAAGAAGTGAGTCAAACCTGAAAGGCCCAGCTTTCTACCCACTGGCTGAAATGTGAAGTAAAATTCCTTCAAAATCTATAGGAGAACAAACCAAATTATTAATATAGGTAGAAAGATATGTGAGGAACTGTAACCAGAGTAGTCCTTTTATTTTTATCCAGGTCAGCATTCAGATGTTTTATGCTTACTTCATTTTCTTCTGTGACTTTCACATTTCAGTGCATGAAACTCAGCTTGTGATAACCTGCTTAGTGCATCCAGCTTTTCAAACTATTTTATGGGTATAAAAATTTGCCAGAAGAAATTTTTTTTTCTTGAAATACTGGGTATTTATCAGGAAACAATTTGAATATAAGTTCACAGTATTTGCACTTCTGTTTCATTTACTGCAGCCAGAGAATGAAATCTGATTTTGTACAATTTTGATAGTCTTCTTGATTTTATCTAAATCTCATCAAATCACTCAGGAAAATTGAAGCCTCTGCTTTCCTTGCTTTCTTTTTAACAAGATATGTTATCAGTTCTCTAAAAGTTCCTAACTAGCATTCTTCATTTTCTTTCAGCTTTAATTTATCCACACATTCATTACTGAAGGGAGTGGTAGCCTTAATTGTGTGTTAGAACTAACCCTGGTACATTATTTGGTCCTTAAGAAGTAATTTTTCTTCATGTATTGTAAGGTCTACAAGTACTTGTCATGGCTAATTGTCCTACTGAGGAAGGGCTCCGTTTACACATGTGTGTAGGCTTTCTCCTGAGGCCATGCAGTTTTGCAGAGACAGCACTGCAGTGCTGAGTCCTCAGGTCTTGTGTACTGTATTATTAGCCTGAACTTTTCACACACCCTTCCTGCATGTGGCAAAGTCCATGATGTGTTTCTATGTAGTTCACAACCCTGTCCATAAATACTTCCTTTACACTCAACCATCTGGCAGGTTTTGTCATTCCCTAAGGATAAAAGGCTATTTAGTGCTGTCAGAGTGTGGATCATCTAGCTGCCAAGCTGTAGGATGGATGTTCTAGCAAAGTTTGGCACCTAATTCTTACTCAGTAATTTCTGTGACATAGTGTCAAAGAAATACATACATTGTTACACGAGTCAGAAAATACAAAGGACATTGGAGGAGAGGAAAATGAGAGAAATTAATTCATGAATCTAGACATTTTTATTAAAGATACACAATAAAGCAGTAGATAACTCTTACAGAAGGCTGTCACTATGACAAAATCAATTACATTTACTATTTGTTGGGGTGGCTGGATGAGGACATACGAGTTCATGCACAATACAACCTGCTGTCATTGCAATCCATCTGATTTCCACCTCCAATCACTACCCTCAATGTCCACTGACTCATTAAGAAAATAGTAATATACTTTCAGTCTAAATGTCTATATGCAGATCTTCATGAGCAAGATAAAAAAAAATTAAATTAATCCAACTGAATTTGGAATTCCCAACACAGAAAAAGCTGTCACTTGCTCTTACAATGATGCTCAAATTCCCATTACAAGGAATACTTAAAATTTTTGTGTACTTAGATAAGGCCTTCAATGTGAAAAACCAAAATGTCGAGGAATTTTAGTGTTTATGCTTGGTTTTTATCAGTGTTTGTTTTGGGTACAGGCAGCAAATTTTGTAAAGAAATAAGGCCAAATCTTGGATTTACAGAGTAGAAATCACTGAGTTACTTAGAGCACTCTGAGGCTGTCACATGCTGGTGCTTTATAGTTCTGTATTGGGGAGGTTGGTCACAAATGCCCTTAAATACCTGAATTACAGATTTTCTCTTACACTGCTATTCCTAATAGTGGGAGCTGTCTATGAGTCAGCCTGGAAAAACAGCTAAAGATAAGCATACCTGTGTGAATGTGTGAATTCTCAGAAAGCCAGATACTTGGTGTTTGGCTGTGCCTTGAAGAGGCTTAAGGAAGTGTAACCATTCTCCCTCTCTCATTTTCCTGATGGAAAGAAATCAAATCTCCAGGCTAATATGTTGTGCTGCTAGAGGGACACTAGCAGCACTAAGAACTGTCAAAAATGGAAAACCCTGAAACTCTGAATGAGGCTCCCAACTGCTTTCATGTCTTCATGCAAAGTATTTTCTTTTGCTTCATGTTGCCTTTTAAAATAACAGAAAGGAATAACTAAGTTATTTCCAGTAGAATTCTCTTGTGGATTGTAATTTTTTTGCCTTTTTCTTCTGTGTTGTATTAACATTCTGAGATAAGTAGCTGGTACCAGCACCACAGGAACCCCTCAAGGTCAGGCCTGGTGTTCGAATAAATGTACTCAGCTTATGTATAAATAAAATGCAGTGCAGTCCCACTGAAATTGAAACCTGTCAGCATCAGTCTAGAACAAATCTAATATCTTATAATGTCAAAATTTAAGCACCAGCATCAATTGTATAGGGAAGTAGGGCAGAGAACAGTGTACCCTAAGGATTTTTCTTGCAGTGGAGATATCTTTTTCACTCCAAACTTTTTAAACTTACGCTTATTTCCAAAAAGGCTAAGGTTGGCCCTTTCTGATGGGCCTAGCAGTCTTGTCTTGGTATCTTTTTTTGCATATTTGTATTTTGCATTGATTGTGCTGTTGTGTGTAATGGTAGAAGCCTGGAGCTTCTGGTGCTAATGTGGTTCAAGAAACGCCTTCACTGTGTAGAGTGCATCTCTATATTTGCAAATCCAGCCTGTCTGGTTCCCTGGGATAAACCTGCAGCAGGGGAAATGATGCTGTGATGCTGAGAAACTCAGGGTGGGTTTTGTTATATCTGCTGTTCAGGGCAAGCATAGAATTGCAGCTTTCCATACCAGGGAAAGGTAATAAGGCAAAGAAAAAAACGAGAAACCATGAAATAGCAGAAGAGTGTCAACAGTTGTTAGAAAGTGGAGGAGTGGGAAGAAGCAATAACCCTTTTGACTTAGGCACACAAGCAATTAGCAGCCTGGGAATGCCAACTGGTGCCTTCCCTGGAAAGAAAAAGGATATGTATTTTTGCATTGCCTTGAAGTATGCCAGGCCCAGCACCAAGGTTACTGATGAGTAACTGAATGACTGGGGCTTTGGATGGAAAGGGAAGTCACATCTTCATTCCCACCACAACTGCAGACTCTGTAGCCAGGCAGTTCTTCTCTGCCCAGTTTCCCTGGGACAACACAAGTGCCTTGTCCTAAAAGGATGTTGTAAAGACAGAGTGTTACAAAGAAAAAATTATTAAGGTCACTTCCCGGATGAATGGATAGATCCCTAGATCCCACTGCTGTGCTTAGGGGTTTATATCTGATGGCCATGGAATGGATGTGTGTAATCGTTTCTGCTCAGATCCTTGTACATGGCTGGGAGCAGAAGGCAAGAGTTTACCTCCGGTTTTGAATGCTGGGCTGGACCTTCTTAGAACTGATCTTGCCTTGCTCAAAAGGCAGTCCTGTCCAGAAGGATTTTAAAAATATCCAGTGTTGGGGAAAACACTATTTCCCTGGGAAAATTATTCCAATAGTTGATCTCACTGTGAAAAATTTTACGTTTGTGTCCAATACGCATCTCACCAGAAGTAACTTGTACCCATTACCTCTCATCTTTTCTGTACAAATTATTGCAAAAAAGGAGTCTCCATCTTCTTCATAGCCACATTTTAAGTACAAGAACACAGTGATAAAGTCTCCCCTAAAACTTATTTTCTGCAGGCTGAACTAGTCCAGCTCTCAGCCTTTCCTCACATGGCAGGTAGTGGTCATCTTTGTGGCCCTTCTCTGAACCCTTTCCAACCTGTCCAAATTTTCTCTTTTTTTTTGTCCAGTAGGTACTAAAATGTAACAAACCGCTCCAAGCCTGAGAAACACTGAGTGGAATGAAATAATTACTTCTTTAATCTCTGCTGGTGGTGCATTTTTGATGGAGTCCAATAACCTCTGTGCTTTCTTGGCCACAGCAGCACACTGTCTACTCCTGTTGAGTGTACTGTCTATCAGGACCTTCAGGTCCCCTTTCCACAGAGCTGCTCCCCAGCCTGGTAAATCCCAGCCTGTGTTGCACTCCTGGGTGACGTTTTCCCCAGTACTAGGCCTTACATTTGTCTTTGCTGAACTTAAATAATAAGCTGTTTTCTGCTTCTCCATGTAGATTCCTAAATAGACTTATCTCCCTATAATTTGTCAAGTTTCCCGTACTGCTATAATCTTCGACCTGGTGTAGATCATGAAAAATCAACTTTAAACATTTCCTGTTCAGAAAGTGATGTTAATTTACAAAGTCACAAAGTAAATTTTGACTTCATTATGCATTTTAAAATTAGGATTCATTACCTTGGTTTGCTTCTGACAAGTGCAGAGAATTGTTTCAACTTTTTTCTTATTTCAGTGTTTAACAGAGATGTATACATTGGTTGTTATTAGTTAATTATTTTCTTCTAGTGTAAAACAGGTTTAATAATGGATCTAACTAAAATGGGCAACCTTTGACACAAGTTGTTCAGTACTTGTGAAATAAGTATTTTAAATGGAGAAAAAAGCCCAAAGGATTTGAAGATGATACTTCTGCCTTCCGGAGTGGTTCTGCAGCAGTTCTCACATCTCTCAGTGGCATTTGGCAGTATGGGTATAAACAATGATGGATCTCTTAATTTTAGAGTTGTCAAGAAAGGTCCCCATTTTTCTACTTTGTCTCTGTCTTCACTCATACTAAGAAGAGTAGGGCAGACTCTGATTTAGTATATACACAGACTGCTTCTTTCAGGTAGAACTTATGATCATCTTGGTGTGACAAGAGTTGTCGATACAGTTGTTTGGGGAGGAAGGCTTATGCAGAGACTAGAGCTGATCTATGACTTTAGTCCCCTGCTCTTGGACAGGTTGCACAGGTGCAGATCCTCAGTATTATCTGAGCATCTGTCTTTGACTGAAATAAACAGGAGTTTATCCCAGTGGCAGTCACATGCCTGAACACCTTTTGGATAATCTAATTCCTACACATGACTCTTCCAGTAGGTGGGTGGACTATTCTGCCCTTTCTCCCTGTGTTGTGTGCTAGATGTGTGCCAATTTGCAAGGAGGCCTTTTAGAGAAATAGGATCAGAGATCTAATAGACTGCCATTTAAACACAGTGTTATTATTCTTGCTGTATCTAAAGATGAATAATCACAATAAAATAAGTTAGCACTGAAAACCTGAAACTATAGTCATAGGAAATGTGTACACACTTACTGCCATTTTTCTTAAGATACTGTGACAACTGTTCTCTGATGTAGTCTCTAGAGCTTCAGATGGATTAGATTTATGCTTTCACATGTTTTTTATTTCTAAGAACACTGCAAATAAACAATTCTGGTGTTTCTTGTCATCACCAGATTTTTATTTTTTTTTCTGTGCTTTTAGAACAGAAATTGTTGCAAAACCTGGGAAGATCTCCACAGTACTGCAGGTCAAACATCTCCACAGCAATTACTCAAACCATGCAAATTACCCGTATGATGAATTAAATATTTATTGTGTTTAGTTGTCAGTCTTAGAACTGTTACAGCTCTCCCACACTGCTACTGAAGAAAGTAGTGTCTGACATCAGAAACAAAGTAGCGTTAATTTATCACTAAGTATACTGTACCACTGTAGTACTTACTAGTACTCTCCTTGATACTTATTAGTACTTTCCTTGATTAAATACATGTGAGAGAGAGATTTGTGGGTGAAGGGGTGAAGAAGATCTGCCATTAGCTGACATGGCTTGCTGGCTAATACCAGGACAGTGTGGGGAATACGTCCCCTGTGGTCTCTGATGTGTGCGCTCAGCATTTCCTCCTTTTTAGATCACTGTGAACACCATATCTAACAGGATGACTACCTTCTCATGACAGTGAAAATATTCAGAACATTGACTTCTTTTTACCCTACTCTTGTTCCATGAAAGTGAGAAGTGGGAAATGTGTTAAGAAAAGAACAAGTTGACACCAAGGTTTTAAAATAAAATCAAGCAACAGAATTTTCTTGAGATTTTGACAAATCTGCCAACTTTGCATAAAACTGTCAGTTTCTTCCAGAGTCTTCTCCAGTAATGATACTAGATGGATAGAATGACAATAAATAGCAGAACCCTAGCAATCCAGCTAGGGCTTAGTCAGCAATGAATTTAGATTGTTTCTTCAGTAATCAAAGTTAGGCTGTCAAAACCCTTTCTCTCTTTTGCCAAAGCTTATGAGTATTCAGCTGACTGAAGATAACTGAAACTAGTCATCGACCATTTTTCCTGAAAAGTTGTGCTCCAACACCTTGCCACACTGAATGCTGAGTAGCTCTGTTATCTGTGAGACTAATATATATATATATAAAATCTTTAGAAACCACTCAGTTCTTTTACCTTTACTCTTAAAAAGATTGGCATGATGCAAATCACTTGACTTGAGATACGTTCGACATCAGCAGCAAGCTATTTGCTGCCACTTTAGAAGAGCTGGGAAAAATTAGCTTGTTTTGGCATAGATGAGGTCAGACCAAGAGATTGTCAGCAGGCCAAGTACAGGTCGGATCAGCCTATTGATACCATTTCCAAAAGGAAACACTTGTCTTGGTGTTGGCAGAAACTTGTGCCTTTGCAAAGTCCCACTTTTAGAAATAGCTTGGATTGCCTCTCTTGATACTTAGCAGCACAGTAATAATCTATAACTAGTAGATGTGGTCACTCGACAGGTGTCTGACAAAGCACTTTGTGACAAGAAGTGACAGGAGGATCCAACAGCACAGGCAGCACCAATTCGATTCTTGTCAACAGTCCCCTGCAAAGCAGAAACTGAGGTGAACCCAGGAACAGTTAGAGACCTTGCCAGGTGATGTACATGCTGCAGCAACTCTACTGGCAGCAAACCTCTTGAGCTTCAGCTGGACTTGGAAAGGGATTTCCTAAAACCTCTTCCCTCTGCAGCTCTTCCAGCATGCAGCAGCAGTGGACCAGTGTTGTCTGACTTCCCTCCAGCAGCACTGCCAAGCAAACCAGCATGAAATGGGAACAGAAAATCAGCCCCAGTCAGTTGCCTTGAGTGACCATCACCAGAGACTCCAAAGGAAGACTAGGTCAATGAAACTGAAGAGAAACATACCACTGACTGCCAAGGCAGAGCAGGTACCACAGTACTACCTCATGAGAGACATGATTTCACATCACAGAAGGGGAGTTAAAAATCCTGGGGGTGGCAGTTCAGCTCTTCTCAGGGGTGGCCAGTTGGGAGACCGACTTGCTGCCAGAGAGGATAGTATGACCAGCACCTCATGGCTGACCAGCACTGGCTGGTGCTGCTTCAAGAACAGGGTTTCCTCTGGGGCAAATGCTGCTTTTAATGACTTTCAACACACTGGCAACCCCCAAACCTGAAGTAACCCTTAGACTGGATAGAATTGCCAAAATCCAGAAACAAACACTAAATCCAAATGCACCCCACACATGGTACAACTTCCCAAATCTGGAAGCATGCACCTGACACCCACAGCAACAAACACAAACCCTGAAGTTCAACCCCAAACTGGCAGCAACCACCACACTCAGGCACATTCTCAAAACCTGTTAGCAATGTCCAAACCCACAAACACCCCTAAGCCCAGGAGCATATCTTATGCCTGACAAGAGTGCTGCAAGTCCAGAAAGAGCTGAACTGGCCACCTTCCCCCAACCCGGGCAGCACCCTCAAAAACTGGCAGAACTGCTTGGCCCCACCTGGGTGCAGCAATCCCAAGCCTGACAAGCCTGGGCAAGTCAGAGTCCGCAGGTGCAGATTGAACTTAGACATGTGAACATCCTCTGGGGAGGAAAGGGCTGCTCTGGAGTGACACTGACAGCTCTTCCTGGGGCCAGCAAGGCCTGAAACACATGGCCATGGCACTGGGCAGCTGGGCAAGGCCAGTCTGTAAGGAGGAAGGTGTGGGGAAGGCATTGCCAACCTGGAGAAGAAGACAAGACCCTGGTCCCATCCCCAACACTGCCCTCGAGAAAAGCAGAGGAGAATGACTGGGGATCTCCAAGTGCAGATGAGTAGACAACTTTATTGTTACATGGGAAGTAGGGGCCAGTATTTGAGGTTGGCACAAGCCGGTTCTGCAGTGCTTTTCAGGCCAGCGTTAGGGCTTTTCCCCCACACTGTTGTAAGACGTGTCAGGTCCGAATTGCCCCTGGCTGGGGTGACTGTCACTCTCAGCTGCCCCATTGACTGACCGGCGATGCTGGGGCTGCTGGTCTTAGCACTCTGTACTGGCACACAGTTAAGACATTTTCTGGGCCAGTTGTTTTGTGAGTTTTGTGCTCACCATGGTTTCCATTAGTGGTTTTGGATCCAGGCTGGTGCAGGGTGGCTGGAAATGCTGCTGGTTTCAGGCACCAGGTTGCTGTGGAACAGCCCCTGTGCCAAGGGGCTGGTGGTGCTGTGGCTGTCACTGGGGGCTGCAAGGAGAAGCAGGACAGTTGGCAGGATGGCCACCTAGCCCCTGGGCAGGAGGGGCCATGGTGGCACCCACAACCCTCCTGGAGCTAAGCTCATCCTAAGGCCCTGCTTCTAGGCCCAGCTTGACTCCTGGCCCCACCACAGGGCACCTGGGTGCTTTCCCTCTCACCAGTGTCCATGTCAGCATAGTTGCACATTCAGGTGTTTGTGATGTTCCTCAAAGAGAAGCAGCATCACCTTGGGCCAACAGGACCAGAGCAATGACCATCTGCTTGACTGGGTATTGCTGAGCTTGTGCCTTGAATCCTGTGTCCAATTCTGGACCCGTCATGACATGAAAGACATTGATGTGCTGGGGCATGACCAGGGAAGGGCAATGGAGCTGGGAAGGGTCTGGAGCACAAGTCTGATGGGGACAGGTGGTGGGAGTTCAGGCTCAAGAAAAGGAGGCTCAAGGGGAACCTTCTGACTCTCTACAGCTGCTTGAAAGGAGGTTGTAACCAGGTGTAGGTTGTTCATCATGTCAAGGACATGGTTTAGCTGTGAGCTTGGCAGTGCTGGGTTATCAGTTGGACTCAGTGTTCTTCAAGGTCTTCTTCAACTTCTCCAATCCTATGATGTTTATGATTGCTACTATAGCCTTCCAGCAACAGTAGTGCTTGCTCATGTTTCTTTCACTAGAAGTCTTCCCCCTTCTTTTGTGTAGGTGTATTTTGCTTGTTACTCAATTCCCCCTGCTTTAAGTCCATCATTTAATAATTTATATTTGTAATTTTTTTTTTAAATTTAAAATGAGCATTTTGTCAGAAAGTTAGAAGAAACAATACATTAGAAATCATTAAACCCTTTAAAGAAGAGGAAATCGTCTGATAGATGGGTTTATGAGCTGAAAAAGGAAGGTTACCGCCTTTTGGGACATTTTGGGAAAGACAACTGAATTCTTTTGGGTATTGTTATTGCAACCAAGTACCTCACTGCACTAGAAGAGGACATGTACATGCGCTGAAGACTTTCAAAAGTGACCATGTCATCTGGGTACTCTGGTGGAGTTATGTTGAAAGTGCCTAAATGAAGGCATCCAGAGTTTCTGATCACTCCAGCTTATCTCACCAGTTTATAGTTCTCACCAGCTTACACTCAGCAGCTCAAAATTTGTAGGAAAAGATTGATTCAATAAATCTTTAGGCCCAATTCCCCTGAAGTGTAGAAGCTGATCTCACACCTGGACTCTTGCAATAACTTCTTCAGGTTGTTTTGTATGGGCATCTTCTTACATGCCCGAAACCTCGTCTCAGCGGATCATTTTGTCTTAACATGGCTACAGATGCCTATTCTATGGATCAGTGGTAGATTTGGGACCTGTGACTAGCTCATAGTAACATCTAAAGGTTCTGAAGATGCCAGAGGCTAGATACATTGTCTTATATTCTACCACAGAAAACTATGTACAAAATAAGCTGCGTTTGGGATTCAGGATAAGGGCTAGAGTCATTGAACAGGGTGTTACTGAAAAATGCAATGCTGTG
Organism: Scytalopus superciliaris; assembly: GCA_013400415.1. Lineage (NCBI taxonomy): Eukaryota > Metazoa > Chordata > Aves > Passeriformes > Rhinocryptidae > Scytalopus > Scytalopus superciliaris. The sequence continues at coordinate 116,968 of VXBX01004323.1, read as the reverse complement.
GGCAGTCTTCTGTCTGTAGGATATCTGTTTTTAAGTAAATTTGCTTATATCAAAGCAGCCTCCACCTTGCCTTGTATTCTTACAAGCAGCCATGAGGCATCTCACTAACAACTCCCTTAATGTAGACACTTCTGTCCTCAGCAAGTTATGTATCACAGATCTTTTTCTAGTGTTAGCAGTGGCTAAAATGGAAAACAGCCCAAGACAAATACAGTAATTCAAATAATTGAGTCAGGGCTAGGTCTTGTATCTCACATGGCTTGAGTAAATGCATCCTAATACATCCAGTTAGGGTTCAGGAATTATTCACGTTTTACTCAATTGTATGTACAATTCCAGAAGTCAAGTAGGAGGAGAGGCACGTCAGGAACTTTAAATTTTTTAAACAGAAAATAAAAAAACTAGTTTTTGCAGGGTTTTAGTATTTTGTCACTATCTAAGCAGTTGCTACAGTAACTTGAGGTCAAGTTTTCACAGTTTTTTTATCCAGAAAATTGGAAGGGATATAGGAAAATTCATGAGATTATTTACTTAAATGACTTTCATTTTCTAGCTAGATTGTAGACTTTTATCTCAAATATAACTTCAACTGTGTATGACCTAATTTAATATGTAAGTTCTCCTCATCTGCTATCCTCTCTTTGTTTTAGATATTCCTTCACAAGATCATTTTCTTATTTCAGAGAAAAGCATTACTTCATATACTCTGCGTCAGTGGCATGCATCCCAGGAGCATGGAAGCTTCACTTTCACTTTATTAATTAACATAGTATTAGTAAGATGCTCTGAAGATAGTAAGCAACCTCAGGGGGCTACAAAGTAATCACTTTTCTACTATGTTCCTAAGTGACAATGTAATATGGGTATGGACAACCTGAGATAATAATAGGCTGGGTTCTCATAACAGGTTAATGTCTTGGAAACCACAAGTTACAAAAGCATCACTAAGTTGACAATTTAAAACATAGCTTACAGAGCTGAGTGCATTATAAAAATAAAAGCATGAAGGCATTCTGATGAAGTTAAGGAAATGGTGTAACATCATACTGTGCAATATGGCAAAAAGGATTAAATGCTTTTGGGGACACTAGGTTACATTATCATATCTTTACAACTATTCATTTTTTATGGATTCTCTATACATGAGAGCACTGATTCCACCTTTCCCTCTTGCCTTCTGTTGCTTCCTTCCTATATATTTTTGTCTGTGCACTGCTCCATGATAAAATGCTGCTGAAGAACTGATCATATTTGTACTGCAAAGTTATATCCTCACTACTTTAAAGACAGTGATGGTAGGGCCTGCAACAATGTGAGAATTCCTGACCTTGAGTGATGACAGCATGGCTTTACTGACCAGGGAAAAATAGCTAAGCACATCTGGAAAGATACTGGACAGCTAATATTTCACATAAGTGCCTTGTATCTTTGAATCTAAGCTTAGAGCTGCTGTGCATGTTCAAATATATCTGTGTTTCTCTTAGAAAGCAATAAATAGAATTGTACTTTACCATGGGATTGTTGGCTGTAAGCCAAATCAAAGAAGTAGAGACAGGCAATGAGGCATATATATTCATACCCTCTTGCACTGACATCAATTTACCCCAGCTTCGCATAATTTCTGCTTGATGCAGCAAACTACTTTTCATGCTGTTATAGTACATCACTTCTGAAGTTCAATCCTAAATCCAAATAGATAATTATATGAAAAGGCCTATTAACTTGAGTAAGAGAACTACTTGTGCACAAAAAGCTGTGCAATACTGGGCCAGGTGCTAAAAAAGGAAAGCTGATCATGTTGTTTTGAAGGGCCAAGATTATAAAAGGTCCTCATACAGTTTAAATTAATTGTCCCAGGTAATCAAACTAGGAGTTTCAATTTCCATGTTTATGATAAGTCCCTCACCTTTATAGTCCATCATTTATATTCATTGGCTGCAACAGACTGGAATCTGTCCAGTTTTCCTTCTATACAGAGTAGGATTCTATTTTCTCATTGTGAGAGAATTCCTGTTTTCAGTGAAACCCTTTGTCATTTCCGTTTTTCACCAGCATGCTGTTGCTCTTCACAAGACTTGTAAGTTTAAATGAACATTACTATCTCAGCCTGTCAGAAAAGTTTAGTGTGTCCTTATGACCTTGTGCCAAATGCATTTAGTAGCTGGATTAGGAGCATATGTGCAGTGTGTTCTCTTTGAAGACGGTGTCTCTGTGACTTACGGAAGTGCAGACCAAGAATATTTGGCATTACCTTATGGGGAAAGGTAAGCATAGATTCCTTATTGTTGGCCAATCCTAGCAGGGGTCAACACTTGCCTTCATCAGAAAAAAGAGTCAGGGAAGAACAGCATGTATTATATCTTCACATGGTGTATGGAGGAGATACATGGACCTCAGCGCAAGAAGGCAACGGTCCCCTAACTTCCATTCCGTACCTCCCATGCCTGGATACACCATTGTCTTCATTGTAGCATGATATCATTCTGGGTTTACATCCTTCTTGTGTGGTGCAAAAGAACTACAGTGCACTCACCAGGACCTTCTTTTCATCCAGGAAGTGCAAGGTTGTGATGCTAAGGGCAGGGTCTTTTGAACATGGTTCTGTGGACCAGACATATCAGAGCCATAAACTCATGCTCAAAATGTAATGTAGGACTTGAAGTGCTCCCCTCTGGCAGTCATGTGGAATTGCCATGGCCACTGTTCCACTGGGAGCAGGATGGGTAGCACTGGAAAATACAGAAATCTTGAAAATTATTTTGGGATGGAAATTCTCATTTGGATGCCAGGTCTTGTATCAGAAAATTGACTCTCTCTTTGAGAAAATGTTATAGTATGCTCTCACTCTGAAGAGAAGCAGCTCTTGGGACCAAAAGGTTTGTGGGAATGCTGAGAGCTACATGTAGAAGGGCTCCAGAGTTTAAAAAAGAGGCTTTCTGAAGTTGTTTAGTTCAACAGAATAATACTTTGTCTCTATATACACAGAGGACCCTCAAACTAAATAGTAAGTCACAGCAAGAACAAACATATTGTCTCTGTGGGAGGAGATAAAGAAGGTCCCATTGCATGGTGCTGTGCTATGACTCTTGCAACACTGCCACAGCAGCTGGTATGTGGAGAAAGTCACTATAAGCAGAGTCTCTTGTAGTAGAAATTCTAGGCCACATGAAGTACATAAAAAAATGTACAAAATCCATTTCATAGATATTTCCTCTGTAGCTGCTTTACTTTGTAAAGCTAATTGTAAATATTAATAGACAAAACAATTCTTACTGTTAAGAACACACAAATACTAAGCTATTCTAAGCTACTGAGTTTAACACCTCTAGACTTCCATCATGATTTACACGTGTAATAGATCTGAAGAATTTAATCCAGTGCACTAATTTCCAAGAAGTTATTGCATTTTAAAGTGAATAACCTTGTTCAACCTTCTCCTTTCTTCCTTATGACATTGTCTGATGGATGCTAGAGCAGAGGAATTGCAGTGCTTCCAGGTTACTGCTCTACTTTAAAGAGGCTGGTGTGGGCGAGTGGGCTGGAATGCAAAGATGGATTTTCTACCCGGTAACCTTGAGTGGCTGATTTCACACCTATGAGCTTCAGCTTGCTCTGTAGTTGAAAAAGGAAAGGGAAAGAGGAGCTGATGGCACCACCACTTTGCAACTGAGTCACAAGCAAAAAGCTGTGACACAAGCAAAAAGCTGTGACACGAGCAAAAAGCTCTGTGTAAGAAGTAAGATTGACCTGCAGTTACATCTTCTGAAGCAGGCTAGTTTTGGTATATTATTCAATTATCTCATCTCACTGTCATTCTGTAGCTAAAAACATATGTATTCACCCAAACACATTCCCTCTAATCTGTCTGTTCAAGCTGTTTTTCAAGGTTAATGGATAAATGGCTAAAAATATAAAAGAGGATATACACAGTGTTTGCTGGAACAATGGTGTAAAACTTTACTTCCTCTGTAATGCTACCTGTTCTTCATTCATCATGATCTTAAAGTTCAAGAGGTTTCTCCTCCTGTGAATTGCAGTTGTTAGAGAAAAAAGCATTTTACTGAACACTGTCAGTCTAACCTTTTGCAATAATTCTTTGAAGACAGAAGAAGATAATCTGAATTGTATCTCCACTGCAGATGCAAAAGCCAGTAAGAAATAGTCAGTGAAAGGCCATTTCAGTATAAATGTAAAATATTAATATTTGGGAGACTGAAAAGAACATGAAATATATTTATATTTGCAGATGAACCAGAAATACTTGCATGCTATGGTAAGGCTGTTGTAGAGCCTTCGTAAGCAATCAGGCTACAAGCCAGATGTTGCATTCTCTAAAGAATAAATATTTAACTGCTTCCAGAGCTAAAATGAGTCACTGCTTGTTTTATGTTGGAGCAACACCTCAGAGTCCTCAGCAGGGACTCTGAAATGAGTTAGTTCCATTGCATTTCTGTCCAGTCATCTGCCTGCTGTCCAGATTTACAAGAGATGTTTTCTGTCTCAAAGAACTTGAAGCCTTATGAGGCAAAACAGCAAAATTCAAGAAGTATAGATAAGGAGGAATCAAATGAGTAACCAATTCCACTTAACACCTAGAAGTAGTTATTTTGAGTCCTCAAGACACGCCTTCCCTGTCAAAACACAATCTGCCTTTTAAGACACAGAATCTGTTTGAATACTTGAAACTGTTCAGAATAATAATGCAAAGGAATCAGAAGAGGGATAAAATGTTGTGCTTTAGGGTAATTATGGTGGTGTTAATGTCACCTTAATGACCTTTTTTTTTTTTTAGACAAAATTATCTCAAAAGTGTAAAGTAGAATCTTATATTAAAGTCTAGAGGTACAATGTTATTCTTTATGATATATATATAAATTGTTTTTTTTCCCTGGTAGGTGTTTTTCCATCTGAGACAACATGGAATTTATATTAATAAGTACAATAAAGAGAATCAACAGCATCAAACGCTAATCAGTTCTCCACATTTAGGGCACTGTAGTCTCTGTGTGTGTGTGTGTGTGTGTTCTTTCTCTCCTAAGTGATTGCATGCTACAGGTGAAAAAGGCAGCATCTGTTAAAAGAGTGTTAGTATTTTCTGATGCTGCAGTTTTCAGAAAACAACAAGAGCAGCTGGATGCATGAATGTCAGGTGGCTTGAAATAGTTGAGCACAAGCTGTCAAGACTGCTCTGTTGCACC
>VXBX01004323.1:60895-111532 GCA_013400415.1 Scytalopus superciliaris | reverse complement strand
AAATAGTTGAGCACAAGCTGTAAAGACTGCTCTGTTGCACCTGTCATTGTCCATGTGATTTTCAATACTTTTATTTTACTACAGCGCCTGTGGCTGTGGCCGAGTGGGTAAAAGCCGCCGCCCCTGGATCCGTGCTCCTTCTCGGAAGGATGCCGGTTCGAGTCCTGCAGGTCTCGCTCTGCCAACTTCGTCCGGGCTTGCCCCGGCCAAGGCTTAGAGTGTCCCAGGGCTAAAGGGGGTGGGGCCAGTTCCTCGCACGCTGAGCTCCACGTAATAAATCCATTCGCGCAGGCATAAAAAGCATCGTCGTTCGCGACGGCTAGCCACACCACCATTTTACTACAGCAATAAAGGTGCTATAAGGCAAGAAATATTTCTGTAGAATATGGGATTTGGGTGAAGTAAATTTGTGAACTATTATGAATTGGCGCTTGAAGTGGCAGTTAAGAGATGTAGCTATCTTGGGCTTATCCTATGTTTTCATAATGGATGATAACATGTCCTCTCTTCCTCTCAGTGACAAATAATTACATAAAGATTATACAGACCTATGAAATAAATCTCCCAATGCTATCTACTTGATTTCAAATATTTCAAGATTACTCAGGACTCTAAGCAAGACTGAAAAAATTTCCTGCACTGGTGCCTGCAGTTCTGGGAACTTTGGTCCAAATATAGTGCATCATATTAGTAATTCATATTGCTTAATTTATATTACATGTATCCGTAACTGAGGTCATCATAAATACCATATTTCCAAAGAAGGACATAGTTTCACCTGAAGGTTTTGTTTACATCCCCTGATTGGTTTTTTAGGGATTTCATAAATGAGAAACTGAGGGATGCCTTTCCTGTGGTGGGATTGTTTGTCAAGCTTCTCTCTCACACTGAGTTTCAGATAAAGCTGCAATGGTCAATGCTGCAATGCACTGACTTTCTAGTGGCAATGAATTGGCCCTACGTGTAGGTACTACACCTTACAGCAAATGTTCACAAAACTGTTTTTTTAAACAGTTGCCCCCTATATTTCTTGAAGACTAGTAGGATAGGAAAATGTATGTATTCTTTCTGGTTACAATGTTTCTTGTTAAAAGCAACATTTTTCAGCTGAGTTTGGTTTTCCCATATTGCAGATTTTATCACAGAAAAGAAGCACAGGTTTTGAAACCTGGTGTATTAAATTTGTCACTGGTTCATTTTACCATGCTGTGAGAAGTAAAATCATTAACAAAAGTCATTGACAGCTGTTCTTCTGAAGTGTTATATACTAAAAGATGATTGGTCCACATTCAACATTTTGAGTCTTGGCATCATATGCAATTATAGAATGATAATGAAAAAAAGTTTCAAGAACAGCAATAATGTAGTGCAAGAGTTCTGATCCATAATAACAGATTCAGTAAGGTGAAATGCCAGGTCCTGCAGTTTTGGCACAACAACCTCATGCAGCGCTACAGCCTGGGGGAAGAATGGCTGGAAAGCTGTGCAGCAGAAAAGGCCCTGGGGGTGCTGGTCAACAGCTGACTGAACATGAGCCAGCCAGTGTGCCCAGGTGGCCAAGAAGGTCAATGGCATCCTGGCCTGTATCAGAAACAGCATAGCCAGCCAGGACCAGGGCAGGGATTGTCCCCTGTACTGGTGAGGACACAGCTTGAGTGCTGTGTCCAGTTCTGAGCCCTTCACTGCAGGAAAAACATTGAGGTGCTGGAGCATGTCCGGAGAAGGACAATGGAATTGGAGAAAGGGTCTGGAGAGTAAATCCTATGAGGAGCAGTTGAAGGAGCAGGGGCAGTTTAGCCTGGAGAAAAGGGGACTTGGGGCAGACCTTACTGCTCTCTGCAACTATGTGAAAGAATATTGTGGTGAGGTGAAGGTCGGCCTCTCCTCCTAGACAATTAGCTACAGAACAAGAGGAAACGACACCAAGCTGCACCAGATGAAGTTCAGCTTGGACATCCAGAAGAATTTCTTTATGGAAATCATTGTCACGAATTGGAACCGAATTCTCAGGGAGGTGGTGGAATCACCATCCATGGAGGTGTTCCAAAAAAAACCTGGGTGTGTCACTTAGTGCTATGGTCTGGTTGACAAGGGCATGATCAGTCAAAGGTTGCACTGTGTGATACTGGAGATCTTTTCCAATATAAATGATTCTGTGATCCTGTGATAATTAGTCTGTCCTATCTAGCTAAGGTTTTTCAATTTTTGAAAAGTACGTTTTGTAATATGATAGAAATAAACATAATGGTAAATATGGCAAAGATTAAAAACAATAGCAGTAAAAACTGAAACCAGAATTCCCCTAAGTACAAATGTAAGTCCAATGGCACCACTGCTTCAGAAGCTCTCTGGTGCTGTCTGAAAGATAAACATAATTTAAGTACTTTAGAGTCCTATAGAAAATTGAAGCAGAGCTGATACTGGTCAGCTTTGAAAACTTAGGCCTGACCTAGCATCTGCACGAGAAGGAATGAGATAGCCAGCAGTGAAACATGAGGTGTTGTGGACAGTGCCAGAGCTCTCAAACTTGTCCTGAACTCAAAAAACTGCCTCAAAACCTTAATCTGCTCTTACAAATCTGAATATTTTAGTCAACAGGGCTCCTAAAAAATTTGCAACAGCTTCCTTCAAGCACATGCATCTTATTTTCAGACTATGATGTCATAGAATAATAAAACTATGATTAAAACATGAGACAGTGAAAATCAGCAATTACACCTAAAGGAACAAATATTTTCACAATAAATGAGGGCAGCTGTCCTAGATTATGGCAGTGTTCACATGGATTTGTGACCCCTACAAATAAATACATTTATATTTTTCCAGTAAGGTAGACTAGGAGAGTGTGTGACACCAGGTTAGTGGAATGTCATACTGATGAGTGCTTTGCATGGAAAATTAGGTAAATTAAGGTTTTTCTACTTAACACTTGTTCTGTGTATTTATTCCTCTCCTGATATTTAGAATCTCTATTCTAGATAAAAATATGGCCTGGTCTTGAGTGAGCCAGGGATCAGTTACAGCATGGAGCAAAATGTACAGCATCACAGAGTTAATCTCAGATAGGTATTCATCTTTCAATTCAAACCATTATATAATCCAGATTGATCTCATTTATTTAGTCAGCCTTTGAGGAAGTGAGGTTGTCATGTTGTATTCAGTAGGACTTATGATCTGTCACTGTAGTTTAGAGCTTGGAACAGATGAGAGGTTTTCTAGACTGCACATGCTAAGTAATGGTTTGGCTTATGGTAAGAGTGCAAAAAAGCTGTTTAACACTAGCTACTTATATAAACATTTCTGTTGCAATGCTGAATTTACAGTGCTCCAAAGTGGATTAAGTTGAACAACTTAAAGGCATTTTTCTGTGAATTTAGATAACCCACAAAAACAGGGAAGAATAATGATGGCACATTAAATTCACACCTGAGCTTATCTGACAATAAATTCCCTGACAGGTCCTGAGAGCATAGAGCTCATAAATGGATTGTACACATAAACTGTGGTGTGGTTGCAGTAGACAGGCAGACAAAGCCTTGAATGTTCAGTGTAAGCACAAAAGGTTATGCTAGAGAGCAACAGAGCCTTTGTTGGCTAATTAAACCATCGTGCTATTACAGAGCAAAACAAATGAAGGAAGGGAAATATAAGACAGGGGCAGTGTTGAAACAGCAGTGTCATCTGGAAAGCTGTTGTACAGACTATTGACTAATGTGACAGGGATGTAAATATATATGGACGCTAAGATTTAAAGGTATTAAGGCATCACTTCACAGAGCCTTGCAGTATCTGATCTGTTTACAAAAGTGACTCCTTGAGGTACTCACATTTCTTTAAAAAAAATGATCAGACCTCTGTGGTATTTTCATTACCCACTGTTAAGGAAACCTCCCAGTCTGACCATTCATGAGACTCCAGCAGTCACATTCCCAGCATCAGAGACTGTCACTGCTGGGACTGAAGCCCCTTCACAGGAGGTGGCTCCAGTGAGCCCGTCAGTGTCCCTGCTTTACTCTCTATGCACTCCACTCTCACACAGTCAGACCAGGTTGCCTTACCAGTTTGACACCAGGTTTCTCATAGCAGAGTCTCTGATACCTTGTTCCATAAACCAATTTATTCATGGTGCAGTAACAAAGAAACAGCACAGCCTGGTGCCTCTGAGGAGGACCCTGAACAAAGACACCCTCACAGTCTAAGCCATATGCAAATTTCCCCTTCCTTCCAAGTCCTCAACTCCTGCTGTGTCTCAGTGTCCATTTCCCTGGCTGGTATTAATGCTTTTTGCTATGCAAGGGGTTGGCAGTTCTTGACCTCTTGTCTCTCTGGGCTAGGACCCAGAGCTCAATCTGCATTTTGAACTGCACCTTGCAAATTGAGATACGTGCACCAGATGTGTTCCTCAACATCCATCCTAGGGGCAAGTATCAGAGTCCTTTTCTCCCACTACTACAGCTGTAGGTATGTTCACAAAGCTTAATGTAACTTGCCCTGCACATTCTTGAAAGTGATGTTCTGGGTTGTGTGCGCATGTGGAGAGGGTGGCCTTGACAAACTGTGTGAGCTATCTTGCAAAGCATTGCTGCAAAGCAAAGTTCTCTGCAGCTTCTTTCTGACTGAGCTTTAGCTGTGTTCTCCCAGTAACACTTACATGGTGGTCTGTGAATTCAGGTTAGCTCTTAATGGGCATCTTGGAGTTTTTGTACTCTCTTTGTCTTTACTTGTGTCTTGTATTCTCTTTGGCTTTACCTAAAGCCATTTTGGTCATTCAGTCTCAGGTGGTGTCTTAGAAGCAACAGTGCTTGTTTTGAAGACAATCCTTAGTTTGGTGCTGCTTTGGATGATTTTCCAGTGGAGATTTTGTTTGCTGGCAATGGTCCCTGCCACTATGCTTCAGTTACTTGTTTCATAGGCCCAGGTCTGTCATGCCCTGAAAGTCAAGCACAAGACTGACCAAGAAAAGGTGATGTGGGAAGTGGGTGAATGTGCTACCCCTCACATCATCTGAGAGGACAGAACGCATACACCTAGAGATTTGTGGTAATCACTTACCTGCCTCTGGAGAAATTGGTGCACCCTACTGTTGAGGAATGGTATATAGCCTATAAATTCATTTCTTTGTCAGTACTTCAACATTGCTTATTATAATGGGGGCCAGAGGCCTTTGCAGAGTTCAGAAAGTAGTTGATGTTTAGATGGGCAAATGAGAGGTGGACCAAAGAAAGCAGGCTCAGAAAAACATACCCTCAAAGCAACGTTCTTCCTTGCACTTAGGCAAAGCTGGTGTGCACTGGCAACATTGTGGTACACAGGTCTCTTTGCTCAGAAGAACAGCTGCTTTGCCTTCTCCATTTGCTCAGTTACTTCCTGCAACTCTAGGCAATGCTTCTTGCATACTTTATCAGTCTTGATGGCCTTGAACTGTAAATGTTTTATGTCGAAAGGTGCTGCTCTGCCATGAGGGCTGGAGGAACAGGAATGTGCTTAGCAGAGCTGTCACGCTAAACAGTCTGGGTGAGTCCAGAACAGAAACTCACAAACTGGGTTGTGGAGCTGTTGCTGAAATGCTCTGCCTTTTTAAACCACAGTACTTGCCTTAAGGAGGAGGGAAGCCCATGCACACCATAAGCATCACCCACACACAAAGCATCTAAGCTGTGCTAGCACAACGAGGTGTCTGCAAAGACTGTCCCTATTCCTGAGGCTTCACTGCTGCACAAAATGCTGCAGGAGACAAGCATTTTGGGCTCAGCACTTGCTCTAGGCAGAGAATGTTCAATGAGACACCAACCTCCTCTTCTGGCAGGCTTTTCTCAGGTTTTCAGGTCTGCTTTCCTGTAATTTGTTTTCATTTTCTAATGAAATCATTGTGATGAAATGAGACAATTGTCCCATGAGGGATTTGAATAAGTCAACTCATGCTTCCCATTAATTAGCTGGGTTTCAGTTCTTGATTTTGAAGTATTAAAATAATTAAGTTTGTATAAAGGCTTACTCAGAAAGTACCTGAATCTTACATTCAGTAATGTCAGTAAGAGTCCCCCTGGGCAATATGTTCCTGGTTAGCTGTTTCTGAAGGTTGCTTCTGATGACCTGCTCTTATGGTCTGACTGGTCTGCACTGAAAGCACAGTGAAACCAATTAGGACTGCAGAAGTCTGGTACATAGCTGGAGCCAACTCAGAGGGATTTTTCTCGTTATGATGCGTTAGAGAATCTTTTGCTGCAGCTCTGTCTGGCCAGCTGTTGAAAAATGGTTTCGCCTCCTTCGGTTAGAGCTGAAACTCAAGTCAAATGCTCATGTTCTTGCCAGATAAATTTGAGTGTATGAAGTCAACAGTGTCTTTAAGAGTAGTGCTGGACCCTTGTCTAAGTGAATGTAGAAAGTTACAAAGATATCCAAATCTGAGTAGGGCAAAAGATGACTGTAGCTCATGCTGAGGTGTGATGGTGTGCCATGTCAGGACTGAAGATGTGGGAGCTTAAGTAGCATTTAACAGCTTTTCTTCCCCAAAACTCTCCCTCACCCTATCCCTGCAGGTGGATCTGTTCCTGGAAAGGTTGTGTGTTTCAAAACATTTAAAGAGGCTTTTCCAATTTTCCTATTTTGCACCAGCTCAGAGAGTATATATGCAATGTAAACATGCCACTTGGAACTGAACTGGTATTATTTAATACAGATTCTCTTTCTCCAGGACAGCAAAGTTTTTAATCAGCCTAAATGAAGATTTTCCTTGGCTTACTTCTGGCTTCTCTGAATTCCATAATGGTTAACAACTCAATGCCTTATGATATCAATTGTCTCATCTCTAGTTGAATTATATTTTCCCATAATTAAAAAATTCCTAAGTTTTTTTTTTTGTTTAAATGTCATAAAAACAGTACTTCACAAGTCAGGGTGTTCTGAAGACATTATTCTACCATACAGACATGAAATTTTTTGTTTTTTAATTTTGTATAGAGTTTTCTTCCATTTTTGTCCCTCCTTCCTTAAGGTACAAGACAAATCAGCCCTAACTGGGGACAGAAATGAAACCATAGATGACTAAATAGCAGGAAGATTCAGAAAAAGGAGGGGAGTATCTTCCCTCTGAGTTCCTTGCTGCTGAATATTTGTCAGTGCAACAGCTCACAGTGCAGTAATAACAATCCAAATGAAGAGAATTAGAGTATTAAAAGAGGCAAGGAGCAGAATGCATGTAAAACTATGCTGAAATTTTTGTAGTGCAACTATGCCAAACAAAGGGAAAACCCTTCTTAGCTTTCTTCTCTTCACCCCTGAAACAGCATTTTCCTGATCCTCCCCCCATTTTTCTGATAGACTTGCTTTTTCTTAATTCCTGAAAAGTTAGAGTGAAAATGACACTATTTAGGTCTTTAATCCATGGAATAACTTGACTGATTCGATGAAACAGTTCCTATTACTCTCTGTCAACTGTAAACCCAATTCTCAGTTTCCTAGCAATGGCACTCTCCAGGTCAAAGGCACTCTCACCTCAGTTGTTGATAGATACTCTAACCATCTGGTCCCTGGAGCTCAACCTGCTGTCAACCCTGGGCTGAGAGACCCAGATGGACTACAGAGGTCTGGTGACAGGGTAGCTGAATAGGAGATAAAATGACAGAGATGTTTGCTATGATTTCAACAGGGAGGAGGTCAGGCTTCCTTCATTTTGAAAAGTGTGCAATTGGAGATGCTAAGAACCATGCCTTTGCCAATCTTTAAGGATCATAGAGGGAGTTTATTGTTATGCTTGTTTCTCTCAGGCAAAGCAGGAGAAACATTAAGTGGGGATTGTCCTGCTATATGACAGTTATTAATTTCTTAGGAGTGTTTTGAATTCCAGATCATGTGTTTATATTCTCAGGCTATATTATTCTTCCCATGGTTTTTGAGCTCTCCTCATTTTTTCTCAGAAGGGTTTCCTCTTAAGCTAAGCCAGTATCAATCACAGTAAAATTAGCCTGACACAGCAGCTGTGCAACTCATTGCACATCTATGACAGGCACTAAAAATCTTTTCCCATGGATCAGCAAAGCTGATTTTTTTTTCCTGAAGAAAAATATATTGCACCTTTAAGGGTTCTCTTTCTCAGCTGGGGGTGCCTCATGTCACAGCTTGGGTATTCACAGCTATCCACAGCTTGGATAGCTCATCCCAAGAGTGCTGTTCATCCTATAACTTCAGTGAACCAAATTAAAATGCATTATGTTAATAGCAGTACCTGACAAATCTGCTGCAGATAGGCACAGCTGCATGGTTTAGCACAGCAAATACGCTGGCTTCAAAGAGTTGTAACTATGAGGAAAATTACAACTCTGAGACGATAAAATCTATGCACAAAATCTGCATGCAGAGAAAAAGCCCTTCACTCTGCTATGCTGTGCAGCCTTCAGGAAAATGAGGATGTAGTTTACTTTGTCTCTTTAGTGGCTGAAGCAGTATGCTGACCCCTTAATCAATGCCCAATAGCACAGGGCTGAGGATAGAGGCTGTGCAGGAGCCATACAGTTTACGTGCTCCATCATTAATGGCCAGCAGGAGCAATGTAGCAAAGTCCCGTACAACTAGGCTATAAGGCAACAAAGGCAAAGCCATAGGCACAACACGGAGGTGTCTGCCAGATGCAAACATTAGGGTCTGGCTGAGGGCCTGACCTGGAGGTGATTTTGAAGCACTTCAGTCTTCCTCATGTTCTGATGAGAGGGCAAGCTAGGCCCTTTTTCCTTGCTCTGGGACCAGAGCAAAGTGAAAATAAGCTTTTCACAGGAGGTGAAAATACCACCAGCATTTCACAAGAAGACTTTTGGCACGTGGTAGACAATGGCTAAGTTCTGCAGATTTCCTACGCATATTCTTTACAAGCAAATTGTGGTATAGTGGGAGACAGGGGATGAACAATTCTGGAGGCTGTCACAACCTGTTTGTGTTCTGTTTGGGAGAGGTATTGTCTAGATTACTAGTCCAGTCTGTGCCACTGCTGGGAGAAGGCACTCAACAGCTCTTCTCATAAAGCTGGATGATGGCATCTACTTTTCACTCAGTAAGCCTGTACATGTAATCTGAACCAAAAATGGACTTGTACTTACCATTCCTTAAGCAGAAGTTATACCTAGCTTATTACAGTTGTTGTGGCCGATAGTCACTGACAGATTTCTGAAGAAAACCAGGAAACAGTAACACAGCAGAAGAGGGGGTGGTGCATGTGTTCTCTGCGGTGACCAAGTTCTGTGTGTCACTTCAGTGAGGGGGACTGAGCATATACTGTGACTATAAATTGCACACCTCTGCTTCTGTTTTGAATTATCTCCATATGGGAGTGAAGAGATACTGAAAGCTATCCTAGATTCTCCAGTCTGCTGCTGGCATTGCTCCCAGAATGCAGCCTGCTGAAGCTTTGAATTCACCATTACAGGGATGTTGGAGGAATTGCTTATCAAAGAAAGCAAAGTCTTTCTTTCCTAATAAAAAAATACATGGAATATTTCTTGCAATTAGAACTGAGTATAATGAAGAGACAAATCTGAAATAATGGAAGATATTTTTGACATGGTGATGTGCCTAAGCTTAGTCATCTGCCTTTAATGTTTGCACATTAGGCTTTGATAGCCAAAGATATAATAGAAAATGTAGGAAATTTAGAAGTTGAAAAAAAATTAGATTCAGCTATGTGAGTAATCTCCCATGTTTTTTGTTTTGTTTTTTTTCCCCCAAGTTTCTGTATATTCTACCCATACTGACATAAGCTAATTGGAAAAAGAAATTACTATGAGCTGCAAGGTTCACAAAAGAACTGGCTTCAAAACACCCCCCTTGATTATAAATTTTTAATTTCTTCAGTTTCTTGGTGACATAAAACATCCCATCATGATTAGAGAAAAAAGCCAAGGAATTCATTCAACTTCCCATATTTAAAATTGTATATTTGGTTGTGTTTATAAAATGTGCAAATAGCCTAAATCACTGTCTAAAGAGGACAAGCCACATAATATGGAATAATTCACCATGTGCATACAAACACCTTGAAAATCAATGTGGACAATTTCAAAGCAATTAATGAACAGAAGTTCTTGACTCTAGTCAGCTTTACTGAACTCTCTTTTATTAAAGTACTGATTAGTTGCACTCTAGAGGTAGGAGATAAGCAGGAAAGGCAGCTAAACCCAGAATTGTGAAAGGATCTGGAAAATGACATCAGAGGTTAGATCCAGGAAAAAACTCTAGTTGGCTTTGAACGGCTTTGAGTAAGTGGCAGGGAATCATACTGCCTGGTGATGCATGCAGCACATTTTAATTAACTTTGTCAACTAACTCTCAGCCTTCTGGATGACTCATGCTTGCTGTACAAGCTGGAAGAGAAACCATCACCTTACCCACAAATCAGTTTTGGCCAGCTTTGGTACATGACTGTCAGTCCATATTGACAATGTGTGTCTTGAAGGGCTTTCTATCAGTCTGCTGGACTACAAAAATAACAGGAGTTTGTTAACAAGGTACCAAAGTGAAATGTTTATTTTGATATATGATCACTCAGTATGTTGGGGATTTTTTAATCATCTATGGCAAAGAAAGATGATTAGGAGTACTAGAAATACCAGTCCAGTAGCACACAGGTGAAAGTTCCCACCAAAAGTTACACAGTATACAGTGTCACTGTGTTTTCCAAGGCTTGTGAAGGTCCAATCCTGAGAACCTATGCAGAAAAGAAAGTTTAGTCACCTTCTCTTTTTCTGTACAATTTGTTTCCTACTTGCATTGCTAGTAATGAAACTAGACCACCTAAATCTAGCAATGATGTATTTGTGCCACATCAATTCAAGCTGTTCAGTACTTGAATGTGAAGCTCAACACCTGAACATAGTCTCCATTTTTAGCCTACAGTACTGTGAGATTAATGGTTACCTGTAAGTTGTCAACTGTTATTTGGGACTCTTAAGGCCGAATTCTGCTCCATAAAATGTACAAGGAAGAAATGATCCAGCTATAAAAGCTGTGGTGAGTAGCATGTGGCCTGTAATTGTTAACAGTTTTGGGGTTTTTTTTTTGATTAGTCTGCATTGAACACCTATAATATTTCAAGGTCTCACAATTTTTTTGAGTTCTGTACCTTGTCCAGCCCCATGAATTTGCTATCTGTGAGTTTCATACAGGAACAGGACCAGAAATGTGTGCAGAAAACCAAAGTTTTGTAGATTATGGTTTTTTTTCTTGTATAGATCTGAAAAGTGGCCTGATGCTTCTGGACTAATGATTTAAGCAGGAAAGAATTGACAACAGAATTTTTACATGTTGGAGTTAAATCTTAACCTTTTGCTTTGTTTCAGTACACCTGCAGCTGAAAGATGTATCACTACATGTATTATGAGGTCTGTGTGTCAACAGCCATCTTTGGTAGGGAAAGAAAATTTCCTTGTTGGATCTTTGACAGTATTTAGTTTCTTCCACAGACATTTAATCCCTACATGTTGAATCAAGGCAGTTAGTTTCCTGTTTCACTCCCCTTTACATTTCTCTTCCTTTTCAGAAGTTGCAAGGTTGTGTGAAGACTTGGGTTTTCTCTCTTTGGTAAACTGTTATTTACAGAATTTGGTTAAATTCAGAGAAAAAATGCAATTCTAATTATCTATCTGAGTCACCTATTCAGACTAAAAAAAAAACCAAACCCAAAATTCATGAAAAGTAATCAATACTCAATTTACTGAAGCAATTTGGGAGCTCTCCAAATCACTTTTGCAGAGATCAGGGAGATGCCTGCCTTTTCTTTGTTTTGACAGATTTCTGGAAAAGTGCCATGTCTTCCATGCTTGTTTCTGACACAGAAGAAAGTCAGGCAGATCCAACTGTACTAAAGCTGAAAACAGTTAACTGAGAGGCATGGATTGTATCCTGAGAAAACAAAACCAACATCTATTATATACAAAGACATCTACAGAAAGTGTCTGGGTGGTAATTTGCAAAATTGGATCTGTGGACATATTGAGTACTCCCATTTCATCTGATGGGATATACCATGACACAAAAAACTTATGAACCTGGTCTAGAAACAAGATGAGCTAGTGAGAATCAGTCCTGGGAACTGAACTCTAAGCACTCTCAGAATATGGTGGTTAAATAGCACCTGAAGAACCACAACATTGTTGGGTTTGTTAGTGATTTTGATTTTGATTTTGGGGGCTTTGTTTGGAGGTTTTTGTTAGTTTTGTTTTGTTTTTCTGTCCGGCTCCAGAGTTTCTATATGACCTGAACAGATTTTGTGGGCTCTGTTTCAGATCCTCAAGATTATTCAGATTTTGAACTATGATTGGTCATACCTCTAATCTAATCTGTGTGTGAGAACCAGCATTTAAATACCTTCAAGCTTTTCTATCACAGATAAATGTGGAAACAGAGTTAACAATTCTTCTGCGCTCATAGACTGGTACGAGAAAATTATGAGGCACTTACGTTTTGTAGTAATGGAGAAGATATGATGCCTGGATATGACTAGAGGGGTGTTAGAGGAACCAGGACTTTGCTGCTCAGCTGGATCACTTTTTGTCAGTGTTGTTATACATTCAAGCAACTGCTCATCATTCAAAAAACATGAGGATGTGGGATTTGGTGACAATTTGGGTTTTACACCCACACAGACTATTCCTAGCTATTTCTCTAGGGAATAACCACCATGTTTCTGACATCAACTGAGTTGACTTCTTTTGCCCAGAGCTGCCCAGCTTCTGTGTCTAATTATATGCAAACTGCTGGTGTAAAGGAAGGTTGTCAGATGCTTTGGAGTACTAATATTTTAGGAGGTGTGAAGATTCTGTATATGAAAACATGGTGACTGCAGGCAGTCTGTGCCTTACCTCTCTGCACCTTCTTTTACTGAAATTTTCTCACTTTTTTTGTGTAGCTCCAAACCAGTAGACTTGTGTTTGCATCATCTATATCTGACTGACCATACTGCACTGGGCAGTGATTCTCAAACTTCTAGCATAACTTCCAGGAACATGCAAAATCCTTGGTCATTTGTGGGACTAATTGGTGAATAATTTCAGTGTTACTCTCTGTTATCAGATCAAATCCACTAAAACTGGAAGACAAGCAGGATGTTGCCCTTAATTTCTCTTTCAGAAACCTCAGCTACTGGAAAATACTAATGACCTTGAGTCACTCCACTAACCAAACTTAGGTTGCAGATTTTTTGACTGTGAAGTGTGAAATATGTACATTTAGGAGATTCTGCATTTCTCTGTTTGTTCCTCTGATCAAGGGAACATAGCAGTCAGCTGAATCCTGGAAGAAGGTTTTTTAAGAAATGCTTGCCAACTCAGATGCACTAGCCATTAATAACTGGCTAGTTGTCATAATGCAACATGGAGTTGAACAGAGAGTCTTGAATACTTCTTCACATCTACCAACAAACATCTGTGAAAGATAGAAAGCTGAAAGCTTCTTTTCCTGGGTGAAACTGTAAACATTCACTATCAAAGAGATAGTGAAAAAATTTTATTTTGATATATGCTTTCCAGATAATCTTTAAGGCAAAGATCTATTTGAGTGCTGCCAACTGAAAGAATGGGACATGAGTCTATAGGCATTAATAATCAGGCCATACACAGTACACTTAGATTTATTTAAAAAAAAAAAAATTGGAGTGAATGTTTTGTCAGGCTTTCAAAAAGGAGAGAAGCTGCATCACAGAAGTCCTTCCTTAAAACCAGCTGCTTCGTATGTAACTTATTTTATTCCAACCTTTGTGCAGCAGCCCTTCTCATTTGCCTTCTCTTAGTGATGTCAGTGAATGCTGCCAGGACAGTGTGCCCCCACTCCTCTATCTAGTCCTGGGAGCTTCCCTTTCCACTTTCCCTGTAGAAACTTTTTTTTGCTGCTTCTCTGTGCTCCAGAAGTACCATAACATGTGGAGCTCCTGCTTCAGGATGTGGTGTCCCAAAGCCATTGGTCTTCAGACAGATATCTATGTCTAACCTAGCTGATGCACGCTCCTTGGATGGCTCATAGAGGAAGCTCACAGTATTCACTCCCAGCAATTATAGACACTGAATTGGTTGGAGCTTTCTCTGATACTGACAGTTATGTGGAATTATAATTTACCTTTTGACTTCAATCTCCAGAAGCATTTTCTCTGTCTTAAGTTTCAAGTGCTCATCTCACACTCTGAAATGAGCTTCACATTCCTCTTCCTTTTTTTTCGCAGTCTTAGGTTTCTGCAGTTTTATGTAGACCTGCAGCATCTGCTGTCCCATACTTGGAAGTAATTTCCCACAGTTAATTTATAGGTGCCAAATACTTGCTGCTTAAGTCAGTATATAACCCTTCTTTATTGGCAGTGGTAAGTGAGCGCCCACGAGTCATCCCATTAACCTCAATGAGGCATCACTTCAGTGATACTAATTTTAGCAGTGACAGGTGAAAAAAAACTGGTTATTTTTGGGTTTAAGGAAAAATTTCTCAGATTTTTATCTTGTTTTTGTCTCTTGTTTCTGAGGGAATTTTTGAAGGTAAAATAGTTTTAAAGGATATTTATCTCAAAGAGGAGCCACAGAAGTGAGTAGAGCCATTGTGTCATAGTCTGGTTCAGGAAATCTTTGTGTCACAATGGTAATGTTTCTTCTGTTAATTAATTCTGTTACTTAACGGCCCCTTATAGGACTATTAAAAATTAGAACTTTTATTGAATCTATTATTTTTATGCAGGTTTTGTAGAAGTCTAATAACTCAAAATATTCCACTGCCATTTTAAATCTAAATGGAATCTTTGTTTCAGTTCACTTAAAAAATAACATTCTCTTCTTACATTCTACCTGTTTTCACTTCTACTTGAAATGAGCTATCTTTCCTTGCATATAAACAATTTTCTGACTCCAGATCATCAGCACTACTTGTAAAGTTGCTTGTTACATTGCCATCTAGTGATTTCAAAATATTGCCAAACTTACGTGAAGAGAATTTCACTAATGGCAAAGTCACAATACAGAGGACCCTTACTTGATAGTGCAGTCGCCAGTCCTTATATGTGGGATCCATAATTGAACACGAGTGATTCCTTAGAATTTGAAGAATTAATCTTTTCTCTGGTGGTGTATTTTATAAAAAGTGGAGGGTGGAAATATGCCAGAAAACCTTGAGTATAGCGCTAAAACAAAAACCTACCTATAGATCGTTTTGAAGAAGGATTGGTTTGATGTACTGAAACATAGAAGGTCTAACTGGAAATGGCCTGTGCATCAACAAGTTAGAGGTCTTTTCCATTCTGTTTGGTTTTTAACACAATGTGTATTATCTGTTTTTGTGTTCTATTTATGTGTTGAGTGTTCACAGTTAAGATGGCATGGGAAACATACACAGTGTACTTTTAAAACATAGTAGGCTTGTCTGGCCAGAACAAGGTTGCTTTTCTGTTTGCCAGTTACTGGTAAGCAACTGTGAGATGGCAGTATGTGCACTTTTAGAGGTAGGTAAAGTATTGTAGAAGACCAGGTGCTGCTTTTGATTTGGACATGTGGTAGCACAGACCAAAAGGATGCTTGGGGAGCTTTTCTTTACTGAATGCTTCAAAACAAGCAACAGATGTTAAACACGTCTGATTCTCTGCTGTTATTATTCACAGCTGTGCTAAATGGGCAAGGACATAATTTCTAATCTGAAAGACCAACAACCCTTTTACTTCTTGCAAAAAGGTAATTTCTCACTGTTCATATCGCTCAGTGTTCTGTATCTGTTCATGTGCTATGAGAGCCGTTTTCACTTGGAGTGATAGTTTCATCAGCCTGTGGATAGCAGAAAGACTTTTACTCAGGTAATGTCCCACAGTCTGAAAAATTTACATCTGAAAGAGATAAGACGGATGTGCAAGCCCTTCATTATTTCTCAATAATGTCCTTTGTAATGGTAAGGTCTATCAGCTACAAATCTGTGTAAAGTATCAGTGACTGCAATACCCTTTCTCATGAGTGTTAAACCAGGGTCTTCTCCACGGACACCCCCTCGTCTAGGGGGAGAAGCTTGCTTGCCCTTATGAGGTTGCAAGCTATGCTGGCGGTGGTTTGTGCCTCCGGTAGGGTCTCCCATGCTAGTCAGGTCTTAACTGAAGGGTCAGACAAAGTGTGTCCATGGGCAGGATGGGCTCAAAACCTCCTGGCAACCATCCTAGGAGAAGGACAACTCTAACTCCAAACCCGGGCAGATGGAGCTCGCTTAGCCCTGTAAGGTCATCACACCGAAGCAGCTCTGGAGTGCTTAACATCCTGCTATGCANTGCTGAGAACGCAGCTGCGCTGGGCAGGGCACGTCTCCAGGATGGAGGATCACCACCTCCCTAAGATTGTGCTCTATGGTGAGCTTGCCACCAGCTGCCGCAAGAGAGGAGCCCCGAAGAGGAGATACAAGGACTC
Source organism: Scytalopus superciliaris (assembly GCA_013400415.1). NCBI lineage: Eukaryota > Metazoa > Chordata > Aves > Passeriformes > Rhinocryptidae > Scytalopus > Scytalopus superciliaris. The sequence goes on along the minus strand of VXBX01004323.1, from coordinate 95,138 downwards.
CCTCAAACAACACCTCAGCCTTGGCCATATTGACCACCATCAATGGTCCGCTCTGGCCTCCAGTCGGGAGGCATGGAGGCACACCATATATAACGCTGCTGGAAGAAAAAAGACAGCACAGAAAGAGCCATGTCTCACCAATACAGCCTGTGGAGACTCCACTGTGCCTTTTGCAACTGGACTTGCCTGTCTCGCATTGGCCTTTTCAGCCACCAGCGCTCTTGTAGCAAGTGTGGGTAGAGCCCTTCTCCAATCTTCGTTCACGAATCCTAGCCATGATAAACCAGGGTGCACCTATCTAAAATATCTTTTCATTTGAATCAGCAGAAGTGGAGATAATGTTGTGATTTCTGGAAGTATTGCACCATTGGCACTAGGTTCCCAGGATAAAAGCTACAATTTGGGTCCCTCTGTTTTCAGACTGGATGTTTTGCACTGACAGTTACTAAACTGCCCTCCCTCTCCCACGTCTCAGTTTTAGACCTGTGCTTGGTCCATTGTCTTATTTACTTATTTCTGAAGTGATCTTTGGGTACAGTAGCAGAGAGAAGGTTTCTTGCAGTGCTAGAAGGTCAGGCTTATATGTAGCTGACTGCCTTTTGAACTTAATGCATATTTTGATAGAGCCAGAACTGCTTCTGAAAGCTTGTTTTACACATACATATTCCTCAGCTTTAGGATACTCATTATGCATTTTGTTTCACTGGATTTACATCATTTCTGTTGACATAGACATGTAATTTGATTTTCAAGCTGCAATACTGGAATCTATGTGTATGTTTGTATAAGTAATGGGGGAAACCCTGATTGCAAAAACGTAGCATACGTGAAAAAATTTTCCAAAGAAGGAAAATTTATCCAAAATGTATAAATATCTGCCTTTTATAAGGTGTAAAAAATGAGCTAATGGCACCATGAAAGTAATTTATATGAGGTTCCCCTTGTAAGCCACAAGAAGAGCCAGGAAATAAGAAGTTATCAAATACCAAGTTGTTATCCCCAGAGAACACGTTAAAGGAGCTTCAAGGTCATCTGGAAATTTAAATCTGGGGTTCTCTTTGTCCCCAACAGTTAATCATCTGCTACCATGTCCTTTCAGTGAAGTGTAAGGAAAGTCTTAGCTCCCTTGAACACTAAGATGGTTCTGTCAGTTCACACACATGCCCACATGATGAGGCAATTTGTCTATAAGAAAGCACCACAGAAGCTTTAAAATTCATGAATTTTTATTTTATGTCTGTGCAAGCCTAATTACTGATAAGCTAACTGCACTGGTGACTTGTATTACTGTGTGGGAGTCATCAATTTACCTCAATAACACAGAGTAGAGAACAGAGACAGTTTTTTGTTCTTTGGGCTCCATTTTGGATTTAGACCTATGCTACATGTCTTTATAACATTGTGTTCAGGAAAAAATATCACCATAAATTGGGCTGTGCATATATAGATTCAGTTCATCCTCAGATGACAGACTAGAAAGATATCCTGACTTTAAATGCTGTTTATGATAGAAAGGTAGTCTATGTTGATAGAATTTGGTTCACAGTTTTGTGAAGGTCATGGACAGTAGAACACAGCAGTAATGACCTGCAGTCTTTTGTCTGATTTTTGCTATGGCAGTTTAAGGTCCTGCAGGAAGTTTCGCCAAACTGAGGAATACTCTTCTGTCCTGAAAAATTGCATTTTTTTCCTGTTCAGAGCCAGGACTGAGGATAACTCTTCTCTCCCTTATACTCACCACTGAAGCTCATTAATCTTTTGTCTATAGTTGGTGCTTTTCCTTTGCTGTGTATTTCAGATTCTTTCTTTACCATTACCCTGTGAAATCAATAGGTCTCTGTTCTTAATACTGTCAGTGAATTATAGACCAGGGACTCATGGATCTGTTCACTTCTTCAAAAACACAACTACAGTTTTATGGTATCATAGAGCCTTAAAATTGTTTAGGTTGGAAGAGATCTTTAGGGTCATTGAGTCCAAACATTAATCCAACACTGGGAAGTCCACTGCAAAACTGTGTTGCTAAGTGTCACATCTACATGCCTTTTAAATACCTTCAATAATGGTGACCCCACCACCCTCCTGTACAGCCTGTTCTAGTGCTTGACCATTCTTTCAGTGAACAAATTTTTCCTTGTAGCCAAACTGAACCTCCCCTGGTGCATCTTGAGACAATTTCACTTTCTCCTATTGCTAATTTCATGGGAGAAGAGGCTGACTCCACCTCACTAAAACTTCCTTTCAGGTAGTTGTAGGGAACTATAAGGAGTCCCTTGGGTCTTCCTTTCCCCAGTCTAAACGTCCCCAGTTCCCTTAACCACGTCTCATAATACATGTGCTCTAGACAGTTTCTAGACCTTTTGTTAGTCTCCTTTTGACATGCTCCAAAAGGTCTTTTTGCTTCTGTCTGCATTATTAATGTCTAAAACTGTGGAGCCTTTTCCTCTTTTTGTGGCATTCTTAAAGCCATTTTCTTGTAGAAGTTCTCTGGCACTGCATAATATGCTTGCACAGCCTTTCTTAGAGGAACATGTTGGTGTTTGGCAGCATTATCTTGCTCTCTCTTTTTCACAAATCCTTTAGAACTCAGTTTTAAAGATATGACTGAGAACCTGCCTTGCAATGAAATTTAGATGGATTTGACCTATGTAATTTTAAAGGCTGTTACAACGCAGCGATGGAACACACTTCATTTTCTTTAGGATCCCAGATAAAAACTAAGGTATATCTATAGTCAAATTTGTAAGGTTATTTTTCATTGTCCAGCACAGAAACATTTTAGCAGATCTTTGTACTTCTAAGCCAACCTTAAATTGGTTCTTTCTGTCTTCTATGATTCTGTTTGGGAAAGAAAGGTCTTATTTCCTGATGCTGAAGTTGGTATTCAAATCACACATTGAATTTATTCTTCTTATAAGATATGTGTTATTAGCCAGAGTGAGACATCACTCCATCACTCCATCACTCCAAATGAATGAGGAAATACATGGCAATGCCTTCTTTTTCTGAAAAAGGAAAGCAGCATCTTCATTGATAGGCTTTTTGATCAGCAAATAAAACAAAATTGTTGCATAATCTCTCACAGCACCTTGTTTTACAGCAGTAGCACTGCCTTTAAAGTATTTTATGACCTTTGCTTTGCTTTTAATTTCACCTGATACTCTAAGAAAAATTTAAACAAGAGTCATCCATGATGGATAGTTCTGTCCTGAGCAGTTCCACTCAGCGGTCTAGCAGCCATCAGACATTCTGCCTTTGTGTACATCAGATCACAATGCATGAAGGTGATTCTTGGAACCTTGCAATGCAAGCACACAATACATTAGTTTTGAAAGGTGTAGATCCTTTCTGCTCCATTGACTATTCCATGAAATTAGCTCTTAAAAGTACACTTGCAGGGCAGGTCACTTTGTGTCAGAAAAGAATGTTCTCTTTGGCCATTTGTAAAACTTAACATTTGTTAGAGTGATGTTGAGAGTCACTAAGCATGATCAGATAAAATACAACTGTAAGAATGTTGGGCTATTTGCTATGGTAAGGTGACATATTACAATTGCTTTTGATTCATATTAATTGAACACCATATCTCATGCCTAATGTTGAAGTTATTGGAAGTTTCACAAAGCTTTGGTTTATCTTTTTACAACTACCTGTTGTCAATGTCTGGAGTCCCTATCACTTAGTATGAACATGGTAACACTAATGTGAAGAAATGTTTAATGCACCATCACATCACAAGAAATTACATAGCAAATAATGGTACAGTTTACTTGATATAGAAACTGAGGTACTGAGGCTTCTGTCAATCATAATTCTTCCAGACATGACAATCTAAAAGTGTAGATTCTGAGAGATGATCTGGTTCAAACGTGGTTTTGTTAGGTGTGACAATGTGAAGAGAAGTAGGAAAATCTCTCACAGAACCAGATCCGCTCTCTCCTTCTCCCTGTGATCCCTTTCACTTCCAACACACCTTGATTTTCTTTCTGTGTCCCTAAATCCATCAGCCTAAGTTGATGACTACAGGAAGAAGGGAGATTGTGAAAAGAAAAATGGCTAAGGTAAAATAACATGCAACAACTTGGTATCTCAAGAATTATTATAATACACTAAGGTAGTAAGTAAAGAGCTAGTATGCAAGAACAAAGGGACTTATAATAGAATATAGCCAACATCTTAATTAAAACAGAGAAAGTCAGAAGGGCACCATTAGTGAACTGCAGGCAACACAATTTTGGATTATGATATTATTCATTAATTACCAGGATTTTGCTAGCATTTCTTTAATCAAGGTGTTTTTAGTTTCAGTCTAGCAGATGGTGCATCTTGTAGTTCACAGTAAGAGACTGGCCATTATCTTGAGCAACTAGATCTGAAGACATTTGGAGTTAATATGCATTACTAAAGCTTGATTTTCATGTGGGGATTTTTTGGGTCCTGGTAAGTCTGCACCAGCAGTACTGGAGAAATCAGGCTACGTTCCTAAAAAGGTATCTGTGGGTAAAAGTAAGGTTAGGGTTGTAGGGAGAGGTAATACTGTCTTTGGAACAAATAACTGTACCAGCTGAGACCATCACATCTGTGACAAGCTTTCTGCAACACTGTAGAAAGTTTATTTGTCCCAGATATCAGATTATCTGTCTGTAATAGATCACACAGCATGAAAAAGGACGGGGAGGTAAGGTGGGAAACCAAGCAAAGTGGTAGAATCTGCTGAGGTTGGTGTACCTAATATAATATAATACAATAATATAGCTTTCTGTAAATCCTTACATCTCCACATCAGCACTGTTACTGTTACAAAATGGAATTTAGCTTGGACATACTCAAAAGCAATCGGATCCCATTTTTAAATGTGTTGCAGTATATCACTCTTCTGAAACTCCTTTGTTCTTTTTCAAGACACAATGCAGACCACATTTTAAAAGTTTATTCAGTACAACTGACTGACAGATCTAATTCATTCATGATCGTGGAATCTCAAAATCAGAAGGTTTAGATGTTTTGAATTTTCTTCTGTCACACTGTTGAAATGTTTCATTGTCTGGTAATTTGGGTTTTACATTGGCTGAGTAGCTGCACTTTAACGTTACAGACTACCCTGTAACTTGAAGCTTGCTCTTCATCTGGGTCTCTACTCTTCTGGGACATCTACTGTGCTGACATCTGACTCCCGTTCACAGTCTTGCTTTGCTTGTACTGTAGATTTCTCTTGGTCAGCAGAAAGCATTCGTGTTCAGAGCTGCTTGAAGTGACTGAGTGTTGGACATCAGTGAGAGTAGTGAGTGCTTCCCTGCCCTGCTGTCCCACATCCAGCCCATTGTAGGATCACTATAGGACTAAGCAACTCACCAGAAAGCATTGCCAGAGCTGCAAGCCACCTCTGCAGCAATAGCTGGCACCACAACAGAGTCACTCTTCAGAAGTAGCACTGTTTCCCAACATGAGATAGCTTCACATCTGGTGAGTTGCTTCCCATGAGTGGATGTGTGCCAAATACATAAGGGAGGAACATTTAATGGCCATTTGAGCTAGGGCAAAAAAAATCCCGCTGAGCTTCATTTCCCAAGACTTCTGCTAGGGCAGGTGGAGGAGTGCGAAGTACTCTTTGTACATGCACACTTTGATCTTTTGCTGATTGTTCCCCACGATCAGCTCTATGGTAGTTTCCAGCAGTGTCAGCTTTCCACAGCAAGAAGAAGGTAAGGTTTGCACCTCCCTGTCTGCAGGCTCTCCTGCCGGCTGCTGCCAGGTAATGGTGTAGCCAGTAGATGGCATGAGCTGTACAGACTGGCTCCCGGCAGCCTGGTACAACATGGGGCTCCGTTCTGCTCTGAACTCAAAACCCTGCAGTGGCTCACTGGGTTACCTCCAGACTCCACTTAGGTTGGGCTGTCTCCACACCCTCCACACCAAATCCTCTGCCTGGGGTTTTCTGAGCCAAGCTTGGTTGTGCTGTGTTCAACCTGATCCCTGGTGGCACATGTTTATCACTCCAGGTGTTTTGGAAGGGTCACAACATCTGGAAACATCAGCATGTAAATTTGACAGGGCTGTGGACATCTATGCCTTGGGCTTGAGGAATAACTAAAGGAAGAAGAACAAGGTTGTCCACCACAACATACATCTTATAATAGTCTTTCTTGGTCAAGGTAGCACTTCTGAGGCAGGTCTTATCTCAGAACAAGGGCTGGTATCATTAACTCATACTATTTCTGTTTGTGCAACTCCTGCCATGGGAAAAGATACCTGACTGCACAGCTTTGTTCTCTGCCAGCAGCCTCCTTATTCTATGGTGGACAGCAGGACTCCTGATGCTCCCCTTGTCCGAACTGGCATTAACTACACAGTTAATACTTGTTTGCTCACCTTTAACTTTCAGTGGTTTAACATCTACTCAAACAAGAAAATGGATGCGCTAATATATCAATCTTTCTTGTCCACTTTTTTGATTTTTTTTCCCCCCAATAAATAGTTCTTATCTCCTGATGATCTTTGTGGGTAAGCTTTTAGCACTATATTGCGCATCTTGAAACTTGTACCACACTCTGGCTCTTCACTGCATTATATACTGCTCACATAAAGTCATAAAGTATAAAACGGTCTCTGGACAAGTGGATTTGCATCATGTACTTAAGAAACAGGATATGGAAAGAAGAGTATGGGAAAACATCAATGCTGCTGTTGCTGCCAGGACCTGCTGGATAACATAGGGCTTCATGAACTCATGGGCTGACCATGCCAGTTATTTTCAAAAGCATGCATATTTTTCCACCTAAATACTCTGGGTACTAAATCACACAGCTTCCCAGGCACCCACTGCTAACAGCAAGGATAGAGACTGATGTTTGAATTGTTTTCTACAGGAGGCTGCCTTAGTATTTCCTAGAGGGTTAGAGGCACAAGCCAGCCATGTCATATATTAAAGCAGATATCAATTATATGTGACAGAGTCGTATTAGGTGAGAATACAAGCTTAGACACCATTAGAAGGAAAATACAGATAGCTAAAGTTTCAGCATGTTCCTCCAGAATGTATCTTGACCCACATTAGTAAAATTGTACTGGGAGAAAATTTGATCCATGACTTGTAAAATGGCTGGATGGAAAAACGAGGATACTTTAATGTATTCTAGAAAAAGGCTAAGCCAAGTTCTTTATGTAGCTGGTTGTGTTTTGGCAAAAGTCTTGACTGTGATCTGAATTATTTAAATCAATAGATTAGAATTTCCTGAATGTATGGAGGTTTTTTGTACTACAGAACTTTGCAATAGCAGTAAGTGCACTTGTTAGCAAAAAATGGTCAAAAAAGTAAACTGTCTATACTTTTAATATTAGAAAGTAGGCCTTCTTTACTCAACACTGGATACATGGGGGATATTTTGAAGCCTATCATGCATATCAAGTTTCTGTTTATATACTGTATTTTACATGTATCTTCATATTTTCCAGTAATAAACATACATATGATAATAATTTCCCTGAAGTCATTAATCTGTATTCCCTCCCCTTTGCACATGTGTTCTTCTGTCCCAGGGGTCCCTCCAGTGGTCTCTGGTGGTTGTTGACCCTGAAGTTATACCTGACCACCCAATGTACTTGACATTGCTTTCCCCAAATACAGAGCTAAGTTGACACAACTAATTTTGGTTGTTCTTCTGCTCCTTTTCTTGGTTAATGTTTAGTATGTGACCCATTATGCAGTTCCATAGGCTAGTGATTTTACAAAGTAATCATTGTCTTTTCCCTGCCAGCTAAGCACACGGTTCTTCATCTGGTAACCAATTAATGCACTTATGTATAAATTTTGTGTCCTTTTGTACCTAATTTCTGGGTTTGTGTCTTTTGGGTGCACTCCATGTTTAAAGCTGCATACTTACAAGACTGAGAAACTTCTTAAAGTGAAACCTGAAATTCTTTCTTGCTGTCAATCTAGTAAGTAAAATGGAGTGACACAAGTCCCATACTGTAACAGAACAGTAAATTTTCCTGGTGGGATGGTATTGATGTATGCAGGCTGGAGAAAATAAATGCATCATGTTCTCCACTCCAGAATGAGTACTTCACCCCTGTGATTTCTCTGTCATTTGGTTTTCTTTCACTGTGAAGGGCTTTTTGGTCTCTTCGCACAGTTTTGAATACTGTCATAAAAACAGGTGTTGCTTGGACAAAAGCAGGTGCTGAGGAAGGTATAAGGAATGACAGGATAGACAGTGGCTGAGAAGTTTTGTTCTAAGCAGCTGGCTGAATGACAGAATGAAATTGGTTGCAAGCCAAGGCACAGCAGCCTGGAGACAAATTCGCAGAGGAGAAGTCAGCCTGGAGTGTTGTGAGTAACCTAGATGTGAATCTACACAACCCCTAGCAGCATTTGCATTGTTCTCAGCTTAGACAACTCTGTTTTTCTAAACTGTATATTTCTGAGTGGGTATTTTATAAAACAAACCAGACAGTCCCCAGTTGAGTTTTTCTTGGAATTATGATGTTGCTACTTCCTGAAATAGGATTTTTTTTTTTTTCTGTGAGTTTTCTTTCAGTTACAAAGTAAACAAGTCAGGCTAACACCCAGGATAAAATTAGCAATATTTGGCACCACAAACCCAGTGGTTTCAGGTTTCAGCAAGAGTACATTATAGCTTTTTACTATATTTTTTCCCCTCCAAAAGTATGTTAGGCTTCATGCCAGCCAATTTTCAGGTTTGGTTTGTTTTCTTTTTCCTTTGTTTGGTTTTTTTTCCCTCTTTTTTGTCTCCAAGGGACTTCCAGAGCATCTTAACCAGCTTGTGAATTTCTTCTTTGTTGCTTCTTAACTCCTACACTGTCACTTTCAAAGTCCCCTTTCACTGTCAGTCTTGCCAGAACATCTTAGAGCCCCCCAAATCACCAGATGCTGTAAAACACCACACAGTTGTCAGTTTTCTCTCTACTTACGGAGCTTTTGGGTTGCAGCTCTTGTGTCTTTCACCCTTCCCAAGCAGTTAGGAAGTCTAGAAACTTGCTTTATTTCTTCTTCATGAACATGGAATTTCTTATCTACTTCTGTACCCACCAAGCCTGTAGAAATTCTCAGTAAAATCACAGCCATTGATATTATTGCTTACTTGCTTGCTGCTTTGAAAGTTACAAGTTTAAATTTGCACGGCTGCCTGAAGTCCCTTAACATGACTGTCAACTGAGATTCATAGGAATGACCTAATTGAAAAAGATTTCTGCAAGAAATATGAAGATCATATTCCTGTTGTTTCATTTACGCTGCTAAAGCCTTACATGGTGTAAATGTCATCAGAAGTTACATTGTGCCATGGAAATGAATTTCTGATTCTTACTCAACTGACAGTTCCCATGTTTCCAAGACAAACTCTGGTTTTGCCACTTGTAGTTTCTAGATTTCCTTCAGTTTCATGTAACACCTCCATGTCATACTTTTACAGTAGGGAATTACCATTTCATATTAATTACCCTAAATCATGCTGTAACAAAGATTCTTTGAGGTAGTATCCTTGTAAGCATCCTTGCACAGCAGGTCGGAAGTCACAAGAGGTTTTAGTGTGTGACAGAAATTTCCTCCATGTGTGGGATCTGTGGAGAATAATGTCAGGTTCATTCAACTGCTGCTCAAGAAAAGCACAGAACAAGTGATAGTGCATTATATTATGTTTCTGTGTAACTCATAAAAATGCACTGAAATCAAGGGCAGCCTTTTGATTGTCATAAGACTGAGACTGCTGCAGTGCTGGATAAAAATGATCTCATCTATGTTACTATTACACCTTTACAAGGATGGACAAGAAATGTAACAACCATCCAGTGAATGAGGCCTTGGGGCTAGTCGAAGAAATTAGTTTTGAGCCCTTTAGTTTTAACCATGTGTGAAGTAATAAATAGTCTTTTATATTCAGGAGAACATTAAAAACTTGGGGCAATACAACACTGAGAAATACAGCACTCAAGATTGCCAGAGTGCCTTTCATCTCACTGCTGTTAATCTGCAGCATTTAATAACCAGCTTGACACTATCATTAAAGCTCATCTCTAGAGCTTCTATGCATTTTTAAAGAAACACTTCCCTCTAAGCAGTAGTATATTTGTGTTGCCTTTAAACAATGAATCTGCAAAAGACTAAATGGTAGGTGGGTTTTTTTCATTAATAAACTTTTTAACAGTTTTGCTCTGAGTCTGACTTTGTATGAACTTCTTTTCCCTGTGAAATCACTCCCCTCTCCTTTTACTTAGGATCCTCAATGATGAAATCACGGCCACTTTGAGGACCTTATCTTTGACATTAGAGGAGAAGTCAAGTGATTTTATGTTAGGTCAATGGAGTAAATCCTCTTTTGTCTTCAATATGCTGATCTGTAATATGTAATGATTGTCCTGTCTACACTAGGATTTTGACAAGTGCAAATTAAAATCTGTTTCATAATAGAGACACAGAATCATTACATAAATGCCTCCCACAAAAGCTGTTGTGCAGCAGGGGATACTGGAGGTGAGGAGTGGGGTGGTAAGTTGGCCTTCTGGGAAAAGAGTGTTGAGGCATTTTGTGGGAATTTTGATATGTACAACTTGTTCATTTATGCTATATACCCTAGTCCCTGGACAAACCCCACCATATTAAAAACTGTACCTCCATAATATCAGCATAAACATCTGTGTGCCTTTTCAAACAATTAGCTCTTCCCCAGGAATTTGCTCTGCCTTGTAAAGATTCCCATGGTTATGCAATTTTTTGTTGCTTGTCACAGCACACTTGCCCGCCCCAACCATCAAAACTCCCAAATGCCAAAAAGCTATATATTCTGCTGCCTAACTTTTGAAGGTCTAAGGAAAAGGTGCCTCAAAACCATGTGTATTATTGCATCATCTACCAGCTGCTGGTCAAACTATTCTGGAAAGCAGTGGAAAATTTAGAAGACAGTCATGTTCCACATCTGTAAAGTGGCAAGCAAGTTGGACACAGTCAGGATGGAATATGCCCTGAAATTAGTTGTAATATGCAAAATGAATGCATAATCTTGAAACACAGGATTAGAGAAGGGTGAATGAATTTCAAGTATGGCTGAAAAGAAATTGCTTAAAATTTGAACTATTTTATACTGCAGACTTACTTTCTAGGTTCTTGATATGAAATTCCAGAATGGGTAAATTAGGAAATATTTGAAGAACGGTTTTATCAAAAATAATAAGTATTTCATCTTAAGACGGGACTTTTGTATAACTGGATTTTACACTGTTTTGCTGCTCGGGTGGAATATGGATTATAATTTTCTGACTGCTGTCCTAGACTTCACACATACAAATTGCCACAAAAAAAGTGAATATTCTCAGCAAACTACACCTCCTCCACACTTGGCATTTTTCCATTCAAAAGCAGCAAAATTATTCTCTTTGCTGTGATGCTTTGGACAATGAACCATTGAGACTGATCATCTTTTCAGGTGGAGTTTTCTGACCTGAGTACAAATAGACTGATATTGCTGACTTCCAACATGAATTCTGTAAAACACTGCAAGGTGCAGGTGGATATAGGGTAAAAAAAAAATCCAATATTATATCTGGCACCCTGTGATCCATTTCACAGGAGTAATTCCAGTGTTTCCTTGGTATGTAAATTAAATGTCTGTACATCAACAGTGTGGTAGTGAATTGAGTTTAATTATTACATTGTCCTAAGTAGAAATATAGCTCTGAAGAGATATTTTTGTTATTATGAAAGTTGGAATTATAAACCAGCATCACCATACTTGCAGGAACAAAATGAGAATGTGCTGTCCTGAAGAGGTTACAGACTAGGCACAGGCTAGGACAGAATAGCTAACTGAAGACATACTGTACACGAGAAATGGTAGATTGTACTGAACTCCAAAGTAATTGTCTTGAAAGTGATCTGAAGCCACATGGTTGGTTTTTTTGTCCTTCAGACTGAAAATACCATTTTAACATAGTACAGATCACCTGGATGTCACTCAAAATAAGATTAATTCCTGCCAGCAACAGTGGAAATTTGCAATTTCAGAAAATAAGAGAAAGAAAGAAATATCACAAACAATTCAAAAAACTTTTAGAAGTACTTTTTTTCCCCCACTCACTGTCAAAGTCATGAAGAGTAATTCTTGTTTAATTTAATTTTAAATAGTTTTTACAAGTTTGGTATAATTGCTAGTTTGTGATACTATCTGTGGTAATAAAGCCCCAAGCAAAAATGGAGGGCCATGTGGTAGTTACCCTCTCCTAATTTCTTTTTGAACTTTCACTAAACTGCTTTTTTTTCCCCTCTGGAGAAAGTATCTGAATTATGATGACATCTCCTGGCAAGTACTGTCTTCAGAATCATGTAGCTGTCAAAATATGCGATGAAGTCAAATGGCCTGAAGGGAGGAAAATGTCATTCATTTGTCATCATGACAAGTGATATACCTCTGTGAGATAGTCTAACAGATTAAAGTTCATCCAAAGAATCAAGAAACTTACTTAAATGATTGAACTTCCTCACTTCACAGCCTACCGGCTGTGTCCTTCTTCCTCCTTTTCTTCCTTACTTTGCATTTCACCCTAGACAATTTCTCTGGTTCTGTCAATGTGAGATTTCCACCTGAGATCAAGCCAGATAGCAAAAACCTCTTCTATTTCCTTGTGGTGAGCCCATCCAGGGCTGTACTTTCATCTGCACCTTCCAAAAGTTTTTCCTTTTGGTTGGCTCAAATCTCCCAAGATGGAATGCCTGGCCATTACCCTTTTTTTATCCCACCTGCAACTAATGGCAAAAATTCTTTGTAATGCCCTATAAATATTTCTAAGTTGCTACTAAAGCACCACAACCTCATCTTTCCTGACAAAACAAACCTAGCTCTTATTTTCTGGGTCATATTCTAGGCCCCTTGATACCTTGAATGCTTTAGGACTGAGATCTCTGAAACAGAACTGAAAGACTAAGCAGTTTTGAGAATTTTATCCTCAAACCTACTGCTGGTATCTCTTTTGTGTGTGCTGCTTAGTTCTATTTTTTCAAGTGGAAGATAAAAAAGAAAAAGAGGTACTAAATCTGGGATGCAGATATGGAAAATGGGTGTTTCTGCTATACAGGGACTAAAGATAATTGTATGAATGGAGGTCAAGAAGAGCTGTGCTCCTTAGTGAAATGTCTCTGTGTATATTGTGCTAACAGTTAAGTTAGATGGAAATGATGGTTTTGCTTGAAACTTCTCATTGTCTGCCAGTGTTTCCCAGTGGGACCATATTTTGGCTCAGAGATGTTGCAGGAATTTGAAGGGATTGTTAACAGCAGCTGTGGTGTATGGGAATACTCTTTCTTTGCTGCCTGTAGTAGTCCCTGCTAATGTGCTTTCATCTGAGTCTCACCTACTTACACACTGAAGCTGTAGGTTGGAAAGAAACTAAAGTTAAAAAATTTTCCATAGAGATCTTTCTCTATGTTCTTGCAAACTGAAGACATGATAACAATAAATAACAGCATCCTTGTCTTGTCCAGAATATCACCGACATTCTTGCTTGTGTATCAAAGGAAGAACAAAAGTTTCTCATCCCCATGCTCTGCTACTCTGAACAACCATGCTGTGTGCCTCAGCTGATCAAGCAGTAGCATCCTGATGCCTCTGCTGAGATCACGCAGTCTGAGCTAGAACTCCAGTTATAGTGCAGAGTAATAAAAAATTTATAACAGCATACACACAGGAGAAATGCAAGAATAGATCTGCAGGTATGTAGCTTGTTTATAGTAGAGATAACCTATAGAGATTATATTCTCAGTACTGTTTCACACTCTTTTCCCGATCAAGTTCTTTTGCATAAATTTGAGTCCATTTAGTGTTTATATAACCACACAGAATTTAACAGGATTACAGCAGCAGAAGGTTTTGCCTGCAGAAATGGGCAATTGACAAAAAACATATTCATGCAACTCAATAGTTTACTGCCTGCAAAATGCCTTGAATTCCTCCAGTGGTGTCTGTATCAGAGCAATATATTATCATGAACTACACTCTGCTGAACAGTGTAATTCAATAGAAAGCTGAACACTAGTTACCAATGTATCAGAGCTTACAGCATCTGCTTGTTTGCCCCATCTCCACCAGCACTTGCATGGTCACTTCTATATTCAGTTTTCCTCTTCTCTACCACTTTGGCAGTAGAGCAAGAAAGTTGCAATAAAATTGAATGATGTATCTAAGTACTGTGTCTTTTCTCCACAATTATTTGGTAGGTGTTAAGTACTGCAGTAGCAAGGGTTTGGAAACCTGTTCAAGATGATGTGTGTCTCGATGTGTTTCTGTTCTTAAATGGGCCTGAGCCACCAGAATTTTGCACTAGAGGTAGGCATGAGTGCAACCATTTGCAAGAAGGAAAGAAAGGCTGTAAATCTGCAGTTTGCCACACAAAAAGGTAAATTGCCCTTTGCAGCTCTTTGTATTGTCACATCCTCAATTTGATATAAAGCATACTTTGATCATTCTGATATCAGAAATCTACTTGGATGAAGGACTTGCTGGCTGCATACTAGAAGCCAGACCAAGTGCAAACCTTGGACATCCAGCAAGGCAGATGCAGCTTGATCCACATGGATCTTTCTTATATGAAACCCTGGAAAAGCTGTTCAGAAAAGTGTGTGCTGGTACACCTCAAAGCACCAGGTCTGTTAGTAGCAACCTCAGTCTTCATCAGTAACAGCTGCAGCTTCTGGCTATGAGTGGAGAATGCTCATCCATGTGAAAGCCTTGTGTTGCAATGAAAACATCACAAAGGAGTACTTGTGTCCAATGTGGTCTGGAAGGGCTCAGAGGAGGTCAGAGGCTTGAGCTGCTGTGGTTGTACCCTGTCCTGGGCAGCAGTTGTGAAGAGGGAAAAGTGGTGATTGGTCTCAGGAGTAAATGATAAAGACAAACATAGTGGAGAATTAACATATTCATGGTATGTGATACATTCTAATTGCCCATGTCAAGGAGGGATTGGGACTAGATGATGCTTAAGGTCCATTCCAACCCCTTAACATGCTATGATTCTATGATTTTAATAGGCTGGCAGAGGTACTGAATCAGGCTTCCCCAAGACAGGAGTACCTTGGGGTGCACAGCAGATGCAAGGATGGGAGGAGGCTCTGTTAAGGGCTTGCTTCAGCCTGTTGGGTTGCACAGGATGCCATGCCAGTTGTAGAAAATTTGCTACTGATATAGGCTATGGAAAAAATAATGAGTCTTTGCAACGGCTGAGAGGTAGCCTGGGGCACTGCATGGTACCCAAACCTGTCTTCACACTACCCCCCCTCCACCCCCTCAAAATGGAACTGACAACAAGATTGCTGTTGCCTTTTTATGCTATAAGCATTTTACTTAAACAGATTAACATTGTATACAAAGAGAAAAAGTGAAACTCAAGAAAAAGAAGTGTAGAGTGACCTCGCTCAAGTATTGCAGCAGTAAAGCTCAAAGAAATTACACTAGTTTATGCTGGAGATCTGTATGTTTAGAGCTTTACTATCTTTTGCACTCAGAAATAGAAAAAATACCCTTCTGTTCCTGCTCAGCTCTTCTACAAGAACTACACAAATTAAGATTTTCAGGCATGGTTGCTGAAAGCAATGTCTCAACTGCTGGATGTCCCCTTGATACTCTGAAAGGAATGGTATTTCAGTAATGAGCACTCACCCTCACCACATCCACACAGAAATAAGTATAGGATAACCCTGCTTGAGCACCCCAAATCATCCTGGTTACAAAGGCAGTCCAGAGGCTCTGGGAAACATGCACATTGTTCAGCTCATGCAGTTGCCTTAGACCACTGTTTTGAGTAGTATAAAAGCATTTTCTACAGAAGAAAATGGTCTGAAAATGTTCACAGAATGCTTGGAAGAGTTGGCCCATTATTTTAGCTACACAATATGTTAAGTGTCTATTTTCTGGATTTCCTTTTAAAGTGAAACAAGTGGAGTGTGGGCAGAAAAGGTAATCCAGCAGGTTGCCTTCCTTATGGGATGCTTTGTTTTGCCAAGCAGAACTGATGCACACACCTCTTGCTGCTGCTGATAGGTGGCATTGTGCTTGCATTGCTGCACTGTTGTGTTGTTCTTTCGTTAAGGTTCTTCTTCCTGCCTTTTTTTTTTTATTTTTTTCCCCCCCTAATGTTCCCATTTCTTCATTTTTACCTTTTTCAGAGATTCTGTTATTTTTCAGGCTTTTTCACTCCCAATCCTTGGTATCTTCTTTTCCACAGTACATGTACTATTTCCCTGACTACTTTCCTAGGTAATACTGAAGTTGTCAAGACCAGCATAAACTACCCTTACTGACATCTTCAGGTGAGTTAGAGGAGGACAATGAAGGTGCCTATTCTTGGCAGTCACTAGGGAAAATCTGTCATGTGAAAGGGATTTTGGGCTCTAAACTTTTTTGATCCTATCCTTCACAAACGGCAAACTTCAGCTACAGAGGATATCTGCTTTCGGAAGTTGCTATATGCTAAAGAGTACCAAAAATAAATTTACTGGAGATAAATGTTTTACATCAACCTTTAAGTCTCCTATTCTTGAATTTCTCAATTGAAAAGTCTGTCATCCCAAATAGCTGGTGTAATTGCCAGTTTATAGTACTGACATGGACCAGAGCAAATTCAGTGATGGCACTGAGCTTTTAGAGTCATTTCAGCATGAGGAGACATTCTAATTTCATTTCCTCCAACACCCCACAATAAATTCTGGCTGTTAACTGGTGTTTTGGACAGTTGAAGGACAGTAAAAGATTTTATGTGGAACTGCAGCCCAGATAAGTATGGACTGCATCTGAATTGTCAAATTATGGCTATTTGTCAAAGGAAAACGCTTGAAACCCTTACCTCTCTGACGTCACAGTGTATGTGAAATCATTTTTATTAGACTGACATGCATACTTTCCAAAGCAGCTGGTAATTAGAACTGAGTGATATTTCCAGTGTGCTGGTTAATGATGGCTGTCATCCAAACATGGCACTCTGGACATTGACAGATTCATTTGCTAGCAGAACAAATACTGGGTTTTGAGTTGAGTGTGTGTGTTTGTTGGTCCCTCTTCCCCCTTCTCTCCCCAGAGTCACTTGAAATCAGATCTTCATTAAAATAAATGAAAAACAGGGGATTTACTCTCTTGGGTGCAGTACTTGAGGTGCATAGGCTTTCGAGCTGCAGTGTTTTGTAGGGTATCTCAGATGTTATTCCACTCCATTCACCGTTTCATGTCAGGTGTTCTCTATAGCTGGAGCAGTGTTGTTCCCTGCTTGACTTTTCCTCCCACTGAAAATAGCTCAGGTATACCGCTATCCATGCCCCTCAGCTCTACAAGTGACCATGGCTTTTTACTTTTGCACACAGCTGGAGCACTATGAGTAAACAGGAACAGCCTGGTGTGAGGCAACACCACTGTCCTTATATTGCATCTGAGTGTTTTGGGGAGAGAAGTACCTGAATTTGGCTGTGTCTAAAAATTAAGTCAGTGATGTTGATGAGCTTTGTACACACCAAACCGGTCAGTTAATTTTACAGGTCCCTTCATACTTTACTTTTTGAAATTCAAAGGCTTGTGAAGGGATTTAGGTCCAGGAAAACTTCCTTATCATCAACAATACATTGAAGGTCTGCAGTTTTCCTCCTAGCAGAATCAAAGCCTATTTTTCAGAGAAAAGCAATTTTCTTAAGTGTAAGGAATGAAAAATTGCTAACAAAATGATTATCTAGAAAAATAGCACTGCAAAAATATGTTCACTGTAGTAAAATATCTATTTCTCCTCTCAAAAGGACTCAAAATTGCTGACAAGAGCATGGCATACTGCATACACGACACTGTCAAAAAACAGAGTTAGTGGTGTGTTACAAATGAAACACTAATTAAAAGCACGTACCTGCACTTCCTGGCCTGTTCACCTTCCATGATTTTCACTGTGTGTGCAGTCATCAGCCTTAAATCTGATAAGTTACTTTCATCAGAGCCAAATTTAGCTAGTAAAGAAGTTCAAAACAGACTGCATCATGAAAGGGGATAGAATCTTTAAAGGCAGATCCAGATCACAGTGATTCTGAGTTAGAAATGCAGCGAGGTTTTGAATATTTGCTTGTGGACTGCTTTCAGCTTGATCAATTAGGCCTTATGTACTTAAACCTACTGGTTGTCAGAGTCTGTGTGAGAGCATTGTTCAAAATTTCTGAAATTCATGACACAAATATGGTGGGGTGCCTCCCCTTCTCTTTTTCAGTCCCTTGAATATTTCAGTGCATATTGTTCTGAAAGGAAAAGTGACATCATCACTAACAGTTTAATGAAAATGAACTGAGATTGGAAAATTCTAAGTGCTTACTTGCAGGTATAAACCTGATTTCATGCATACCAATAGGATATTGAGTAACGACAGGAGTCTTTCTGAAGATGGCATTGTCTTCAGAAAACTTTACATTCCTCTAAATTACAATCTATACACTTTTCTTTCCCCCCACAACTTTCTGAGAATAAGCCACTCCTAGGGTCATCAGTATCTTTGTGCTTAGTGTCCACTATCACCCAAGTCCCAAGAGCATTTTCATGGCCTTGTTTGGTCTTTCAGGCAATCCAAGAAAACACAATGCAAAAAATGCAAAAAATATGAGAGTTTCTGTCATGCTCCAGCAATCTGGAGGATCACTGTGGTTTGGATGCAGAGTAAGATTGGTGGACAATTTGCATTCAGTTTCTCTTTCTCCTACTGTTTTCTAGGCTCTTAGACATACAGAGTTCCCAAGCTGAGTTTCAGCAGGGACACCTTCTGTATACAGCACCAGTGTTGTGGTAAAGTCCAGGCTGTGGGAATGCTGCAATGTTGGAATGCAACTCTTCATGTGGCCCCCAAAGAAGCTGTTCCTGAAGCTACTAGGCCTCAGATATGGGTTATGGCCCTCTTAATCCTCATGCATGGGAAGAGAGATATGGGTTTTCAAATTTCCTAGTGCAATTTGGAAGGATCTTGTGGGAGTGTCAAATAAAGCTTCTGGGTGATTAGTACTCTGGGAAGGTTGGTCTCACATGCAGCAGTGTGAAGGATCATCCCACATGAGGGCACAATACATTCTCATTAGGGCAGTGGATGACGGATTTTGCAAGGCAGCATGGGTTGGACAGGCCTCTGGTTTGTATTTCTATGTCTTGCTCTGAGAGTAGCATTTACTGTGCAACCCAGAACAAACTAGAAATTACTTACTTCTGACCTCTCTGAGAATTTTTACTTGGTGTACTTGAAAATGAACTGGGACACTCTGCTTAACTCTTCCAGTTGTCATTGTGTGTCTGCAGTGCAAATTGAAACAAAGCTAGGTCTTTCTAGTATTTTTTTTCTTCTTGCAAGTACATCATTTATCCCAGGCGAGAATTTTTTGGCATTTTGGGTTACAAGATTGTGCCTGATGTTTTGGGACCCCTTACTAACATCTACTACAAATGTTTTATTGGCTGAAGCATCGAGTCAGTGAGTATACAGTGTACAAGTTAAGAAGTTTGCACAAATAACTTATTGCACGAAAAATTGAACAGAAATGTCTGCCACTGGGGTGAGTTTCACTATAATGGGCATTTGTCTAAGTGAGAGCCAAAAGCAGGCTAACCTGTGCCTGAGAAACACCTTGGAGAAGGCAGAGCACATGGAAAGGGAAAGGACACTACTAAGGGGAAGAAATCTGCAAGTGTACTGGACCCCCATCAGCTTCTCTACAGCAGTCAGCAGAAACCTCCTGCACTGGAGTAAAGACCTTAGCAAGGAGGGCGTGTTAGTCAAGAGAGGAGGGATGATCAGGAGATGAGAGACCCTGCTGCTTTCCCAGAGAGGGAGCAGCTGAAAGACAACAGGGTCAAAATGGATGAAGAGTTTGATGAGGGCTGGCCTATAACATTTCTGTGAATGAAGTGCAGTGCTAGAGACCTGGGAAGCACACAGTGCAGCTGCCATATTCAAACTGCAAGAGCATGGGACACACTGCTTCCCAGCTAAAAATGACTTGCAGAGTTTGCTTGAAGGTTTCTGCACAGCCTTCCAGGATTGTTGCCTCTGAAGAAGCAGGCATTGAGGAACAGACATCTCTGTACCACTAAAATAGTTATGTCCATGCTCAGAGGTCCTTGAATGCTGCAAGATATCTAAATTCCACCTAAGAACAGAGATTGGCTTGGGTGCATGGAAAAAACAAAGTTGTGCCTTATTTTCACAAAATGTTCCCTCATTTTCATGGATTGCTCTTACAGTCAGTCAGTACTAACTTGCAAGCCCCCAAAAGAAAAGTCGAATAGTAACTGAAAGAACTTCTGCAAACTGGTGCCAGTGTGTTTTACTTTCATTTCCACTGTTCACCTGTGCATGGTCCCTGAGTAAAATAATGATTCAGAGATCCTGAATCATGGTCCCAGAGGAAAATAAGGAGCTGGCTTCTTACTCTGAAGGTTAGTAGTTGTGTACTTCTGAAACCACTGTCTTTTTACTTCACCCTGGTCACACTACAATTATTTGAGTTTTGTCTGCTGGAAGCAGATGGGTTTAGATGTAAGAGAGTGAAGGAGGAAAACTAGAAGTGGTACACTGTCTTGTTTTCAAGCTGTAGATTAAGTCTTGGTCTTAACTCTGTGCATTTCGGGGTTTGGTTTTGTGTGTTTGTTGAAGCTCATTTTTTTTAAACTAGTTGCTGTATGCTCTAAATATTACAATGAGGTGTTTGTAGGGTAGGAGGTAGTTTGCTGTTACTGGAAATTTTAGGGTAATCCCTCTGAGGCCAGTATTGTTCCAAATTCATGAGAGTCAGCAAACAGGAATGTCATCTGCCCAGTCATTTTCAAATGCTGAAAAATTCATATCTTTTTATCACTACCACATATCTCTGTATCTTTTCTGAGACCTGGCAGATGGAATATATATTATTTATGTATTTATTTTATTTTTACAATGCATACTGTTATCACTTTTTCCAGGTTAGTCCTGTTGTATGTCACCTGAGCAACTCAAAGGGATATTTCTAATTTTTGTCCTCTTGGAGACTGCCTCACTCTACCCAGTTACATTAGACTCATATTGATGTGAACTTCAGGAAGGAAAATATGGTTTTATGTACAGGGCCCATATGAGATCTAGCATGTGTTGTGCAAAACACTGTATAAAGTGAGAAACAACTGTTTCTGCAAGGATTATAAGGAGGGAAAGGAGAAACACGATTTCATGTGATGGGCAGAAATGGAATGGCAGGCTTTTCTTTCTAAATATATGCTCTGACTCCTCTCCTCTTCTGTCTCATGGAATTCAGTTTGGTATCCAGAAGGACTGCTAGAAGTAATTAGAGGCATTACAATACTGAGAAGGAGCAGGGGAAATTGCTCAGGTTACTTACATTCCTGTTCTGCAGTCTCCAAAAGAAAGAGAAAAGTAAAATAATCTGATAATCACCATGGTCAGTCAATAGAGAGAGTGATTATATAGAGGGAAAGAGAAGTCACCTAATGGCTCAGTGGAAAGAGAGTATGCACAATGAACCAACAAAGAAGAAATTTAAACATCTTGGAAAGGATACAGTTCATTAAGGTTTTTTCCTGCAATACTTTGTGACACAATTCCTTAATGCATACAAAGGAAGGAAATCCAAAGAAGTGTTTTTTTCATGGACATTTCAAGGGAATTTAATTACTGAATGTGCTATCTTCTGACAAGCTGTCCCTGCAGTCTGGACAGAAGCTGTGTTTAGAGCTGATAGGGAGAAATACTCCCCTTCCACCTTCCTTGTTTGAATTCTTGTTCCTATGAAAATGGAGCATACCAAAAAGTACCTCTTGTTTCCAAATCAAGCAGCCCCATCTTAGGTAGGGAGGTACACAGTCTTGTGTTTTTAAAGGTGTTGCATCTGCATATGCCTGCAAATACTTGTGTTTGGAAAGAGATACAATTTATGAAAGCAAATCCAAGTAGTAATACTGTAATAGATTTGATAATACGGAGAAAATTTATTCCTGTTCCAATATCACTGCAGTGTGCTTAAATTGCCTCCAGTTTAAACATTAATACAATAGGGATCCTGCTTCCACCCTTCTGTTTTGGGGAAGAGATTTTCAGGGGACTCATCACCTCCACAATTTCGAGAAAGAGGTGCTGACAGAATGAGAACTGTCTTAAAATTCATAAAAAAACTGTTTCTGATTCCCCTTTGCTAGCTGTGCTTCCTAAAGGAGCAGCACTACCAACACACTTGCTCTTCAAAAATACAAGAAATTAGGTAAAGTAGAAGTTTTTAAGTCATCTTCTGGTTGCTCCAAACTCTCACATTTGCTTTTCAACATCTCTTTTTGTATGGCTATTGGAACATTTACTAGTCTTCCTTATGTAAAATCCAGTCTTGACTGTAATGGTTGACACAAGTAAAGGAGTTTCCCGAATTGATTCTTCAATGTTTCAGCTGTGTGGGGGGGAAAAAAAAATCTTATTTCATTATTTTTATGTACATTACAGTGAAGTTTGGCATTATAGGGTTCTTTTGTTGCATGGAGTTTTAATTTTTTGCTATTTTTTTTTTTCTGTTAGTCTATTGAGTACTGCACATCAAAAAAAATGGATTGGTGACTGTGCAGAGATTTCCAGAGCAAGGCAAGTGTTTAACAACAGTAAGTTTCGTTATAGACAGAAGAAGAAACATTCTCCATTGTGCTGATACAGAGCTGATGTCTATCAATACCTAGTCATGACAACAGTATAGCAAGAGTGTGTGGGGTGTTGTGCCATAATTCATCTTATGAGGAATGAACTCAATGCAGATCTTGCCACAGCTGTTGCAGTTTCCTACTGTTTTACCCATTATGTCTGGAGAAGTTCTCAGCTCTTCTGAGACAGGTGGTCAGGGAGGATTTCTCACCACATGTAAAGGAATAATTGAGAGTATCAAACCCATTTTCAGTAGTCCATGTGTGCTGGTCCTGCCTTTCCCAGATCAGCAAAACACTGCAGGACAATAATTACTTTTCTTAAGGGCCTGCTTTTCTCCCTGTAAGTGTAGAAAACATTGATTTAGAGGACAGTTATTGCTATAAGTTTTTCTGTGCAGTTTTGTCTTTTATCATACCTTCCAAAAAACCAGATGTGCAGAGGATGTAATGTGATCATCTTAATCTCTGCAGCAGCACCAAGAAATCTTTATGCCTTCTCTGGGCATTTTAGCAAGAGAAAGACATTAAAAGCACTGGCTGAAAAGAAGGAGCTCTATAAACTATACCTAATGCTGCCTGGTGATCTCCCTTTTCACTCTCAACACCTTCTCAAGAACTGCTCGGGGTGTTGTGTTGCTCAAAGCATGTGTCCTGATGCTGCTTACTTGGGAAGAGGTTGGTGGAAGTAGAAAAAAGCAAACCAGTGCCTATGTGCCTGTTAGTCACCTTCTGCTATTATGGGTCATTCCAGCATGTGGTGCCACACTTTCTGATGCAGGCAAGGAGATAACCAGGAGTGTAACATGGTCTACAGCTTGTGAAGAGGCAGCTGGAGGAGAATACAACTGGAAAAACCAATTTCTTAGCTGGGCAGAGAGACTGAATCTGTAGGCAATTCCATTTGACATGAATTCAGATGCCAAAACTCCGGCTTTTTCAGAACTACTCTAGTGCTGTTGTGAAGGGCACAGGCAAATGAAGTATAGCCAACTCGTGTACTGGGAGTGGAATAACTGGGGAAGCATAAAGCACTGTGTAAGTAGCACATTCTCTTCAGGAGGAAACATAAAGCCCCTTTGTGCATGTGAGCTCAGTTTTGCTGCTGATGGGTGACTGCATGCTAGTGTGGTTTCAGCAGTGCCTGGCCAGGGACTGCAGCCACCTGATACCTGGCATTGCTACTGTTACCCATGATATTCAGCAAAAAAGCAAGCAAGAAATCCCCTGCAGCTGTGACAGAACGGTGCTATCAGCATCAGCAGTATTAGTATCAGGCAAACTGACCTTGGATAAAAAGCCAGGTATAGAAATTCCCATGAGGCAGGGTAGCTTTCAAAAGGCAATGATTTTGGCACAGAAATGAAGAAAGTAGGCAAGCATGCTACATTGATTATGTGGTAGGTAGTCCATGCTACCTGTATCCAACCCTTGCTCTGGTACATTGGGCAGATGACAGCACAGGAATATGTTGTTGGCCAGCTGTGGCAAACCCTGCATCAGCATCTATTGCAACCTCCTTGTGCTTCTAATGCCTGAGGGAAGGCAAGGGGTCTTGTGTTGCTCTCAGTAATACTAGTTTTTTTGTAGGCAGCTTGTGGCTGCCAGTTGTCAAAGCATCATTAATGTAATTTCCAGAGGTGTGAATAAATGGTGGTGAAGGGGCTTCTGTCACTTAGACTGAGTGGCATAGGGAGTGGATGAAAGCAGTAGCTAGCAACATGTTGCAGATAACTGAAACTTAGAAACTTTTCTGACCAGTTTTCAAGGGGTTGTCTTACTTTCTTGCTTCCTGTCACTCCTGTGTAATCCCTGAAGCATGGTGTGTGGCACCAGGACTGCTTAGAGGAGTAATTCCTGTGTGTGAAAAGATAGAGGACATAAAGATGAGTGAAACTTCTGTACCATCTTCCTAAGCAAAAGGGTCAGGAGAGGTGAAAGCACATTTCTCTGTGTTTCTGGAATCACCCAGAAGCAAGTGGTGAAGATGGAAAAGAGTATTGAAGTCAAGGGTCTTTCAGTTGGAGGATCTCAGCTTGACATTTTCCCCTCACTTTTCTTGCATTTTGTCAATTGCCTGTCTTTCAACATCTGAGTCATGAAGCATCTGAAGGCAAAATGCAGTGGTTCTAAGGTCTGGTGTGAAAGAATTAAAGTTTTAGAATGGGCTTCAGGGGTCTGAAGACATTTGTTTTCTCTTGGTTTGTTCTTCATTTTTACTTCAATTTCTTCATGTATATTTTTCTTATAAGAAAGTAAGGACAAAGGATAGAGAAAATTATCTCTGGAATTTAACCTTGTCTCATACATTGCCTATCCTTGCAAAGTCTGTAACACCTAAACTAGCCAAAAAACCAAAGGAGTTCCTAGGAGTAACTCATGTCGTACTTGACAAACTCCACTTGCCTTCAGATGTCCTTGAATTAGTTGTTTTGTCTGGAGTCGGCATATGGGCCTGGGAAGCTAGGAAAGTGTCCAACACTTGGTAGAAATGAGCACCCTTATAATGTGTTTGTTCAGATGTACACATGGATACATGCATAAAACTTTAACCTGACCTCGTGGGTATTCCATTAGGTTGGTAATACCTGAGTATTGTACAGCAACAGTCCCTGTTGCCCTTTCTTGTAAGCCATTGCTGTAGCTTGTTTTCACATTTTAGTAAGTATCTTATAGAAGCGATGAGAGCAGTTGCTAAGAATCCTTATAAAGGATCTGCATGTAGATACATGCAAGCATCTCACTTTATGCTGTTTTATTCACATTAGTTGCTGTTTCTTTTGCATATCCATCCCACTGCATTGCATCTGTTCTGTAGAAACTGAATGCAGTGACTCCTTCCCTCATTCATGGTGACTGACTTATTTAGCTCCATTTATACCTGTGGACTTTGGTGCCAAATATAACTATTTCAAACTTTTATAGCATTGGCAAAGTGCTGACCTAGAAAGACAGAGTGAAGCTAGTTTTTAAAGGCTTAGGGGTGATTTAAGTATGTCAGTCACATGGAGAAAATAGTATATTCTTCCTCCTTGTGGAGATTAGCCAGGTGCTGAAGGTGTAGAGGGGCAATAGATTAGATAACTGTATTCAGTGATGTAAAATCTGCTGTCTGCAATGAGTAGCCCACAAGCCCCTTCTACTGCTCAGGGACTTCACAATAGTGCATGATGAGAATGAAATCCATGCATGTTCCATCTTGAGAAAATATCTTTGTTCCAGCTTTTTGCATCAGCTTTAATGGGTTCTATAATAAGTTCTTTAGAGTAATGCAGTTGTTAACTGTGCAGAAATTTCAGTGTACTGACCCCACTGAATTATCAGAGGTAGGTGTAATTATTTGTAAAGTAATTCATGCCTGGATTATGAAATATTTGCTCTTGTCATTCTCTTGAAAAGAGAGGGCGTGTAGTTAGATTTGTATTGACCTTTTCTAGGCCGCTCTTAGATGTGCCAAGTGGATGGAGGAAATGTGGAGGTGCGGAATATGGAAGGATAATGCTGCTGCACACAGGATTTCAGGAGAGAGGGTGCACGCACCTACACACTGCAGAGCAGAATAGTAGTAAGTAGTTGGCAGGAGGCAGAAACCACATCACTTTTGTTTCTTCCCTTGTGGAAGTGAGTGAAATTCCTGTGCAATAGAAGAGCAGCAGTTGGTCTCTCTGTTTTCTAGCTCACTAGCTGTGTAATGTGGGAGAGAAAGCCTTTGCGAAAAGTACACATAGTCACCAAATGAGGGTGGAGGAGCTTACCCAATAAAACAGACAGTGCAGTGGGAACTGCTAGACTTGTACCCTCATGGGAGAAGGCTGGGCATTGGTTCTTCAAGGACAATTTGTTTCTTGCACACACTGGCTCTGCATCAAATCCTGCCTCTTTAAGATTAATATAAAAGGAGAATGAATCCTCATAATCCCACATCATCAAATCTCACCAGTTTCCTGTATTTTGGAAGCAGCTTAGTCTCCTTTTTAGGTGTTAGACATAGTACAGAGAATCTGCAGTAAAACTGAGTGGTCTGATGTAGCTAGTTAGAGAGCAGGAGTTCTGCTGTTGCTTGGCCATGGTGCATGTCAAATAGACACGGTGTTGAAATATTGAAAGGTCATTCATCTTTTTATCCAAAGGTCACTTCTAACTCATTTGAAAGACCTATAATGGCTGGGCTGCCTCCTCATAATGCCCCCAGAAAACCCTTGCATTGTTACAAAGATTTTCCTGTTGTCTTAACTCTCTGTTGTTTAGGACTCCAACTGCTTGTCCCATCTGCTACAGATGTGGAGACAGAGTGCTCCACCACTCTTCATAAGGTTCTGA
The DNA here is from genome assembly GCA_013400415.1 of Scytalopus superciliaris. Classification (NCBI taxonomy): domain Eukaryota; kingdom Metazoa; phylum Chordata; class Aves; order Passeriformes; family Rhinocryptidae; genus Scytalopus; species Scytalopus superciliaris. The sequence goes on along the minus strand of VXBX01004323.1, from coordinate 68,151 downwards.
AAACTGCAGTGTCTTTTCATGCCTTTTCCCTTCTAAAGAATGTAAGTTCATCCCCTCCTTCCACAGATCAATCTTATTGTAATTTCTGACCCCAAGTAATTTTTGTTACTTTGCTCAGTATTTTTTCAGATTGGTCCACTAGGTTTTACAACTGTGGGCTGAAAGATACCTGCTCAAGTCTACAAACATACTGAATAGCAGTTGACACTGGACTCCTAAGAGTACAATGTTATTAGACAATTGTTTAATAGCATGTCATAGCAAATTGTTTTAAAAGGCCATAAAATCAGCTAATATCTTTATGTGAAAACAAATTTTAACATATTATCCACCCATTTTGAAACCAATTTTAACATATTCTCTACTCTGTACTAGAGAGGCAAATTCATTCAGTAACTGCCACAGTCTGAGACTTCTCCCTGGCTGATTTTTCAGAATACTCTATGCAGTCCAGAGTCATACTGAGCTTGAAGTGTTATTACACACTGTAGCACTTTAAATATACATTTAACTGAGCATCACCTTCAAGAATTCAAATGACATCATATAGATCATACAGTGCAATTTAGCATGTCTTTCTGTGGAAATATTCCCTACCCATTTATTGTGTTTTGCTTTTGTGTTTAATTTTAGTTCTTTGGTTGGTTGGTTGGTTGGTTTTCTGTTGTTTGTTTGGTTTTGGTTTTTTAGCACAGAAAATTTGCTGCAGCTGTCAGTGCTGCAATGTTTTTTAGATTTCTTTTTTTCCCCCAGGAAAGCTCAGGAAACATGAGCTTACAGCTATGCTTTTGGTTTCTCAGACCCAGTTTTCTTGGTAGAGGGAGGGACAGTGGAGGAAGTAGGGTTAAAACAGTGTGTGAATTTAAATCATTGTACTTCCTTGCAATTATCGAATAGTTGATTCTTTACTCAGACTCTTCTTAGTCTGATTAATCCACTTTTAGTTCTAACACATCAGGGACTAACAGAGTTAGTGCAGAATAACTGTGTTAGAAAAAGTTCTCAGACAAGTTCTGGAGTGTATGATCCATCCCATCCTTGGCAAGTTACTGTCACTGACAACTCCGTTCTGCAAAATCCCACCCAGTCCTCTGAGAAGGCATGTAGCACCAGGTCCATGCTTGGGTTTAGCAGGCATTTTTTTCAGACCTGCTTGGTAGTTAGTGTGTTCTGATATGAGAGGAGCAATTCCCTCTGTATTGTTCCATTTTGCAACCTTCCAGCATTTACAATTTGTGACATGAAATCATGGAACGGTTTATTTGATTTGTGGTTGGGTTTTGGCATTTTAAACACAGCAATAACATCCTTAAAGAAACAGATAAGCCCCCAGATTGTAGACTGGGTCCGTTAGTGCTTACTTCTTGGGTTGTGAACTTTTACAGGTTCTTGTTTGCAAGAGAACCTCCACAGCAGCAAGAGCTAGACATCTTTTGGCATCTCCAAGTAGTCATATGACTGCAGGAGATGAAAAAAAAAAAATATTAAAAAATCAACCCTCAAACATATTAATCCCAATAAAATCACATGAGTATCTGGTGCTGACTTCAGTGTTTTGGTTGTATAAGATCATAGACTTTCAAGTTCCCCATCAAGATGGTAAGTTTTAACAAAATCCCATTTACTTTCAATAGTAGGCCACCATCTATAGCAGTCAACAGCAGAATCAAATGCAATTTTTTTACATAAATACGTCTTTCATATAAAGAAATGAGATTTGGAACCTTTTGAACTGCTTCTGCAAATTCAGATAGCTGATGTCAGGAATTATGCTGTATGGCATATCTTCCATGTTAAAAATGGTTAATGCTTGTCAGTTATCTGTGTTTAGCAGACACATAGCTGTGTAGCATTTATAGTATAGAGAATCATCTGCTGTTTACATACAGTTATTGTAATAGCAGTTATTTCCAGATGATACTTACCTTCAAGGACATCAATTCTCATCAGCATCAAAGAAAAATGCCATTTCTTGTGCAGTACCTATTTCAGCAGTATTTCCAAAAGGCCAACTACTTGTTATTTATAAATAGTCTGAGGCAGTAATTACTGTGCCACCTTTAGGTAGTTTAGCAAGCCATATTTTAGGATGTTTTTTTCCATGGCTAAAATGCTGTTGGCTAAAGATTAAATTTGCTTCTCACCAACAACTCTGCCCAAGGCCCAGAGTTTTGCCAGCATTTGAGATATAATCACAAATCGTAAGTGTTGCAATTTTAAGTTGATTACTTTGGCAGCCAGTGGTTTTCAGACTGCCACAGGCAACTCAGTAGTTTTGGATTATCCCTAAATTGACTGTATTGTTTGTGTGCATTTTGAATTTGCATTAGGCTTTCAGCTGGTTTCATTGGACAAATACCTCTGAATGTTTGGAAAAACCAACTTCAGGATATGCTGGCTTTTGTTAGAGCCTGAATCCACATCTATATTGGAAAGCTAATTTGCGCTGCAAGAGGTTGTGAATTAAAAGCAGAGTAGCTATTCTCAATGAACATCTTAAACAGGCAGCACTGACTCCATCTATAGAGCATAATGGAAGGCAGACTGATTGTTTTGTTCATACTGAATAATGCTAAACAGGCAATTTCCAAGTGTGTGCCTGCATGGAGGTTATTGTTCTGAAAATGTTTTCTCTGGCCGCTTGCACAAGTCTAACCTGTGGCTCTTCTGCTTAATGTATTGTATTATCTTTAGGTGCTGAAGAGTACATGTATATTTGTAGGCTCTTGGAAGTGCTGAAGTGTGCAACTATGAACACACAGTTGAACAGTGTTTTCACTACAAAGCAGGAAATAAAGAGCAGAGCTCTGTTCATGGCCCTTCTTGTCCAGGTTGTGAGGACCTCTACCTCTGTCATTTGGCTGTGATTTACTCCTTGCTGCAGCTTCTCAGAGAAATCCCAGTGAGGGTAGCACACAAAGACCACCCTAATTCGTGAGACAATTCTCATCCTGTCTCCCACAAGGAGGCTTCATCTGCTTGGGCCTTCCATGTAGAGTTTCAGTTGTGTACTTGCAGTAATGTCCGCTCTTGGTGATGCACAGAGATTTCCATCCTACAGTCTGTAAATGTTTAAATGTTAAGTCTGCATCTGAATGAAGATGCTCTTAAAAGAGAATAGCAACTACTTACAAAGTAGTGGGCTCCTGATAATGACTCGCCTGGCCTACCAAAGTAAAAAATCCTTTCTCCAAACAGCTTTAGTGATGTCTGAAAAGTTCTGCTTTAAAATTTTTTATTTTATGTGTATTTATTTCACACACACACACATACACACACACACACACACACACACACATCTGGAAAAAATCAAGATTGTTATTAGAATTGGGATTGTTGGTATTTCTTGGCACCAGCTTCAAGGAATTTCTATTAAGAGATGCCATCTCAATTTGATGATCTCACCAGATTCTGTGTGTCTTTGCAGAAAGGACAAAAAGTACTGTATTATAAATTGCAATAGAAATACCACAGTATGGATGATCTTTTTTTTACGTTCTGATGTTCCCTGTTGCTGTTCTGGGAGCATACAGTTTTAATAAATTGCAATTTGAGAAGATTCTTGCAGAAAGACAATTGTGTCATTTGTCATATCCGGCATTTATTGTTGTTGGCCCAACATATCCAAGCCACGTGAGAGAATATGACAGCACTCCTGCCTCAGGCAATAAAGACCTGAGTGGTATTTAGACTGTAACTGGTGCTGCTCAGCCTTTCAGTTGCTAAACTCACCCTACACGATCTTTCATGTTGTGCTGCAGAGTTTTCAGTGGTTAAACTGACTTGAAACTGAAATGAGGACAAAGCCCACTGAACTCATAATGAGCTCCTGAAATGTCTTACAGTGCAAATTATCCTGTGATCCCATGATTCTGCATGGTTTCACTGAAGTGTTAAGTATATAGACGAGTGTAATCTAACTGAGAGTTATTGTGTCTCTACTGACTTTGCAGTAGAGTGACCCTGTCCATTACCAGATTTCTGAGGCATCTCCCATGACTCCATGTGAGTTACAGTATTGCTGCTGAATTCATGGGGAATGTATATTTCTTCTGGATCTGCCAGGAACTTTCAGGAAAGCATCAGAGAACAACTATATTTCAGTCGTGCAGCTAGTGTCCATGTGTGACATATGTAAATATGAAGCTCATTAATCTGCAAAATGCACTTGCTGTTGATATATATAATTTAGTGCAGACGCCAGAAACAGGACATGTCCAATTTTGAAGAACTCCCTATGAGACAAATTATCTCCTACAAATCAGCATCCCATTTGATCCTCTTAGGTTGTTTCCAGTCCCAGCCCCACCTCTTCCTATGATAAGAAAGTTGTAACTGCAGTGAGGTCTTCCCTCAGTCTCTTCTTCCCCAGGCTGAACAGATCAAGTGCCCTCAGCCGCTCCTCATGCGACTTTCCCTCTAGGCCCTTCACCATTTTCCTTGCCCTCCTTTGGACACTCTCTAGTAGCTTACTATCTTTCTTATATTGTGGTTCCCAAAACTGCCCCCAATATCCAAGGTGAGGCCATCCCAGTGCAGAGCAGAGCGGGACAATCCCCTCCCTCTCCCGGCTGGCGATGCTGTGCCTTATGCCCCCCAGGACAGGGTTCGGCCTCTTGGCTTCCAGGGCACTGCTGACTCACATTCAAATTGCCATCAACCAGGACCCCCAGGGCCCTTTCCATGGCACTGCTTTCCAGCATCTCATTCCCCAGTCTGTACAAGCATCCAGGGTTGCCCCATCCCAGGTGCAGAATCCGTTATTGTCCCCATTGAACTTTGTACGGTTGCTGATTGCCCATGTCTCTAATTTATCAAGGTCTCTCTGCAGGACCTCTCTGCTTTCAAGGAAGTCAACATCTCCTCCCAGTTTTGTATAATTTCAAACTTTGTATTTTCATATACATTTTCATTACTGTGTGTCCTTACTATGTTTTGGGAAAATATGGATAGAGGGCTCACAGAAGTAAGAAATCTGGACTTGCCACAATATTTCTGTGGTATCTGGGGAAAAGTATCCTTGTTGCTATGTGTGGATCTTGTCTGTGTTCACCTTTGTCACCTTTTCATCTGTCTGTTAAGTATCTATGGCAGCACTGAGTGATAAATTATGAGTTTTCCAATTTTCCATTACCTGGGTAAATCCTGTCATCTGGTCATGTGCAGTAGATACTATAGATCAGAGGGGATGGATGTACCCCATCCTGGTCGACGACAGGTCTTTGGTAAGGGATTTTTTTGGGTTTTGTTTTAAAAAATATGCATGGCGCAAGTCTGCTTAGTTCCACAGGTAGGGAACTAAAATGATGGCCATCCAGCTTTACCTTTAACATGAAGAATCTCATCTGCCATGAATTAGGGCAAGTGTCTGGTGGATATCTACTACATTGCATTAGTGTACCATCTCACCCGTTGACTCTCTTTTCCTGCGGGGAACTTCCTGCCTCTGGCATGTCGTGTCACAGTAGAAAAGCCTCCCTTGTTTCTCAGACATCTGCATTCTCTGTTACTGGGACTATCAGCTTGTTGGGACACTTATGGTCCTTCCCATGATGCAGCAGTCCTTTAGAATATGTATTTTTACTCTCGGTAACATGTAAAATCAAGTCTTCTAAATCACCCTAATTTGTAAATTGGGTTGTTCTTGTCTTCAGCTATTTGAAACCTTTAATGCTGGACTACACTTACAGACCACCTTGCTGTATTAGATTATCCTCTTTAATTGGGCTGAACTTGTTTTTCATATCAATGCCTGACCAATGTTTTCCAAAGCCTGTTAGATTTCTGTCTCTGTATGCCACGGAAAATTTTACTTGAAAACTTCAAATGTGAGGCTCAATATTATTTTTCTAGAAAAAAATTTATAGTTTGTCATNAGTATTTTTTAGCTGAATCAGATGTTCTTCAGACCCAGTGGGACTACAGATCACTGTGTGTATTTAAGTTCTGTTCAGAAAAAAAAATAACTGTTGTTCAAATGGTTATAGGTGGGATAGTTGCATACAAATGTGTGTAAAATCACCTGGAAATAGGTTTACATGCATAAATAATACACTTGTTAGAGCTGTATCATGCTTCTGTTCATTTAGCATCCAAATAGGTATTTTGCACTGCAACAGAAACATCTCATATGACTACACACCTCTGTTCTTTATGGATAAAACCAGTTAATTAATAAAGCATAGGCTTTGAGGTCCCCTAGGATTTTAGATCATCCTTATCCAAACTCTATGTCCCTTGTAGGCTGAGACTGGATGTTGGTGTCAAAGTGAAGGTACAGTAGAAACCCTGAGCATGAGTTCATGCTATTCTGCCTTCTGAAGATACTCCTCATTTTAAATAGAATAGAGACAAAGTAGAGGATGAACTCAAAAATGTGGTATGTTTTTACAGCCTTTACTTTTATGATGGCTCTCTAGTGATTGGTAGCCTGACACAACTGTGAAACTGAAAGAGTGTTACATAGGTGCAGTTTAAGACCACTTACTACCAAAGGCTTAAGACTGTAGGAGTCATGGCCCATGTTGAGATGCTTGTGGTTGGAACTGGGAAACTTTGAATGCACGCTGAAATTAAAGAACAGACAAAAACTTTGGGAAAAAATAGCATCATTTCTCAAATGCTGTTGAAATGCCTAATAGCAGATGAATGAGCTACTTTTTGGCTTGTTCGGCCCAAATTAGGGAATGTGTAAGACAAGGACATACACCTATTGGAGCAGGCAACTAAAACAACATTGGCTTTCTTCCTTTTTTTTTTTTTTCCCCCAGTAATTGTCCTTTTGCCCTCAGTGGGACTGCATTGAATTTTGTCAAGAACAATATTCTGCAGTTACTGAGATGAAACAGAGTTTTCACTTTCAACCCAAAATGTATGGTGTCCTTGGAAATTAAGCACATTTCTTTACAACAAAATTCTCACTGATGAAAGGAACTTTTAGATCAAAGAGGCGTCCTGTACTAAGCCTATTAACAACTTGTGTCACAGTCTCTACAGCAAGATGGTTTTCAGCCCATGTTACTGAATGAGATAAAATAAGGTCTTTATAGTCTATTTGGGGATTTACATTTTTGTATAGTAGTTACCAGCATATATTCCAGCTGAAATAACAGTATTTATNCTTCAATAGAAATAGACATGCTTCCATTGAAGATATGAAGTGAATCTGCTTTATTTTCTTTCTAAAGCCTTAATTTTTTATTCATTTTCCACTGTAGAATAGTGGGATTCCTTCTTGCTGTCATGCAGAGAGGGGG
>VXBX01004323.1:44474-60225 GCA_013400415.1 Scytalopus superciliaris | reverse complement strand
TTTTTTTTTTTTTCCCCCAGTAATTGTCCTTTTGCCCTCAGTGGGACTGCATTGAATTTTGTCAAGAACAATATTCTGCAGTTACTGAGATGAAACAGAGTTTTCACTTTCAACCCAAAATGTATGGTGTCCTTGGAAATTAAGCACATTTCTTTACAACAAAATTCTCACTGATGAAAGGAACTTTTAGATCAAAGAGGCGTCCTGTACTAAGCCTATTAACAACTTGTGTCACAGTCTCTACAGCAAGATGGTTTTCAGCCCATGTTACTGAATGAGATAAAATAAGGTCTTTATAGTCTATTTGGGGATTTACATTTTTGTATAGTAGTTACCAGCATATATTCCAGCTGAAATAACAGTATTTATTTTTATTTAATTTTATTTTATTTTACCATTTCTTGCTTTCATGTAATTATAACTTTGCAATATGTGTATTTTTACCATTTTGGTTTTGCTGCCGAACAATTCTTTTTATGTGCAAAGAATTGTGCCCTCAAGGTTGCTAAGTGTCTTAGAGCCAATAAAATGTTACCCATTTATTCTCATGCCTTGGAAAAGTATGGATTAAACCAGGTTCATTTAAAAAGCAAATAAGGAAATGCTTTATGTAATTCTTTTTGTTTTCTAGTACGTCACTCTGTCAATTGATAATTTTAAGATGATCATTTTATCAATGAGCTAGACCTTTCTTGACAAAATGCTGGGAGCATTCATACAGATCTCTGGTAGGGAATTAGATGCTAGCTATTGTGCATTCCTCAGATAATTTCTTCTACCACAGTAGGATGTGGTATAAAGTATTTCGATCTTGTAAGTGTTAAATTAAGAATCATCAATAGCAGCAATGTGAAAACCTTTTGAAGTAGTCTGGTCAAAGATATAATATTTTTCATTTATTTCATAACATTTTATTTGAAAAGAAATGTTCTGCACAACTGGTTAATTCAATCAGTTCACCAACAGTGGTTATTTTGATGACACATAACTTTTGTGCAGTCAGGGGCTAGGACAGTAGGAGGCAGCACTTCAAAGAAAAAAAATTCAGTGCTAGGGATGCATCTTGGTTCTTGCTCAGTGTTGAAACTCAGTCATTAGTCGATTTACTCTCGTTCATTTCTTAAATTTGCTTTCATTTGTCTTATACCTTTCTCTGAACTGATGGAAAATTCACCTCCTTCAAAATTTCTCCTTCCCACTTGATCATGTGCCCTCAGGATTATAAAAGGGTGTTATAAGCATTGTGTTCACCAAGGTACTTCTCCAGCATGGTTTTGTCCTTGCAGTCATACCCTAACTTGAGGAAAGTTAGTACTTTGCAAATCATTGTAATTAGGCATCGGATAATAGAGTGCTGAGAGGAGAAGAACTTATTTTGTCATATACTTGGTTATAATTTATGCCTTAGTTGAAATGTTTCCTTCTGAAGTTTGTTTTTCTCAGACTCTGGAAATCTCTGGAGATCAAGTGCTCATAGTAGTCAGTGTGGACACTGTTAGAAAGTATGGAATTAACTAATGCCTTTTAATTTATTTATTTATTTATTTCAGTTATTTATAGTTAAAGACTGCTTGGTTCCATGTTTCATTTTCTTACTATGAAAGAGCCTTCTTCTTCTAGTAATGATTCTGGTCTTGATTCCTTCACAAATGAAAGGGAGAACTCACCTCTACCCTTGTGAAGCCTTCAGGCAACTAATGGAGGGGACACTCGGAGGGTCATAGTCCAGTTCCACAGGCTCAACCCCTGTGAGTGAGAGCAGAGTCTGCATTTTGAATCAGGCATTCCTCCTCCAGGCTTCATAAGGGAGCCCAGAGACAGAATTTTTGGAAAGACACACATACTTTCCATACATTTCCATACAATCCCATTTTTTATGAGTTAAATATTCCTTTTCAAGAGAAATTCAAACACATTGGACTGCGGTGTGTAGAGAGATTTCACATGTGGTGTGTGGGAGAAAGAAAATAGGATATGAAATCTGCAGGTTGCAGCCATCTTCTAGACTTCAACTGATTGCTAGTTATACCTTTAGTCTGCATGTAAGTTCAGGTAGATCCCTCTTGGCTTTGCACCTGTGCAGCTGGTGTTTGAGAAAGTTTAAGCTTTGGCAAGCTTATAGTCCTTGTAAACTTGTCTCATTGTTGGGGTCAATACTATAATTATTTACTTTTAAATTTTTTATTTATTTAAAAAACAAACATATCCCTTGCTGGCCATAACCCATGTAAAATAATGGTAATGATATGGGCTTTGTCTTTGATTTGAAGTTACTAGAGAATGAAAAGCCATACATAAGCAATGATTTGCAAAATGAGGAGGAAATCCTGTTGGTAGATTTCTGATAAAATATTCATTATTTTTGCCAATCTTTCCTGTCATAACCCCTTTCCAATATCTTCAAGAGGGGCTCTTCTCTTTGTATTTTTCAGGTATAGAACAATCCAAGTTTCTTATTCTTTTAGGAAGCATTGTACAAAAAAATTATGTTCACTGAATAAGGGGAAAGACATTTACCTAAATTAGCCATCCCTGGAATATATTTAAATGGAGATTCCAAAAATTGTAAGTGAAATTAGGAGATTACATGTTCCAGGTATCAGTGTTTTATTATTAACTTTCAAGGTTCAGTTTAAGTGTTCATCTCCATGTCCAGCTAACACCTCACAGGGTAACATAGGAGGTGTCTACTAGTTACACTTCAGCACTGCATTTTGATTAGGACAGACTTATGCTCAGTACAGCACATCTTGGGAGAGGTGCTGGTGAATGCATAGTAATTTGTAAAATAAAGTGGCTGCTACTTGACCTTGAAATGTAAATATCCAAACCAGAGAACAGGTGCATATTGAGAAATGGAGTTCCTGAAGTCCTTGAACCTGTTCCACAGTCCCCCCAAAAGATCAACCTTTTATTTATGTTATCTATTCTGCTCTTTTAGACTTTGTAGTCTTTGAGAATCTCCCACGAACTGTACTTTGTAGCATAGAAGTTGTGAATGTATGAAAGGAGAAAGTTTGTTTGTTGTCAGGGTTTCCCTCTAGCTTTTCTTCCTCTGCTTGACTGCCCTAATTGTGGAGTTTCTTCCTTGCACCGACCCTTACACAGCCCAGGGGAAGGTCTTGGCACAGCCCTGTGACCCTGTTTTTTGCAGAGCCATGGCATCTGCTGTCACAGGTAAGAAAGAGAAGCAAAATGGAGGCACTGCAGTTGTTGACATAACTGAAGACTCTGACATCAGTCCTTTTAATTAGGTGGAGAAAGAAGAGAGCTAGCAGGTATTTTTAGAAAGTAGGATGCTGAGGAAAATTACCTCATGCTTGAGGTCTCTGGGTTTTATCATTTTAAGCTCTCTGGTAAAGAAAAAAGACAAAACACTGAAATTACATCTTTCTAATTCTTTCAACTTCCTTATATATCCCTTGCTCTTTTCCCATCCTATCTCAACAGCTGGATTACTCAGAAACTTTAATCAGAAGATAGTTTCATAAACTTTTTATTGCTTACCTGTCTTCTGCAGATAAGTTGTGTGTAATTTCAGAACCTCAAAGACTAATTAATAGAAATTAGAGCAAAGAAAATTATTAAGAGTGTGTGTCTGTGTTTAAATGCACTCAAAGTCTGTCTCTGCCTGTTGCCATCAAAGCCAAAGGTAACACTTCAGAATTTCAGTATTGATCTGTTATTGCTTGTGTCCATGCTAAAGCAACTGGGGGACTTCAGGATGAGCAGAGGTAGGCCAAAGCTCATCTCATGTGGGTATTCCAAGTGGGTCTGACCAGCAGCTTGTTGCCATCAACAGTCAGTTTTTGACTTTTCATGGGCTTGGATCATCCAACATCAAATGCATCAATATTGGTGTTGCAATTCTCCAAGGGTTTCTTCCTCTGACTCTGCTTTGCCCTTATTTTTCTATGGCAAAGCCCAAGAAGACTCTTCACTGCCCAGCTGGGTACCCTGGTTGGAAGAATCTACCAGATCTCCTCTAAACAGGAGAACTTCACAGATGAAGTTTTTTTTGTTGCTGATCTTGCTGTTTGTTTGGGTTTTTTTCTCACATCTGTACATGTTCAGTACTGTTGGGTTGATACTGGTGTGTTAGAAAATGCCTGCACATTCACAGCTTCTGCACCTGGCAGCCCACAATGCAGGAGAGATGCAATATTATTATCACACTGACGTGAATTAATGGATGACAACCTGAACCACGGTTAATGGCCTTTAGTCCATGAGAGGCTGCAGTGCACATTGCCAGACTGAGCATAAGGTTTTCCACCTAGATCTCCTTCATTTTCTACTAAATGTTTCAGCTTTTACAGCCAGTCTTATTCAGGAGGTAAGAGAGTTCAGGAAAGGGTACATCCTCAGCTGAGATTGTCTGCAGAATTCCAAAGATTACACTAAATTGGTAAAAGGCTATGGAAATTTTGAAGATCCCTCTTTGGTAATCATGAATATTATAAGCATGCTTTTGAACTCTGGTTTCCTAAGGAAATGAAGGACTAAAGTATACCTCAGCCCTTATCAACTTTTTTAGAATTTGAACAGGAGACATTATGAACAGTAACTTCAGAGAGTGCACACGTGGCACACAATGTAATGTAATGATAGTGTTGAAATCCATACAGAATGAAGATTGTAATTTCTACACTTCAGCAAAATATCTTTTTCACTGTGGAAATTATATACTTGGGACTTACAGATACCAAATGCACTGTATACAACAAGAATATGTTTTTTTCTTTTGGATTGGGTATTTGATAGCTGCTTGCCTTGTGCAGAATGAAGCAGTTCCCNGAATCTACGGAGTGCCCCATGGCCCAAAAGACTGGGGCCTACTAAATTTGGTTTCAGGCCTAACTAAACTAAGGCCTTAATCTAAGTTTTGGGGGTTTATCCAACCCATCACACCATAGCATTGGCATTACAAAGGGTTTAGAACTATGATCCAGATAGAAGTGTTTTCTTATATAGTCTAAACTGCCTGCAGAGCTAAGGTGATTAGCATAGTTCTTTTGTACACTGTAACCTACATCTTGATCCCATAATTTGTAAAGCAAGAAAATTAAACCCATTATTTATCATTACAGCTCAAAGGTATCTATTTGGTGCTTGAACAGCCTCTTCAGAAATGCAGGTGATAGATTTTTATTGTAACTAAAATATCTATTGTTACCCAGGGAAACATTTTAAAAGCATTATTAGTTGTATTTGTGCTTTGCGGATGAATAGATGAAGTTTCCCCTGATGCATTCCCCCTAACTCACTATATAGCATCCTTCACTGATTTCAATGACTGCAGTGCAAAACAGGTTTGCAGTAAAACCATTGCACATGTACTATGGCAAGAGAGCAAAATTCTTGAAGTGCAACTCCCATTACAGCTGGAAAGTCGTATGTTTTTGCCCTTTACTGTGCAGTGACCTTTTGATCTGTGAGATCAGGAAGTCTTTGTGTGTTAATTGGTACCTGCAGTTATTTTTATGACTTTGTTGACTTTATTAATTACATCCTTGAGTATTTAGTTGAATCAAGGTCTAAACTGTAAGTTTGCTTATTTTATCTAGTCAGTGTTCACCAAACTCAAATAACTACTTTATTTCAAGGATAAAATACCTAGCTGGTCAGATTAAGTTTCTAGTACTATTTGCAAAGACATACTAGAAACACGTCTGCAAAGGTAAAAAAACCAAACCCCAAACCAACCAACCAACCAAAACACAAAAAAACCAAACCAACCAACCAACCAACAAACAAAAAATAACAAAAGCCCCACAACAAACAAACAAACAAAAAACAACAAAAAAAACCCAACAAACAAACAAACAAAAACGCCAAAAAGGAAAGTGGACGTGGGTACATTGCCAAAGCAAATAAGAAAAATAGATGACATCTTCTAAAGAATGTTGCTGTACATGGAGGGATGATTTCTGGAAGATTCCTAGCTTGCTTTCAATGAGTATAGTTTCTATGGAAAACTGGAGTTCTTAGCTGCAAATCCAGTACAGCCTTATCTTTTTAAACACTTCATGCAAAGCAAGAGTGGGTTATTGAACTGTTACAGAGCCAATGAAACCAAACAATCTTTCCAGTGTAGGACAGGTACTTTCAGTAAACAAAACGCCCCAAAGCATACATCTTGCAGGGAATCCCAGGTGCCAGCTGACTGTGACCTAAGTCTCCTACCTACCATACAAGGAAATTGTCCTTGCTCTACAGAGGTCTTTGCATATATCAGTTTATGCATTCAGAGGGCTTGAAATAAGGATTTGTGTAACTCTATATAGCTTATGGACCTAGCTGGACAACCTGTTCAGCTTCAAGTATTGCCTGAAGGTTGCTTTACTCAAGATGCCTGAAGAGATATAGGAGCAGCAGATCAAAAAGACACCTATAGGTTGTGTGAGAAATGTTACAAAGTTTTTATGGTTGCTTATCTAGCTAGGAAACAAACCCTTGTGTGGTGTAACTCGCATTCCTGCAGATAGATATCTCGGTCTATGTTCATTTAGCTGATCACCAGCTCTGTTTTGTCTTCAAACCAAGGATGACTGTATTCCTTTATAAATATATTGGATTTGCATGGCCAGGTTTCAGCAGTGGGGGAGTCTACAAGGGTGGTTTCTGTTTGAACCTGCCAGAAGTTTCCTACATATCTGGCAGTGCCAATGTCAATCAGCTCCAAGATGGACCTGCCACTGGCCATGGCTGAGCCAATCAAAGATAATAGTAATGCATCTATGATAACATATTTAAGAAGGAAAAAAGTTATTGTGCAGGTGTAGTTGTTCTCAGAGAAGTGAAGAGTGCAAATATGTGAGAGGAGCAGGCATGCAGGTACCAAGGTCAGTGGAGGAGGTGCTTTAGGCACTGGAGCACAGATTCCACTGCAGCCCATGGTGAAGCAACTGTCCCTCTGCAGCCCATGGAGGTCCATAGGGGTTCACAGATCCACCTGCAGCCTGTGAAGGAGACTCATCTGGAGCAGGTGGATACCCAAAAGAAGGCTGTGACTCCATGGGAAGCCCACGCTGGAGCAGGGTCCTGGAAGCGACCTGCAGACTGATGGAGCAACGAGCCCACTCTAGAGAGGTTTCCTGGTAGGACTTGCGACCCTGTGGGGCACCCATGTTGGAGCAGGCTGTGCCTGAAGAACTGTACCCTGTGGAAAGGGACCTATATTGCACTAATTTGTAGCCCATTGGAAGAACTCACACTGGAGAAGTTCCTGAAGAATTGTGTCCTGTGGGAAGGACTCCTCTCCCTGAGCAGCATAAGAAACAACCTGTGATGAACTGACCATAACCCACTTTCCTCATCTCTCTGCACTGCTGGGAAGGCAGAAGGCAGACCCCAAGAAGGAGGGAGGAGTGGGGGGAAGTTGTTTTTAATAATTGTTTTACTTTGCATCATCCTGCTCTTACTTTGATTAGTAATAAATTCAATTAGTATCCTGAAATTGAGCATGTTTTGCTCATGATGGGAATTGTTAAGTGATCTCTCCCTGAACTTATTCCAGCCCATGAACTTTTTGATATATTTTTCTCTCTCCTGTCTGGCTACAGAGGGGAGTGACAGAGTGGCTTTGGTGGGCACTTGGAATCCAGCCAGGGTCAACCCATCACAATAAATCACTCTATTAAACCCTGGAAACACACCTAAAACTTGGGGAATATTCTTGCTGTCCTTGTTATGCAAGAGAGTGGCAGAACAGTTGACTTCTTTTGTCACTCTTTTTGCCTCTTTTACAAGTCCTCTTATGGAGAGGTTTGTTCATAACCTCAGGACAATGTACCCAACTGGGATCACAATTTCAGCCTCAGATGTTCCCCAAAAGGTTAATGTTTACTTCTTCAGACACTAGAAATTAATGTAGTTACGTGTGTCATATATCCTGTTGTTAAAACCTTTAAATCTTTTTGTAAATAGGGCAAAGATGCTAAAACTGCAGCCAGTAAATGTAAATACCAGAGTTTTCTATTTGGTCTTTGTTAGCTAAGTGGATTACTTAGTAATCAGATTGCTAACTGTATTTTAAAGATTACTTAAATCTTGGAGATGGCTCTAAATGCCATTGGGTTTTTTTTAAGGCAAGAAGAAAAGAGATGATCTGGAGGTTACCTATACTAACATCAGAGTTAGACAAGTTACTGAAATGTCTGTCTTTCTAACTCTGTAAGTGGAAGGCTATTCAGACAGTGCATTTACCTGCATGACACTGGTTACCTGCTGCTTGCAATGATGCCAGATTCAAACCAAGAAAAGGGCAAAACTTTCACATCTTACAGCAGCCAGATGCTGTCAGACCCAGGGTGTGTATCAGCTTACTGTTGGGGACAAGACACATATAGGAAAAGGCCTTTGTTTGCTTCCTTCATCCAGAGAAGAGTTATGGGGAAAGGGAGTCTGCAGAGACAAAGGAGTCCATTCAGTCTGAATCTTGCTTTCTCCTGAAAGACTTCACAGCTGAGACAGTGAAGTATTACATTAAGGCAAAAAAAGCAAACAAAGTGAGCTACAGAAGTGCCTTGCTTTCCATGCATGAGAAGATTTGAGCATCAGGATCAGAAAAAATTTTTTCAGACCAGACTGAAGCTCTGAGACACTTAATCCAATCAGCTGTTTTGAACTTTATTTTAAAGTGCTTTGTTTTTGACTTAGCAAACAGTGACCAGATATAATAAGCATGTTTATAATTTAATTCACCTGCCTGCCCCTTGGAACCAAGTGTTAAAATTGCACCCATCCTACAGCCAAAAAGGGTGATTTGTGATTATCCCATTCAATCCCTACAGTGATGCACCCTTCTTGCTTCATTCAGCAAATCCAGCACTACAGGAATTACTGCTCTGTCCTCAATCAGGCCAGCAGCTGATGGTGCACATGGAACAAGCCTGCTGGGAAGATATCCAGGCTTTGCTTTGACTCCAAGTGACAATGTGTTTGCTACATACCGCACTTCCACTAATCGTAGCAAATTACTACCACTGCTGTGAAACCCTTCTACATCTGCCTGATTGGCTTCTGTTCTGCCTCTGTGGCTGCTGAATGAGGCAGAACTCTCAACCAGTGCCTGTGAGGGGATGTTTATGCTGCTCTCAATGCACTTCTGAGCCTACACTTTCTATTAGCTAAAAACCTTTTAATGTTGCCTGGTGGAGGAACTTGGCTCTGGTGAAGGGATGTTTTAGGGAGAGCTTCGATTTCTCCCAGGAAACAAGCCTTTTCCATCCATGTATTGGCAAATTTGGAGGATGCAGCAAATTATCAGCATAAGGGATAGAGAAGTTGAACTCCAGGGCTGTGTTCTCATTCCAAACATCAGTTGACTTAAAGTTTTTGGTCTTTAACATAACTGGTATATTGATGCCTTCTCACCTGTCAGAGAGTTCCAGAACTTAATTAATTAACATTTATGAACTGTGAACACTTCTTCTTATAGGTGTTAAGTATCACAGCGAAATGTGAATAATCTTGGCACCCTTAAATTAGCTCAACTTTGGTATAGGTCAAAAGAGAATGAGTGACACTACATCATAGGGAATATCTTGGGTTATTTGAAATGCCATAATCCTTCTGTTATGGATTTCTGGGCTACTTTTACAACACTAATTCTGATTACAAACACAAAATTGGACTGTCTGCTTTAATTCATTCTTCATCCTTGCATATCTAGCAGTGTTAAACACTCTCACTACTCTAAAGGCCTTTAAAATATTCCCATGCTGTAGAAACTTCTAAGGAACACATATAAGGTGCACACATTTCCCTGCTTCTGCAGTGGGAAGAGTTTATGGAGCTCAAGCCATCAAGATGGCTGCTTTATTTAGTGTATTGACTTTGATTATGTCCCAGTCTGATAGCAGCTGATTTATTTTTTAGCTGTCTGTTGCTCTGGAGTAAAGGGAGCTCAGCTGTGATCACACACTGACAAAAAAATGGTGTGTCCTTTTCCAGTTCTTGTAATTTTCCTTTTCTTTNTAGTAGCTGTTCAGCTCCACTCTTTATAAGCTAAGAAGCTGTAAGAAAATAGGCTGGAAATGCCTGCACCAAAATGGGTGAAGTTGAGAGGCTGCTTCTGTAGCCCGCTCCCTGTGCAGGGTACAGCTGCTTTGAGCCCTGTCCCGATTACAGCCAGGCAAAAAGAAGTTTCACAAAGCTACTCAGCAGTATGTAACTCACAATAGCAATAGAGAAAAAGACACAACTCTGGAGCTATCTTTTGTTCTTAGACAGTTTTACCCCAATTTATGTTGTATTTTAGGCTGTTGGTACTGCAGATAGAGTTGTACTGAACTCCACATTTTTATACTTAAAAACCTCAACTAACCTTCCAAAGGTCCACAGGTGTTCTGAGAGAGTTTTCAGCCATAAAGCATGAACTCTTTTTTGCAATTAAAATGGGAAAAATCCTCCAAAAATCATATTTTTAAAAATATGTAATCTGATGATGCTTTTCAATATACTGTCTGTAAAACCGGGACTTTTTTCACAGTTTTTTTAGTAAAACCTACTTTGACCATAAAAGAAACAATTAAGCTAGAATGTCTTCTTCTGTTTTGTCTGATCTTTAAATAATGTAGAGGCTGAAATTATTTTGATTTTTTATAATTTGTACTGAACTATGAAAACTTCACTCATTATATGAGCAAGTAGACACAGAAGTCAAATTATGTGAGGCATGTAAAAGCAAGGAAGGACTAAAAAGAATGTGTAAAAAGATTGAACTTGGTCCTGCAGAGTCTGGCAGCTGTATGTAGTGTGATTTTACAATATGGACAGATGGAAAAATAGTGATGTAAAAATGCTTTACTAGAAATCATCCAGTTCAAGTTTCCATTTCCAAATTGTCTTACAGCTTCAAATTTTTACTTCCATTTGATACATTACTATAACAACTGCAACTTTATAAACTTCCTTATTAGAGCAAAATGGGATTTATTTGCTATAGGAA
Source organism: Scytalopus superciliaris (assembly GCA_013400415.1). NCBI lineage: Eukaryota > Metazoa > Chordata > Aves > Passeriformes > Rhinocryptidae > Scytalopus > Scytalopus superciliaris. The sequence continues at coordinate 49,271 of VXBX01004323.1, read as the reverse complement.
TAAACTTCCCCTGTAGGAAAGGTGTTTGCATGCTAAACAAAGAACATATATAATTTTCTCTAATGGTAACACTGTGCCTTGGGAGAGAATGACCCACAGTGCTGTCCTGCTTGGACCATCTAGGTATAACACAACTACTACTCACCTTCACAAAGACTATTCACTGTTTTCAGAGTGGAGCACCTGATGACAAATTAGTTTTATACTTCAACCCATATATTCCCTGGAGGAAAGTTTCCTTGCACTGGGAATGTTGATGCACTGATTCATCACAGAAAGATAAGGGTAGAAGTAACCATGGTCATTTCAGTGCAATGGAAGAGTAGGTATGGAGAGAAGGGCAGGAGTATTTGGAGGGCACAGCTGGTGGGGGTTTTTTGAGGACATAGACAGCAGCTGTTTTGAAAGCACAGAGGGTGGTTGGGATGTAGGAATCTGTAGAAAAGCAAGACTTGAAAGATGCCTAAGCCACTTTTCCAAGTGGGCTATGAGTTCAGGTTTCTCTGTTTTCAAGTATACTTTTAGAAAGCTCTTAAAAGAGCGTGGGTACCTTCAGAATGTGGACTTAGCACTCTGTGCAAACCAAGCTCTAAATAACCCAGACTGTCTCTCTCCAACTGTCAAAGTCAGTGTAGCCTCTGGTTACTTTGAAAAACTGTGTCCATCTATCCTAGAATTATAATAAATGTTTTGGCAAGTGCATTCAAATTAATTAATTTTCTCACATACAGTATGACTGTGTAACTGTTCTTGGACACTATTTGATTAGTTTTCTCAAGGCTGACCCTTTTGTTGTTAAACAGAGCCACAGAGTGACTGTGGCCTGATGATTTTTTCCATGACACAATAGAACAGTCTTGTCTTTCCATCACACAACCATGAAGCAAATAAGGTTATGTCAATAAACTGGGATTATTTTTAGTTTCCTGCAAGCTCCTTCCAGCTTCTTGGCTCCTATCTCTCCAGGCAGTTGGGAGATGCTGTTTTCCTCTCTCACAGCCACTGGTGATTACATATTATCTCTTCTGGAGTGTGTGTCCAGTCCCCAAGGAAGAATGAAGATAAGATATGATTATCATCAGGATGCCATGAAGAATCAGGCTCTGCAGATGAATACCCATGCCAAAACGGACGACTCTCTATTAATTTCCATTTCATACACTTATTCCTTCTTTGAAATTACAAAGTGTAGTTGCCCTGATCCTAAAAGCCATCACATCCAGAAGCCTTATGGAGTGTATGTCACATAGAAAGTCTGAACAAATCAGACCAGTGTCCACTAAGGCAAGTGTTCTGTACAACAAAATACAAGAATACAAGAAAAGAGCAAAGACATAGTATTTTTTCATTAACATTGCCTGAATATTTAGAAAGTAGTGGCTGTGGGACTCCTGAGCCAGAGATTTGTGCTTAGAAACCTATCAAGGACCTTATTATTTGAATTTGAAAAAAATTATCACTGCTCATTTCCCTGTGATGCTTATCTTTTCTTAGGCTCACGTCATATAATTCCACAGCTGCTTTACTGTCTTTAACCTGAAGAGGCGGTATTTTCTAGAGTGCACACCTCTCTGTAAAGATGGATCAAAGAAATGTCACAGGCAACAGAGTTTCTGCTTGTTTTGAGTTCATACCAACAAGAAAAGTTTTGCAGAGAATTCTTTTAATTTGTGCACCCAGAAGTCTTTCACACATATAGGGTTACTAGACTGCACATATACACTCCAAAGTAAATGTGTGTAAAGAGTAGGCTTGCTGGTGTCACCAAATAATTTTTTTTAGTTATGGCTGACAAATGCCAGGAACCATCTATCTCAGGGGTTCCTTAAGGTGAACCAAGCAGCAGACCCAATTTCATTAATTTGATATTTCCTTTTTCTTTCTAATTTTCATGATAAGCACAATAATGCTTCATCCAGTGACACTTATAAAGGATAAAAGCTTGCAAAATCTATCTCTGCTTCGGAGAGTTTTCACAGAGAAAGCCAGAAGTTTCTCTGTGAGCTTCTCTGAGTTAATGCATTAGTTTTTGACTGCAGCTGCCTGCACGGCACATAGCAAGCTCATGAGAGCAAGTTTTTAAAAGAAAGGAAAGAAAATCATGACAATTGGCAAGATTATAAATGCAGTTTTAATTGTAGGCACATAAAAATTCCCTTAGTATGTAGTATTGCTTCAGGACTTGCAAAATAGTTTGCAGCTTCCCTCAAGGAAAGAAAAAAAAATTACAAACTCAAAAGACAGTGTTGATCAATGAGTAGAAATAAGCATTTTCCAGCCGCACTTAAAAGATATATGTTTATCCCTAAAAAAGCCCACAGTTTGAGTTTCCTATTTCTTGCTTTGAAGATGCAAACCTTCAAGAGACTCACAGAAAGAGAGGGTGGTAAAATTCCCAACATTTGGGAAGAGAGGCTTTTATAAACCTTTTGTTTGAGAGTTTCAATTTTAACATGTAAACAAATGTTTCAAGAAATAAAGAATAAATAAAAGAAGTAGTGACTTATTGAAAAATGTTGGACTGCTAAAATACCTTAGTAAGAAAGCAAGGTCAATGCAGGAAAAGAAGAGAGTAAACAATCTATGAAGCATGAGTATTTAATAGGCAATTAGAGAAAGCAAGGTTATTATGCAAAGAAGAATAAGGAACAGCCCAAATAGATGCTGGAGATCAAAAGGACTTGGAATAGAGGCAGACAGGTTCTGGGAAGACCTTTATAAACAATAAGACCTTAGAAGAGGCTTCTTAGAAAAGCAGGAAAAAAGTGAAAGCCTAAGTAGATGATGCTTTTTAATACATTTGAGAAGGCTGTTTTGGAAAAGCAAGGACAATACCACTGAAAAAAGAGTAGTTCTGTATATAATTTGATCTTTAAAAACAACAATAGGCCACTCACCTCACTTTGCTCTCATTGGGAGAATGTGTGCTCCTGTTCCATGTTAAACAACAAAAGAACAAGATCTCATGGCCAAATTGCTTTTTTATCCCTGATTTTTGTAGCAGTTCTGAAGAGTCTGAAACTGTTTGTGCCGTTGATGATTTTTTGTAAAAAGTTATTGCAAGTACACAGAAGTACCAGTAAACATACAAAAGTCCCAAAGTGACTGGAATCTTCAAAGTAACTCAAGAGTAGTAACTTAAAACTTGATAGTGCATCACAGTTTAGAATTGTAGCCTTATATCTTGCTTTAGCTAATTCTGCTACAAGGTAGAGACTATAAAAGCGAAATTCCTCCTCAGTCTCTTCACTTTTAAGTAAATTACTTCAGTAATATTCTTTGACATTTGTATAAATAGATTACAATATCTGTAAGCAATAACTTAGGATTCTTTAATTAATATAACTAACATTTTTAGATGGTGTAATGCTCATGTATACATTCCAGTGCTTTCTCAGATGCAAACTTAATTCTGCATGTCCTTTCTGAAAAATCCTAAAACTAATGCTGTTTCCTAAAATCATAGAACCATGGAATGCTTTGGGGTGGAAGGGACCTTAAAGATCATCAAGCTTCAACAAGCCGCCATGGGCAGGTAACCTTCCACTAGACCAGCTTGGTCAGGGCCCCATCCAACCTGTCCTTGAACACTTCCAGGGATGGCTCATCCATAGCTTCTCTGGGCAACCTGTTCCAGTCTCTTACCATTCTCACAGTAAAGAATTACTTCCTAACACCTAACCTAAACCTCTCTTTCACATTTATCATCCATCTTCATTATTAAGTAGTATGTATGTCCCAGTCAGATTCTGTGAGAGCAAATCAAGAAGAGAGATCATTTAAAAAGAAGTAGGAACAGACAATGCTTGTTTATAGGATGGCATTTAGATTCACTCACTGTTGCCTTAGCAGTCAGGCTGAGACTTTGGACAGGAGGGTACATGTCAAGCTCCTTTCTTCCTCACTGGTAAAATCTCCTGTTTTTTACACGGTTTGTGCCTGTGGTGCATGGATTCACCGTTTGTACTGTAGCATCAGCACAGAAATATTAGTTATTAAAAACTCCATGATCCTTTCAGATTTCATGGGTTGCTCACAGTGTAGCACATATATACCTGAGGATCCTCCCTCAATACTTCAGAGAAATCAGTAGAACCAAAAAGAGGAGAACTAGGTTGGGCAGCACATCTGTCATGAAGAACATCAGTCTGATGCCCATACCTCTTACCTTCTGTGGCAGGGGCTATTCCCTCCATAGCATATTCATAAGTGCAGTCTGCAAAGGAGACCTGTGTTAGGTTAATAACACAGCTCTTGATGACCTTAATGCCAGAGAGGATTTGGATTGCACTTTTTCGAGGCAAAAGTAATTCATAATGAGAAATGCAGCCAAGCTATTTTTTCTGCTGCATCCAATGTCTGTTAATGAATAGGATAGCAGATCTCACATGATCATGTTTGATATTCAGGCCTTATCATGCATCTGTCCTTAAAGAAATGTTGAAAGATAAACTCAGGCTTGACAGCCTGATCTGCAATGATCTTATTTGCCAGTGAAGTCCTGCATATATCTGGTGTAATAGCATCACCAGTTTTGCAGTTTGCATGTCCTCCACCCTTTTTAATGATCCCACTTAAAGGAATTTTCAGTGGGCTGACACTTAGACAAAGCAAATGAGATTCCTTGGAAGGACTCTAGACAACCATCCTCTCCAGATTTCTGCTGGGACGCGTTTGCGTGCATGAGATGGAGTGTGTGTGTTGAAGGGGGGAGGAATTTACAGTAAGACATTGTGTTAAAAAACAGTGGATGGTGTCTGCAGGTATGTTCATTTTGTCTAAATATTCCCTTCTCTC
>VXBX01004323.1:23712-36120 GCA_013400415.1 Scytalopus superciliaris | reverse complement strand
CTATTCTAAGCCTCCTCTGGCATAACTTGAGGCCATTTCTTCTTGTACTGTCACTTGTTTCCTAGGAGAAAAGACTGACCTGTACCTCACTATAACCTTCTTTCAGGTAGTTGTGGAGATTGATAAGGTCTCCCTGGAGCTTCCTTTTCTCGAGGCTAAACACCCCCAGCTCTCTCAAGCACTCCTCATATGACCTGTGTTCCAGCCCTTCACCAGTTTTGTTGCCCTTCTCTGGACACACTCTGGAGATAGGAGGCAGACTACAATCCAGGCCACAGCTACAGGAAGAGGCTGCCAAGATAATCCATGATATAGTTTTACAGAAAGTCACAAACTCCATTTGAAAATGAGTGCAAACATATTTTGTCGCCCTGTCACCAGCTCAATGCAGCTCCCTCCTTATGGAAATGCATCTTGCTCAGAGTAAGTGAAGAAGTCAAGTTTGCCAGGTTTCTATCACATCTTAAGCCTGTTGGCACGAGGCAAGGAGTCAAACCCCAAAGTCTTTTCTGTCCTCTTTTTAATGAATGCACAATTGTTTCTGTTTTGCTTGTAGAGAAATAAATCACTTGTCTTCTTGCTAATCCCTTTTGTCTTTGGTTTCATTTCCCTCTCTGAACTGAAGGTTGCCGGTATGTTCATGCCCACGAGGCATAAATTTACATCTGTTCTTAAATTCATAGCACATAGTTGTGCCCTCAGTTTCCATTCCTTGGAAGCCTGAATGTACCATGATTAAAGTGGACTGCAAACAGATGCTTGATGATAAAGAGGTCCCATTTGCTTGTACTAATTGTAATTTGTGCTATGAGGATTTTGTCACTGTCTAGTGGCTAATCTTTGCAAGGGTTCAATGAATCTCCTGGACTTGGGCTTCTGGAATAACTTGGTGGAATTTTTGCATTCAGAGCTCACTGAGCAGCCCAGAACTGCCCAGCTACATAATCACAGAACTGCAGACAGGTCTGGTTGGAAAAGTTATCTGGTCCAACCCTCCCGCTCAAGCAGGGTCATCCTATAGCGCACTGCACAGGGTCACATAAAGGTAGTTCTTGAACATCTCCACCAAAGGAGGCTCCACAGCCTCTCTGGGCAATCTGTTCCAGTGCATAGTCACCTTCACAGTAAAGAAATTTTTCCTCATGTTCAAGTGGAACTTTCTGTGCATAATTTTGTGTTACCTCTACCTACTGTTTGGCACCACCAAGAAGAACCTCCTGACACTCTATCTTCAGATACTTACATACATTGATAAGGTCTGATCTCACTTGTTTCTTGTCCAGGCTGAATAGGCTCAACTCCTTCAGCCTTTCTTCGTAAGAAAGAGGCTCCGGTCCCATAATCACCTTCATAGCCCTCCTTTGGACTCTCTCCAGGAACTCCATTTCTCTGTTATACTGAGGACTCCAGAACTGAACACAGCACTCTTGATGTGCCTCACAAGGGCACAGTAGAGGGGCAGGAACACCTTGCCCAACCTGCTGGCAATGCTTTTCCTAAGGCAGCCCAGGAAAACATTGGCCTTCTCAGCCACAGGGGCACATGGGTGGCTCATGGGCAGCTTGTTGTCATCCACCAGGACACCCAGGTCCTTCTCCACAGAGCTACTTACCAGAAGGTCAGGCCCCAGTCTGTGTTTATGCCTAGAGTTATTCCTTTCCAGGTGCATTTGCCATAGAACTAACAGCAGAATATGTGCCCTGTCACACCCTCCTGCTGCAAATTTGACCAGAGGGTGTGAAAAGAACAGTAGAGTTTTTTGTGTCCACCTTTCAGTGTTTTAGCACTGGAAAATTTGTCCTTTTACTTCTGAATCTGGAAAACCTTCCTTAGGTTTATAAAGCGTTATTTAATTTTCTTTCTTTTGTAACAATTGAACTTCTGTGAGCAAGGACCAGTAAATGCTGATACAGGTAAACAAAATGATCTTTACAAAGAGGTGACTTAAAATCTCTTCTGACAGCAGGCAAAAGCAGGTCAAAGGATATGAAATAAGAAGTCAGAGATGACATGGACTGAATCTGGAAGCATGTGTCCAAAGCAGTTTTTTGATGACTTTGTTCATACTATCTGTTGTATCATGCCTTCAAGATGAAATTGGTGACTCTGACTCAAGAGAATGAAGGGAATAGTGTCTGTCTTCCTGCAGTCAAAAGCCTGCCTTGATGCCAGTTGCCCCTGTGCGGTTCTGGGCACAAACCAAGACAACCTTGTTGTCTACTCACTCTTACACTGTTGTACATCAGGAGTGACTCCCTCCACATTAGTCTGAGATTGGTGCAAAGTGCCCTCCCGAATTTCGAGATGCATGTGCAGGTCTGAAGGTGCCCTGCAACAAATGAGGCAAATGAGGCAGAACTGCAGCACACACCACACCTCCCCTCTCTCCTGCTATGGGTGCACCAGAGACACCCACACATATGTGTTTGTTTTTCTGACTTCTCTGTTAAAATCTTGAATCCTGTATTAAGAGTAAAAGTTAGTTGTGGGTAAAGTTGAAACTGGGCAGCCAAGTGTTTATAACAAACACTTTTTTTTTCCCCCTCGTGATTCTAGATAGAGTTGAATTCTAAGCCCATGTTTATTATGACTCTGAGATTATGTTTTTGTAAAATCAGTGTTTCTGTGAAAATGAAAAGAAATGGCAACATGATGGAGGAAAAAAAATGGACAAGAGAGCTAAGCAGGGTGATAATGTACCCTGGTACCTTCTTTCAGGGATTTGCATATTACTGAAGTTGTAAATAGTGGGAGACAGGGAAGCTGAAGGAGCAAGGGTATGAGGCATTATGATTGTAAAATTTTAGGTTTGTTGAGCTTTGTATGTTAGGGTCAGAAGTGAGCAATTTCAGGGCATGTAGGGCTCTGTTTAAACAGTTTACATAGTAGCAGGCATTCTATGCCTGGTGACAGCATTTCCATGATGTTCTGACACAATCCTTCTCTCTTTCTTCATAGGGTGAGCTTTTGATAAATACCCTTGTGTCACATAAACCATCTTAGCAAGTTACTTTGACTGGTTGTAAATCATGCCAGGTGCAGTATTGCTTGTCTATGCTTCATAGCTGGAAATTAAAAAGCATCCAATTCTTTTCACAATACAGCTGTGAACTTTTTTGAAAGTATTTTTGACTTTGCAGAAGAGTCATTTGAGAGACTTTGCGTTTCTTTAAGAACTTTAATAATTCAGTATTATTTATTTGGCTGAATAACTTAGCTGAAGTTGGTTTATTACAGTCACTACCACATTGTCTGCGGTTGGCCTTGATGATCATTGTAGGTCCTTTCCCACTGAAATACATTATTCTAATTTAGTCTAGCCTAGTCCAGTCTTGTCTATGAATGTACTATAATCCAGGTAGTTATACCTTTGAACTTAACAGTGTAACCCCTTCCTAAAAGTCTAAATTGAAATCAGAATAATCTGGTATTTCTGAAGTGTTTTGTAAAAACTGAGAACAATGTGCTACAAATTGTCATATAGGAGGTTAAAAGCTTTTTTTCCTCAATTACTGTTCTTTTTTTTATTTTAAGGTTATTATTTCTTGGCATCTTCACAGGCCCTATAAATCAACAGGTTCCTTTTGAATAGAAGGAGGTTAGAGGGTGAGTTTCATAGTCAAAAGGACTCTCCAAAGACAGTAGGACTGTTAGCATATGGCAATTGCTTTCAGATGAGTAAACCCTGTCCTGAAGTTGTATTTTCTATGGTTGTTTTCAGAAACATTCGTGCAACCATTTGCACAGAAAATGGTTTAAATGCATAAGATTCTTTCTTATCCTCCTCCAATTTCTGCTTGAGCCTCTGAGTAAGTAAACATCCTCAACACAGCTGTAGAAGCTTAACTGAAATTGGACTGGAATTACCCATGCCAAGAAAGTACCATGGCTTTAAGCTGAGTATCAAGGGAGCCATTCCTTCATGAAGCAAATGCCATCCAGCAATAGGAGCCAGAGTTCATTACAGATTAGTCTATCAGGGAATTATATTGATAGTGATCACGATTTAACAGACTCAACAAGGCTGAAAACCAAAACCATTCTCTAGCAAGCAAAGAGAGGAATATAGCTGAGACTGAAAGTGGATGTAAAATGGCTGGCTCTGGAGTGGCCTGTGAGCAGTTAGCATAATCAGCTTCTGAAAGTAGTGATGGTGGCACCAAAATGTGCCATGCTGTCACTTCTCTCACAGCACAGAAGGCCATGTCATGGAATGGACATTCCAGAGGGAGAACTTGCAGGCAAAAAAAGTCTTTCTTACATTAAAAACCCAGGTGGTTTCTTTGCTTTGCCTTGGATAGGGCATTTTCTCAGAGCCTCACCACCCTTCACAACAAACCAGAGAAAACAGACACTTGAGTTTAAGGATAATTCTAAAAAAAAAAAAAAAACCACAAAAAACCAACCAACCAAAAAAAACCAACAAACCCCACCCATCCAAAAAAACCCATTTCTCCTCCAGCATTTTAATTTTCTCTGCTCAATGGTCAGAGTTCAAAAGGTGATGGGGAATCTCTTTATTCTTAGAAACAGTTCCTCTCAGGGCTGTTGATCCCACACACAAGTTTGCAGTCACATTAATGCATTGCAACAGAACTTTGAAATAAGAATGAAACTTCAGTGTGTTTGTACTGTGAAATATTCCAAGCTATAAAGATTTGCAGTCCAACTCCACAGCTGCACAATTAAGAATACCTCTGAAAATTCTGGCCTGTGACTCTTGTGACATTTAAAGGTCTACTAACAAGTACAGGACACCCCAGAAACATAGCAGCATGTAGTGCTAACAGCTTTGTTGGGCCAAGTAGGTATTTGCCTCTGATCCAGCACGATGCAGCAGCCTCAGCTATGGCTTCATCTGGCAACTGCTGAATTGAACCAGTAAGACTGTAGAATCTGCTTTGCCAAAAAAACCCAGCTAAACAAAAAAAGAACATAAAACCCCAAACAGTGGGAGAAGTTTTTCAGCTTCCAGTTCCTTCCACTTAAGGGGGGAGATCTGTTTTGCCCTTTAAAATTGGCCAATCTCCTCCATTTTTCTTTCTTAGATCACCATGGATTCCCATCCTCTGCTAGCTCAGGGGGTTTTTATCCTTTTATACTATGTCTGGGTTTTCCGGTTTCCATTTTGCTGTGTAAGCCTTTGTTTTTGCCTAAGGCAACATGGTTGAGGAATGAGAGTGTGGCTAAGCCAGGTCAGTAGTAACAGCCAGAAAGAATTTGCACATTGATACCATCAAGCATCCAACAAAGTCTCCTGAGCTTTTGACTGGATGTTAACACCATTCGCCTTTAATATGGATGCCACTGACAGTGTTTCTGGATAACATATATCAACATCTTCACAGAATCTCTTTCTGATGGGAACAAGGCATTAATGGAGCTAGAGAGGGCAGTGCAGTCATTGGGAGGGACTGGTTTGCCTCTATGGATCCTCTCTAGTTTGGAGTATTTACCCTGAGTTATGCTGGTCTCCACCTGCCTAATAGAGGAATTAGTGAACCTCTGTCTTTGTTTCCCACTTCTCTAAATGAAGCAGAAAATTGAAATACAATACTGGTTACACACTAATCTGTGCCTACTTAGAAATACCCCTGAAAAGATCTTCTGGTGCCATAAAAGTTTGCATTCAAACTTGCAATTTTAGAACTGGCCTGGTCAAACCTCAGGAAAATAACTGAAATGTGTAAACAACTGAAAATAAACTACTACATTGGTGTCCAGGATTCTTATCTTATTCGGGACATAATTGTGCATCAAATTAAATGTTGAACAGTGGGACTTGGGTAAGAGAGGTGGCTGCGAGGCACTCTCCTCCTGCGAGGGGAGAGCTTTTTCATAACTCTACACAGTGTTTTATTTTGTGCATTAATTGTATTAGAAGATGTTTGACTGTGCTTCTGATGGGGTCATCTCTATTTGCTAAAACCCTCACCTGTGCAAATTTCTGTGCATATCACATATTATATGGCTGAGTGGAAGGATTCATCTACAGAGAGGTTACAGAAACATGACATTGTACTTAATTCTCTAAAGATAGGCTTCAGAGTCTAATTTTAGGTATTCAGGTTTGAACTTTTTTGTCAGATTCTGTCAGAAACAATGGAAGTTACTTGCTAACTTTGAACAGTGAGAACCTTTCCTCTCCCCTTCCCTCTCCTCTTTCTGGAAAAGGGAAATGTTTTGAATATGAATTCAGTTAAGGAGCTGCTCCTCAGTGTTGTTTCCATTTGAATTCATTAGCATATAATTGTTTCCACAACTTGCTGTTCTAACCAGCCTTGCTGCTTTACTTCCTCCACGTGCTTGTGTCAGTAATCTGCTGGCTAAAGTGGAGTTCAAAGATGTTGTGGAGCCTTTGTTGCTGCATATTCTTGTCACACTGACAAAGATCTCATGACCTTTTGATTCATTAACCAGAGTTTAGCTGACAGTCATTTTTCCATGAATTTATCCTGTAATTAACAAACATTATGAATTTGCAGTTTTGATGGGAAAGTGACTTATTACCACTGTAATGATGCTTTTAGTCTGAAAACCTGCTCCAAATGAAAGGGCTACATGATATAATACACCACGTTCTATAAAATCTTTATTAGGTACATCATAATTTATCATTTTAATCCATCATCTGTAATCACAGACAGACTTCCAATAATGTGCATTTTTTGTAGTTCTTTTCTGTTAGGCATCCTAAATGTTTTTACTGCAACTGCTGGGAACAAATGTTGATAATTTACCTAGTAAACTCTGCAGACAGCAAGGAAAATTAAAAAGACAAGGAATTCAAAAGGCTTTTTCTCATTTCACATTATCATTTTGTCTGGCCTACAGATCATTGCATTGCAATTATTTGACAATGTATTTTATAGCATGGTCATTAAAAAAGAAGAAAGAATATTTTAACAATTCTGTTAATAATTAAAGGGATTGTCACAGTATCCAAGACTGTTCTCAGGTCTGTAAAATCAACCTGTGCCACAGGAAAGTTCTTAGAGCTTTTAACTGAGACTTCAAAAATCCCTTAATGACTCAATGAGGAAAATAAAAAATAAAAAACATGCTCCCACCGCCCAGAATAAACCCAACATTAGAAGACATCAGTTTTGATGTAAAAATTAAAAGTAATGACATTCTCTTATAGCAGTTACTAAGGGCAACTTCCTGCTGATTTGTAGCCTCTCTGTTAACATCATTCCCACATCTAACTGCCTAGACTGTCTAATATATGGTGGTTTGGAATAGTTATGGACCATTAAATTTTGCAGACTTATTTGAGTGTTCACTCCTTTAGTCGTTCTCTCACACTCTCCTGACAACATACACAGTTAAGCATGAAGCTTCTTTTCCTAAATCAGGGTATCAGTTACCACGCACTGAAGAGCCTTACCTACACAGTAATCAGTTGCTGGTGCATGGTTGTAAATTTCGTTGTCAAACGTACCACTGAAGTGTTTTGCTGTTAAGATAAAGAGTCCCCTGAGCTTCAAAGTAAGATCTGCAGTGGAAAACTCTTAGCATAAGAAACAGATACCCCATTGGAATCACCTTGTAGTGATATGATACGGTTATTTGTGTGAAAATGAGCATCTATTCAAGAACAAACTAGCTAGCATCAAAAAGACATTGCTTGTCATCATCCTAGTGTCAAACTATCATCTCAGCCTCATGCAAAAGGAAGCTGGAGTGTTTCACAGAGTTTATTCCCAGGCATGTAGAGTTGAGCAAACAGCAATGTATTGCAATAAGGGCATGTTACGACTGCATGTTAAAAAGTCCTAGTTTTATGGGTTAAGAATGGTGTATACAATTCACCTTAACAGAGATAAGTTGTTTAATAGCATTGATGACAAACAACTCTCCTGAATTTTAGTTTTGATTATAAAAATATGCTTATGAATGTGATACTTTGTTGCCCTGGACCTTGCACTAATTAGAGAGAGTATATATAGTTGTATTATTTGGCTCAGCCATTACAAATTGTTACCCACTGTTGGATTCTGACAAGAGAAGAATTTTTGTGTCAAATCTTGTATTTATCAGTGCAATTAAGTCTGATCTATACCATGTTTTCACCTAAGTGTTAAGAAGTGTGTGCATTTTCACACTATCTTTTTATTAACAGGTGCTGCAGAAATATTGCAAAATTGATTGTTAAGAGCAGTTTCCAGGAGTATGATAAGGTGATCACTGGTAGCTGTTGAATACGCTGTGGCCACTGCCGCTGAAATGTGGTTGCTGATTGTTCACTCGCTGCTAGTTCACTATGAACTGCCAGTGTAATGGCATGCAGCCATCTAAGGTACATTGATCAGATTGCTGGTGCTAGCCTGGTCATGCTCAGATGCACCCCTCTGCTTGTGTTGTTCATAAATTTATATTTTTTTCACCTTTAGGGAAGTATGCCACAAATTCCATGCTGTAGACTGTGTGAAGCCAGAACAAATTCCTGCCATGAGAGCAATGGAAAGCTTTTGCAGCTCCCTTCCTGTGACCACCCAAATGTGTTGCATGCAGAGAGCATTCCCAGAGAGCAGGGCATCCTGATCAAAGAAAGGCTGAGGCATGTCTGTAACAAAATTAAAGATTGCCACAAGCAGAGACCAAAGCTCCACTACAGCTAACTATCACATGGTTGGGGGAACAACTTGCAATGATCACAACAATTTTAAGACATTTGCAGTGCCTTGTTGTGCAGATTACCACAGGACCAACAGAAATAGATGTTTTACCTCATGGCCTCAGGTGGAAGTAATCCTCTGTGTTATTGAGTTGATTCTAATTAGCATGGGTGCCAATATGTGGCTCACTAGAGACTATGACTCCTGCTGATCCCAGTGCCCTTGTTATCACAAGCCAGGTGGTTCTGTTGGTGGTCCTCTGTGGCAGGAAACACACAAGCTGTCCAGAGCTACAACTGAGAAAGGGAGACAAGAGGAAAGCCAATACTCCCAAAGGACTTTGAAGTGGTACCCGAAGCCCACTATGAGTTTCTTGGTCAGAACAGGAACCATTTGGATATTTCAAGTATCTATGTATTTGTATATATATGTATGTATAGGATACCATAATGCAAATCTTAGCAATTGTGTGCATGTTTATACTGAAGCATTTGTGCTTCACTTTTTGAAATATAAATTTTGCAAAAATGCTGTCAGAAAAAGCCTATTGCAGCAGTCTTGCATACCAGAGAATTTGGATAGGAATCAGTTTTTTCCTGAATAGTTACGTTTCTTCAAACAGTGCATAAGTGCAATGAACCTTACTGCACAAAGCAGAAGCAGGCCTCTAAAAGTAAAGGAAAGGTTTCCCACTTCCTGAGATTCAGTTGCCCAGTCTTACCATTACTCTGGCAGAAATGTTCTAAAGTCCTGATGCATATCACACACACACACACACACACACACAGAGGTTTTGTGTTTGTGAGAGAGAGAGCATGTATTTACAAGTATGTAGAGATATTCAGTGTCTTGCCCAGTCATGCTGGGTTCTGCCATGAGAGCCAGGGTGTGAACCTCGTATTCTTAAGCCAAGATTTTTCTCACAAGACTGTCTTTACATCATACAAAAATTTGTTCTCTTTTTTCCATCTCTCTTCCCTGTCCACATCACGAGTGCAATACCGTTCTCCAAAATGGATCTTTCAAGATCTAGTTCTGGCTCTACTGGTTCTCATAAAAGCATCTCTAGTTCAGGCATGCATTACATGGTAGAAAATGCTGCAGTGTGACATAAAGAAGGATATATTTGTTGGCACACTTCTTTATTTTAAAATGAAAAAAATAATTAACAGATATTAGCATAGTCATATATTTTAAAGCATAGACTTTGCTATTCCTTACTATGGTTTACCTTCCAGAGCAGGATGGATGTGAACAATTAACCTTACAGACCCTCACTAAAATGAAAACCAAACAAACAAAAAACTCCATCAAGCTCTGGGGATGTTTGAGAGGCCAACTGCAATAAATCCAGTTCAAATGCCAGTGAAAACCAGTGTTTTCCACTCACAGAATGCTCAGCTAATTCTATTCAGTATTGAAACAGAATAAAAGGAGGCAGTTGCCTTTGAACAGTGAGAGGAGTGGATATTCACTGAAGGTATCTTGTTAGATAACTGTCCCAAGTGTGCCAAGCCCACAGGTAACCACTATGTAATTCCATTGCAAACATTAGTAACTAAAGACCAGCTGTATAACATGAATGTTGGGGTTGACTTCTGCAGTGAATATTCAGCTGAGAGCAATACTGAGCTCAAGGGAATGTTAGCATGGTATGTAAGAGTTTTGCAAACCACAGCTGGGGAAATAATTAACTCCCAGCAAAGAGCAGAATCTTTCTCTTTAGTCACATTTTTGGGGACTTGATCACACAGATGAAGAATCTGTACTACCCACACATGGGAAAGAAAAGCTAAAACAATAAAAATTGGTTTAATGGAAGATGAGAAATACACAAAAAGAGGGAGGTATTCATTTAGTTATCATGGGCAATACCTATAAATGTAATTATCAAAAAATGCCAGCATTCATGTGCTGATCAAACAGATAAGGTCTGTGCGTGTGCTAGTGCAGTCAGCAAAAGCTTGGACTTGTGCCTCTAAGATAGAAGGGTCTGGAATATTGCTGAGCCAGATCCTGACAGTTTTCACAATTAATTCATTTATATCTGTAATTTAGAATTTGTAAAACTCATTGCTCCTGTAATTATTGTAAGAGCTACCCAGTGTAAAATGAGATTGGTTTATGATAGCATGAAATATTTTGAAAGTTAATAGGAAAAATATATCTGCCTTGCACTAAATCTGCAGGAGTAAAGATGATCTGGACTATGTATAGGTTTTGAGTAGAGAGAAAATCATCTATGAAGCTTGCAAAAGGGTACTACCTGAAGCTGAACCAGAGGTTATCATGCCTTTCCTGGGGAAATACAGAAAGTGATTGCTGGATTTAAAAGTGCCTCTTTGCAATACACATATACACCTACTGCAGGAGCTGGGTGTTGTGGAACAGTTTTGATGTGTGCAATAAATAAATGGACAAGCACTCTTCACACAGCACATCCTCAGAGCCATTACACCATGACACTATACAAGTTGTCATCCAGGTTTTTAGGAATTTTCAGTCCAGGTTAGCAAGTTAACTGGGAACATCACACTGCTGGTTCAACCCAGATGAGAAAATTCCTAAAAGGTATGGATGACAACTTTATAGAACAGGTCCTAAGGGATCCAACTTGGAAAGATGTCCTCCTTGATCTGCTGTTTGTTAACAGAGTGGATCTCATGACTTGAAGATTGGTGGCCTCTTGGCCACAGCAACTATGAAATGCTCAAGTTTAAAATCTCAGTTGACAGGACTAAAAGTGCCAGCGAAACCTCAACTCTGGACATGAGAGCAGAGTCAGGCTGCTCAGGGAATTAGTAAGTAAGATCCCCTGGGAAAATGCTTTTGCAGGTGCTGGGGTCTATCATTACTAAACACTTTTCACACATCACCTCCTAAAGGCACAGGAGCAGCAATTCCCAAATGTCAGAAGTCAAGCAGGTCAGGTAGAAGGCCGGCTTGGCTGATCAGGGTCCTATCTTGGAGGAAGGCAAAAAAGGAAAACTTATGCTCAGTGGAAAANGGGAATTAGTAAGTAAGATCCCCTGGGAAAATGCTTTTGCAGGTGCTGGGGTCTATCATTACTAAACACTTTTCACACATCACCTCCTAAAGGCACAGGAGCAGCAATTCCCAAATGTCAGAAGTCAAGCAGGTCAGGTAGAAGGCCGGCTTGGCTGATCAGGGTCCTATCTTGGAGGAAGGCAAAAAAGGAAAACTTATGCTCAGTGGAAAAAAGGTCAAGTGACATGGGAAAAATTCAGAAATACTGCTTGTCACTGGAGGTAGAAAATTCATGGGGCCAAAGCTCAACTGGAGTTGAATCTGGTCAGAAGTGTGGGGGACAATAAAAAGAGTTTTTTTCAAATATATTATAGGCAATAGGCAGTATAGAAATACCATCAGCTCATTATGGAATCAGGATGATCAGTTGACAAACAGGGACAGAGACTAGACAGAAGTCTTTAATGCTTTCTTTGCCTCTGTCCTCAACATGGGTGATGGACCAAGGGAATCTCAGTGCCCCGAGCTGCAGGACCATGACTCTGAGAACAATCAACTCCCAGTCAACCCCAAAATTGTGTGGGATCTGTTGCTTCATCTGGATCCCTACACATCTATGAGATGTGATGGGATTCATTCCAGAACCCCCAAAGAGCTGGCTGATATAATTGGTAAACCTCTCTTGATGATCTTTGAGCAGTCTTGAGAATCCAGAGAGGTCCCAGCTGACTTAAAGCTGGCAAATGTTACCCCCATTTTCAAGATGGACAAGCAGGAAACTACAGGCCTGTCAGTCTCA
>VXBX01004323.1:6312-22930 GCA_013400415.1 Scytalopus superciliaris | reverse complement strand
TGATCTCTTCTCTTTGGTGACCAGTGACAGAACCTGAGGAAATGACCTGAAGTTGTGTCAGGGGAGGTTTAGGTTGGATCACCAAAAGGTTCTTCACCTGGAGAGTGGCTGGATACTGGAACAGGCTCCCCAGGGAAGTGATCACAGGACCGAGCCTGGCAGAGTTCAAGAAGTGTTTGGATGATACTCTAAGGCACATGGTGTGACTCTTGGGGATGGTCCTGTGCAGGGCTAAGGGTTGGACTTGATGATCCTTGTGGGTCTCTTCCAACTCAGCGTATTCTGTGATTCTGTGAAAAGACTTTCAATGTGCTTTTATCATATGTTTGCTGTATTAGCTGTTAGTATCCAGTGCTCCAAAGTCACCTCATGCAGACTTCGAACTTATTAACCACCACTTGCCAAGCAGAGCTTGGACACAATCAGCACAAGACAAACACAGCCTTTTTTTGGTATGATAATGTTTTTCACAAAGCAGTCACTTTGTATTTCTAAACTTTCAGTTTGAATCCTCAAATGAATGTTCACTAAACACTTTCAAAGGACAAGCAAAGAAATTAAAGTCTTTAACTGCCAAATCATGAAAGTCATTGACTCTGAATATGTATTTGTTGTATTGTGTGTTAATATTTTTCTTTACCATTAAACGGAATCATTTTATCACCTTTCCTGTTGTTAAAACCTTTCTTCTGCCTCATAACAACCAAATACTAATCTTTTTTCTCTAGATGGTCTAACTAATTAATATGTCTAGTAAAAAGCCAAAGCACTGTTTTCAACTTCTGAAGAACTCCATCTCTGCTTTATACTTTGAAAAAAAAAGGCTCGTGTGCTAAATTTTTTTTTTCCTCACTATTATTTGGAAAAAATTGTTTGGCCTGGTAGAAGCCTTAATCTCCTCCCACAAAACTCACGGTAATTACATCAAAGACAACATTACCACAAGTTTTTCAGAAAAAGATGAATATGTAGAGGTCAGGACTATCACTGACTGCTTAAAATGGCAATTGGAGGACATTACATAAAATAATGACTCTATACTTGCCTTTTTAATTAATACAATTTCTTAAATTAGCATGAGTGAAAGAATACTAGGCTCAATGGATCTTGAGCAAGGGCAGCTCATATTGTATGCTCATAAATCATCTACCATCAAATACCTATCCCTTGGAATTATTTTTTTTTCAAAGCACAGTTTAATTATATCTTGGTTAATTTTAGAAAAATAAAGCCAGTGCTATGTTTCATCCTTATAAACAGGAAACATGAAATCTATGGGATTTTGAGGTTTAGCAGTTGAAAATGGAGAGCACAAGTTCCTGTGTAAACATGCATTTGCCACAGAAATTCTTTTAGAGCAAAAGTAAATCAATAGTCAGAAAATAAATATGTAAACTCTTTAGTCTGGTGAGAAAAGGTGTCCAAATGAATGTTCCATTAATACTGTTTGGCAGCATAAGCCTTTTTTAAATTTGGCATTGTGTAGGCAACGTGTCTAATTGCAAGATATATACTGCCCAGATATTTCAATATCTTCCTGTTACTCATGTTAACTCATTCTTACCATTCAGAGTTCTACATTTGCCTGCTAAAAGTAGTGTTTTCTATTCATATTCAGCTTTCTGAAGGATCATAGAGCAGAATTTATAATATTTGACTAAAAAGAGAAAAATGTGTTTCTTTGCAATGTCCATGGGGTTTTTTTTCATCCTTATTAATGCAAAAATGTTTTGGACCTGCTTCTGCATTGCATGCATTTGATGTGCTCATTTACAAAGCACAGAGCTTGTTTGGTTTTGTTTTTTTTTTAAGGGGATATGTGCTACGGAGTCCTTTTTATTAGTCTTGCAGAAGGCACACCAATAAGCTAATTGTCTTTTTTCTTCTTCTTTTTTTTCCATTTTCTTTTTTTCCTGTCTTCTGATAACTCCTTTCTCCAGATGCCAGCTGGGACTAAGAGAGAGTTCTGTGCTCTGACAGCAAATTTCAAACGTTTTAAGATCTCACCTGGTCTTAAAAGTTCTTTCCAAGAAAAAAGTAGTTACTTTATCAATAATAATCATCAGAGATTATAATTACAAATTAAAAGATACACAGGAAACTTTTGGTGGAATAACTAAAAGGATTTGCATATTGTGCCAAATTCTTTTTTTCAGTTAGCTCAGTACAATCACTGTATTGTAAATAGAAGTACAATGTGGCCCTAGGTATATTATAAAAACTAACTTGTTATGACTTCATTTATGGTAAGTATTGTTTTGGGAGCAATAAAATTACCATGGTCATAAGTAACATATTCTCTGGGGTGTTTTTTGCTGTTTGTTTATTTTTAATCTTATTTTATATTTTATTTTACTTGGGTTTTTTGGTTTGTTTGGGTTTTGGGTTTGGTGCTTTGGTTTTTTCTAGTAATGTCCTCTTTCTTCGCATATTACTGAATGCTGCTGTGTGTTACTCCCCAAAAAAGTATTTTCACACTTCTAGTGTGATACTTTATGTGACATTCTTCTGATTCACATTTATGTTTTTAGAGCACTTTTGAGATGCAGGAGAATTTTTCCTGGAAGTACAATGGATACTATTGTATCTTTTGGAAAGTGCAGCTAGGCATGTGTAGAAACTGGCTGCTTCATCTAAGAACAATTGATTTTCCCCTGTGGAAGTTCAAGATGTTTTTTCAACTATACATGAAGAATGCCTTGCAAATGTTGGGATTCCTTTACAGACCAGTATACTGACTTGTCGGTTTATTTTATTTATTCAGTATTATTTTTAGAGAATTAATGTGGAAATCCATATAACCAAATTCTTTGGTTTTATTCTTTTAGAAAAGTCTAACAATATTGCTTTATCTTTGGCATAAACAAGATACTGGATAATGATTTTGTTAAATAAGAAAATACTTCTCTTGCTGAATTCAGAAATATGCCCTAACTAAACTAGCCTTTAATTTTGTTTCTCTTTCTGTTTGTTTTTTTTTTGTTTGTTTTTTTGGGGGGTTTTGTGTTTTATTGTGTTTGGGGGGGGTGGGGTTGTTTGTTTGTGTTTTTTTTTTAAATTGATCATTACACTGGTGATGTGTCATTGATCTAGTTGGACTATTACAATGTGCATATCCAGGAAGATCAAAACTGATGATGTTCTGCATAATTCATGTTTTTCAAAGAATGTCAGCACTATTTTGTGGTTTAGTTTTTCAGTTTTGTTGTTGGCATGTTCTTTTTTCATTAAAAAAATTTTAAAACTGCACACAAAACAGAGGTGTGTCCTAGAAGCGAACATTCAGGCTCAGAATTGAACTTGCCTACATCTGTGATCACAGGTCATGTTCCTTCTTTAAAGACAACTGCAGGTCCTCTTTACGTTTCTTCTGGAAGTAGTAATTTAGCTATGCCTTTGTATATCATGTCTGATACTTATTTTTTAATGTATTTTTATGTATTCCTGAGCAGTGTTGTATTTTAATCATTGTGGAAACTAAATCATGGTGGTAGTAGTAGTGCATGAAGTAAAATGTACCACTGCTTATAAAAAGTTCACCTGAAACTTTAACACTTGAGTGTTAAGTACTAGCAAACTTCAGACTATTGAGTAGGTTGCATAAATTGTGGTATTGTACCATGGATCCTCCAGGAACAGCAAACCTACATGTATAAGCCACACAAAGCAAATATTGGCAATATAATGCTCACTGGAAATCTGTAGAGTTGTACTCATTTATTGAACTGAATTCTGGGTGATTTGAAAAAGCACATTCAATTTATCTTTGAAAGGATATGCAGGACAATTAGCTAAATAAATTAACAAGGCAGGTGCTACAGGCAATGCCACTTCTTTGACTACTGCTCCCATTTGAAGAAAATAAAAACCAAAAGAACAAACTTGCAAAAATGCAAAACATCTTCCTTCAGTTGAGGAAGGCAAGATTCAAACTAACTAATGGTAAGATGCTATTGCTCGTAATGTAACTTAACTTTGCTCATGTCTTCATTTGGGAGTGTTTGCCATTAGCAATGTTTGGTGCAGAGTCATAGCATAAACTGAAACTAGTCTCATGCTCAGATTTTCATTAAGGGAAATGTTTATTACAGTATCCAGGAGGATCATATATTCCACACAGTTTGTGTATCTCCTTTGGGGCTGGGACTGAGACATGGCTGTGACTTTTGTGAAACATTTTCATTTTCATAAGAGACTACGTATCTCCTTTGTACCACTGCTGTGTTCATTCACTTTTTTTTCATGGACTTTAGTATCAGAGCAGCTGAAGGCCTGTCTTGGTGCTTGCATCAGACCCTGTCCTTGCCAACCAGAAAGCAGAAAGCTAGCGTGAGTGGTCAGCTGCTGCAAGAGTGCAGTCATGAGAAGACATAGAAGTCATCACAGGGCTTTACAAAAGCAAATTCCTTACATCAGGAGTGATGTACTGGTATTGACATGCTGCCTCCTGCTTCAGGAATTTGTTATAGAATTTCATCATAAAAAAATATATATAAAAGCTGATAAGATTGCCTTCTCTCAGAGAAGACTGTTTGTGGAATGGTTAGGTGGTTTAATTTCAGCTTTCTTCTGTGCATGGGAAAAAATGCAGTATATCCCTATTCATCAAAATGGCTTCAATGATTGTATTACCCAAACCTACAGTCAGTTCACAGCTGTGTAGCTATTGTTATGTTCATCTTTCAGGGAGTAATAATAAGAACCTATTTTCTTTTGGACTACTTCTGTGAAATTACATTATTGTTTCCATCCTTACTGCTCAAATATTCTGTATGTGGATCAGGACCCTGACCTGTCATTTTGGATTGCACCATTGATGGTGAACTCACAACGTTTTGCAGCCCAGCTTGTCCTTGCTTTTCCGTTCTCTGTAGAGTTCAGTGTTCTGTGTAGCTATGTGAAGGCTTCATCTAACCATGCCTCTGTATATCAGTGTCAGAATCTGAGGCTGCAGGTGGTAGTCTTAAGTAAAAGTGAGCAAAAGTGCTACAACAGATAGCTGTCAAGTTTATAAATGATGTAAAGACTCTCTGAGGGTTTGATTCTGAGTGAAGAAACCCCTGAGAGAAAGGGGAACAAAATGGCAAGCAAATCTACAAGAGATAATGGCAAACAAGACAGTCTTGAGAGTACTAGAAGTGTTATAGCAGGATTCTGTAGGAATGAGCAGAAAAAACATTTGTTGAGATACAAACAGATGTTACTGTAGGGGGTAGTGTTTCCTTTATTTTTTTTAATCTCCTTCTAGGCTTTGTACCTGTTCATTAGCCTGGCATTCTTAGTAAAATGCATTCATTCTTTACTGTCACCTTAACATTTGCTTAAAGTTCAGCATGATATGGGTTTGACTGGCTAACCACAGGTGATTCACTCCTTAGAATAGTAGTTTACAACTTCAGCAGCTGCAACTGCGCTTGTAACAATCTGTGTGAGACCACAAATAATCAAGATGCAGCAGGTACTTTTCAGCTGTAGTGCCAGGTTTGGGGTGGGATCTGGAAATACAGGCTGTGCATTTGGAAAAATTATTTTGCAGTCATAGGTCTAAACAAGAACCTCCTGGAATACAACAGGACAGGTAGAAGTGTGCTTGCAGCTCCATAGTCTCCCCCAATGGGTACCATAACTGCAAAAATTTCTGTTACCTCCTTAGACTATCCCAAAAGCAACACTCTTTATGCAACGTGAACAAGCTGTTCCTAATAAGTTATATAGCTGTACATTAGAATATATTTCCATCTATGGTATGCTGGATTTAGGTTCATCTTCTGATTGCTTTAGATAATATTGCACACAGAGTATGCAAGGCTTTCCTTGAATGCTGAAGTCATTGTCTGTGCCATTCATAAAAATTACAAGTAGTTTTCAATACACGTCTTGCATCACACAAATAGTCATGATATTGTAAGGAGCCTTCACATTACAAAAAAGTAGTATTTCTATATTCAGTCACAATACAGTAATTTTTACTTTGAGTGTAATATGTTTACCTCCTTTATGCTTCATCATTCACACACTTTAAGTAGTGTCAGTGTGATTTTCTCGTGTTGTTATCCTGGCAAAGTATGATGCTAAGCAGTAGAATGCTTGCATTTCAGTGGTAAAACAACAACACATTGCACAGGAACCTTGTAGGCACAATTTAAATATTGCTCAGTGTTTTGTCTGTTCCTGCAAGGAAATTGTTTTTATCTCTGTCTGTGAAGCAAAAGGCAAGTTGAGTTTAGATGTTAAGCATTTGTTTAGCTTTAACACCAGAATAACAG
Organism: Scytalopus superciliaris; assembly: GCA_013400415.1. Taxonomy (NCBI): domain Eukaryota; kingdom Metazoa; phylum Chordata; class Aves; order Passeriformes; family Rhinocryptidae; genus Scytalopus; species Scytalopus superciliaris. Next base: position 16,664 of record VXBX01004323.1, on the reverse strand, counting down.
GTCTTAGTGCCTTAGTAACTTGTAAGATAGATTCATCTCTCTGACATATTTCTTTGAAGATTCAAAGGCACAGGTTTGAAAGCCTCTGTGTCTGGTCTTTCATAGTGAAGTTTACTGTGAGAGTTTTACAAGGCCAGTAACTTTTCTGTTGCTTGTTGACGAGACAGACATACTCTTTGCATTGTAATTTTCTGTGCACAGGTTCAAAGAATAGAATAACTTAACAGAGTAACTGAAATGTAAGCATATGCAGAACGAGCTCTTTTATTAAAAAAAAAACCTATGTCAACAGCGACCTACCCCCTGGTAACATTAAGGTACAAGGGCCAGTGAAATTCTTTTGATACAGGAGTACAAGCAGACATCTAGTAGACTCACCTAACCATTTCACCCTATGAAAATTCTCCCTCTGTGCTCAAACCTCCCAGTAACACACTGCCCACCTTGTTCACCAGGAGTGATCCAGCACTTGCTGGAGTGAAACAAATTCAAACAGCTTTTCAAACTGTGGATGTTTGGGATAGCAGCTGAAGTGCTATCTTTATAGCCTGCCTTCTCCAGGTCAGAAATTTGGAGCACATGAGTGTTGCAGTAATATTTCCTTTTGGTCAATGACTGTAGCGTGACCTACATCAGGTTTCTGAAGGCTCTTCCACACTGGAAGTTCAGAAACCCTCCTGAAAAGTACCCATTCTTGCCATCTGAAAGCCATTTCGCAAAAGTGTGGTGCCCTAGTGCCACACAAATAACTGCTTCGGAAAAACAGTTCAAGGAGGCTTTTTTCAGTGTCTGAGTCAGCTACACAGATGAAGATAGGGCCAGACCTTCAAGGTACTGGATACCTTTCTTCTAACAGGTTAAAAGGACTGAAGTTCATTATACTTTAGCATAAAGCATTGCCTGAGAATGCTGAGGTTGCCCTTAGTGCCATACCCAGAGGAGTAAAAAGCCTGAAGACTGGCTCATTTTATTCCCATGTCTGGCACAGCTAGCTGGGATAAAGAGAACACGATTTTGGCCTTCTGCTCCCTAAATCACTTGTTTCATCAGTTCAGTGGGCAGTTTCCATATACCCCCAGGCTGGAGAGGGTCAGGCAGGAAGGTGGAGTGACTCATCTCCTGACATATTCTCTCTCTGCAGAATCAAAGCATCATCTGGCAGCAAGCAGCCAAGGTGAGCACATGCTGTATCATGTGGCAGAAGGAAGGGTTAGTGGTGAAGGACATTTCTCATAGCGTCCCACAAATCATTTTGCAGTTATCAAGCTTGCATTGGGAAAAAATGGGCTAACATATTTTGTTTTCTGGAGAGCAGCTCCTCAGAGTTAAGGTTTGGTGGCCAGAAGTCTGTGAAACATCAATCCTCACCTGGGCAAAGAGAGTCTGTATCTGCTGACCTCAGGGTTTTTTTCCCCATCTCTTTTTTCCTTGAGGCTATTCCTTTCTTAACGTCTATGTCAATATCTGTTTTGACCAGTAAATTTCTTCCTGTAATATTAATGTTTCACATCTTCAGAGGTGACTCACACTGAGTGCAAGGCTTTCCTGTATGCCAGGTTCCTCTTCCCCATGAAGTTTCCCGACAATGTTGTTCTGTTGAACTGTACTGCAAACCCACAGCATCCTGGAAGAATGTCTTTTCATCAGGGGGTTTAACAAATTGCTTTGTAGTGTAATAGCATCACTTTTGGATAGCAAATCAGGACTGACTCACAAATTCATCACAGGAATGTGCTTCCGGAGCTATTCTACTGCCTGCAGAAGAAAGGGAAAGGTGAATGTCATCAAACATATCATAGGTTGGTGGAGACATTTTACACCTTTCATAAGAAATCTTTCAGATACATATGGTAAAAGTGAGGAGATAGGGGAGATAGATTTTCCAAAGGGAAACAAATTCCTATGCTGGAAAAATAAGTTTCAACATTAGAACCAGTAAGATAGCTATGATATGGATTTGGTCAGATCACAAAAATTTGTTAATCCTGTTTCTGAAGGGATGAGGTGTGCCTTTAATTTCAGCCAAAGCAAGATCATACAGGAGTCATGATGTATGGATGTAAAGAAATGGATCAATAGGTAGATAAATAAATTATATATTTATACACTTGGGTTTTTTTTTTGTTTGTGCAGTAAACTTGCCAAGCAAAACCAATCAGCTAAATAGCACCAATGTATAAGCTAAATATTATAGAGTGGGTCTCTGTCTAGAAGAAGTTGTTATGGTTTCACTGGCAACTATCAGCTTGGTGGTATTACTAGCTATAAACTCCACTGTTTCAGATTTCCACCAGAGAAGAGCATTAGATCCTCTAGCCTGATGCATAGTAAATACCATCACATTTCTCTTCACAGCCTAGACTCCTGTTCTGAGTGAGTTGAAGAGAGTTTTATTTGGTGGCAATTTGAAGCACAGAGAATCCACAATATCCTTTGGCTTATTTGTCTTTAGTATTAAAATTGAAATAATTAGGGTTTAGAAAATAAAATTTCTTTTCTTTCTGAATCTGGCTTCAGTATCCAACCACTGCCTCTGTTCAAACCTTACTATGTGGCTTGTGCATCCTTTCCTTACTAGCTTTAGAAGTTTTTCATGCTTATTCCACTCTCAGCATGTTCCTGCATCTCAGTTCTCTTTCAATTGGCTGACAATTTTTTAGTGCTAGACACTATACCATTTCAGGTTTTCCTTTTCAGGACTATTCTCAAACTATCTCTGTTCATTGATCTACCTTTTAGGCCCATATACAGTTAGATAACACAACTGAAAGTGTGATGTACAGGAAAGAACAGGAATTTCAGACAGGAGAAAGGGGAAGAATCCATATATTTTCAAGAAGAAGTTGGGTGGTCCCACATCTTTGACTCTTAAAAACAGTTATCATTATTCTTCCTTCTGAGGAAATACTTAACATTAATTCATCTTTTACCTTTCTCTTTGCTCAGTTAAAGAAACTCAGTTTCAGTCCTTCCTGATACACAGGTTTTCTGTATCTCAGATATCATTTTTGGTTCTTTTTCTTGTATCCCCAATGTCCCTTTCGAAAATGCCACTGGAAACAGACACTGCCTTGCAACAGTGGCAGGAAGAAGTTATATTCATTGTCTTGTACTTTGCTGCATTTCATACAGACATGCTGTACATAGTCTTTGGCCCAGTATACAGAACACTAAGCTCATCTCAGAAAATTGCCTACAGGCCTAGTTTTCATTATGCCAACACTGATCTGCTTTTCCATTTTTTTGGGGGGGAATAGTTTCTTCTACCTTCTCCCACTTAGAGTCTTCTTGAAGCGTCTGTTGTTCACTAGGCCTGAAATGGAAGGTTCAGTATTTTATTTCTGTGCTTTTTCCCCAGTTTGGCTCTGAACCATGGATAAGCTCATGAACTTTGGAATTAAAACATCTAGCAGCAGCCAAGCGTGTCATAACAGTCAGTACAGAGCCACTCACAGCTCTTTGCCCAGGCTTGCAGGAATGAGGGAAACTGGGACCTCTTTGTCATGCTTTGAGCCTTATAGCAAGGTGTGTCTCTCCCCTTTGCCTGAACTTGAAAAGTGAAGGTTGCACTACAGTGAATTCAATATACACACAGCCTACTGTTTTCTTTCAAAGGCGATATCAGAGCAGGAGTGGAAACGTGCCAGTGAAACATGGAAAAGTAAATACTTTTTAAATGCTGTTTGCCACTCACCAAGACTTAATTTAGTTCTCTGGGTGCATCTCTGTTTCTTAGAAAATTGAGAGGCAGGTAAGGATACAATACCAAAGAAGCTGTTAAAATATCAGCCTTTGCCAAGTCTTCCTCACTAGGGTAGACTTTCAGTACTTGGACACTGCAGACTCACAGAAGTACACTGCAGTGTTTATAAGACCAGACTGGACTGCTGCTCTAGGGATTCAACGTCTCCTCCAAGAAACATTTGGGAAAACCACTTCACACAGAAGGACATTTCACAGTCTACACAGTGATTTTAAAACGGTTATTAATTACAGCATACATTAATGCCAGTATACTACATGGCTGCAGTACCTTATCTGAATATTGGGCATGGAAAATGGTGAGGCGTTGCTCTTGTATCAGGACAAGATGCTATTTACACTTCACTACCACCACAACTTAAGGATTTTGTTTTTAGTCAGGATGCAGAGAGGACAGGTAAGAATAATGGTAGCAAGTCATGACAGTTCCAGAGAGTCCCTGGAAAAACAGTCAAGATAGAAGTACAGAGAAAGGAAGGAATGCTAGTAGAGGAGAGTGATCAAGAGGTTTACACAAGAAAGCCCATCCAGACATCCCATGTGTTTCTGAGGAAGCAATAACCTTTTGAGACTGTATCTACTTGTCCAGTATTATATCAGAGACAATACATTTCCTGTCTGCCTAGGCTGTTACTCAGCTTCTGCCCTGGGAAATGAGTTTATACTCATTTTGATTTTGGTTGCCTCTAAACAACAGGGTGAACTCCACTGCCCTTACCCCATTACACCTGTAATTTTTGGCAATACTCCTGTTAGGGAGACAATTATGTGAGCAATGATGCAAAATATTTAATGATGCTGTTGAAACACACTTCACAAGTTAATATGAAGAGTATTTAAATGGAGGCTATGTCTTATCACTTACTGGTTACAAAGCATTTGCTTTCCTGTCAGAACCACCTTTGCTTTGAAAAAATTGCAAATTATAAAGGTGGCCTACTGTTAGGGAATTGTTCATGTTCCGTGCTTCTGAGCTCAAGACAGTACCTGTAATAAATCTGTAATGATATGCAAACAGCAAAGCAGATACTGCCCGCCACCCCAGAGAATCACCATGAAGTGCATCCAGCAGAATCCAACGTAAGTGCTGATGCACTGCTCCACAATAGAAATTAGTTTAGGCTACTTCTTATCACTTACAACTGTATTTTTAGTGTCCCATTGTGGCAGGAGGTGTGAAAGCTCATATTGAGAGATACCAAAGATATGCATGTCAGGGAAGAGACAGCAACCTGTTGAAAATGATGTAAATCTCAGAGTTGTATCCACAGTCAGCTGAATAGATTCACCCATCTCTGCATGTATCCTGTTGCTAAGAGTAAATGCTCTATCTGAGGCGTATGCAGAGAACTGTCTTATCTACCTATAGCACCTTTGTCCATTCAGCTGTTCCCTTTGAAAAATGATGATAAAGCCAAAACAACCTGATGAACAGAGCTGTGTTTCTAGAACCCATTTGCAACATCACCTTTCTTCTCCTTGAACTCCCCTGTCAGTCATCAGTTTGAACTGAGTATCACAGCAGAACCAAAGCACTCTGAAAAGATTGAGTCATAAAACATTTCTAACTCCTTTGGAGTATTGCTTGAACAGCTGCATGTGATAAAATTACAGAATCCTATATACTTTAGGAGCTGTGTGCCAGAGGCTGTCATTTTCTGACAGACCATCCCAACTTCGAATTAATCACACATTAATCTTATTAGTAACTAGTACCAACCCAAATGCAAAGGCTAAGTTCAGGTGGTGTGATTTTTTTGATTTTGCAAATCAGTCCTTACCCCATGATGACTCAGAGGTCTATCAGTTAAGCTTCCTTCATTTTGTTTTGCATTGCATTTAAGAAACACTTCTTGTCTTAAAACAGTTGGTGTCTTGTCAGTCTTGAGAGTGGTTAATGGGCCTTGGGGAATAATATTTTTATGTGGAAAATGCTGTGGAAAGCCACTTTGAGACTAGATTCAGCATTCTAAGTGCCCCTGGAGAGGCTAAAGGAAAAGTGTATAGGCTAAGAGATGAGTAGTATTGAAGAGCCTGGAAGCTATTCCAGCCCTGCTCCCCTCTGGTTATCAAATCAGTGAGGCAACACATTTGAACCTTCTCATTGAGGGCACAAATTGCTGTCTTTACCAATTTGGTGAACAACACCAAGCTCAACTTTTGCTCCAGAGGACCCCTGCTGCCACTCTGTCTGTGTGTCACCCTGCAGCCTTAACCCTATCAGAGAACTGCAGGGGTGATTCAGAGCTGAGCAGGTATCTGCTCTGTGGTAAAATGCCTCCTAAATTATTCACTTAACTGGAAAAGAAAGTAAGAAACACAGACTTGCTTCTGCTAAAACAGAAGAAAAGTCTGGATGGTAAAATTAGAGTGAGGAAAAACAGGTGTGTGAACAAGGAGCATAGGATATGTTGGTGTAAGTGATCATCTGTCTCTTGGAGCCAAATTTAAACTTGCTGAGTCTACAGGCTGAAAGGTGCACCTGAAGGGCCTTTGACAGATCCCAACCCAAGGCTTTAGAGGTTGAGAGCTTTTTCAGCCCCAGGGAGTGATACCCATGGAGACGAACATACAGGAAAATGGATGCTCTTTGAAGAGCTCTCCCACACTAGCCCCACACAAAACCATGCACTTCCCCTAATCACACTGGTAAGCCTCCACAAAAATGGAGATCATGAAGAACTAGCTTCAGTTAATGTTTAAATAATTGATTTCATCTGGAAGTATGCTGGAATAAAGCTTCTGGACCTGTATCTCCTTGATTTTAAACTGAGAGATCTGAATTGCCTGGTAGTTTGCCTCATTTGAACACTGTGGGGCTTTATTCAGCAAAATGACAGGTCAAACATCCCAGAAGAGAGGTAAATAAGCTGTAGTTGCAAAATGGAGATTTCTGTCCTATAACATACTGTAAGAGAGCTAATAGATCATGGCAAAGTTCTTACTGGTCTGGGACCTCCAAAGCAGTGCCCTAAGACAATTAGGGTTAGACAACTGGGAAATGAACTAAGAGCAGGGAAACTGTTGTGACTGTATGCAGCATTAGACATTGAAAAAAGATGCTATAAATTTGGAAAGGGAGGCAGAAAAGAACTACAGAAATCACCTGAATTCAACAAAATTTCCTTTACTGTGTGTTCATTTGAGAAGCATGGTCCATTTCACATCTTCCAGGGAATTGATTAGATGCCATTCTCTAAAGCATTATTGGCAGAAGGGATCACATACCTTTATTTTGTGTATCAAACCAAAGCTGAAGGAAGAATGCAAGGCCTAGGAGCCAGAATTAGAAAAATTCAGTCTAGAAACAGGAGTTGAAAGGTTTATAGAGAGTGAATCACAATTCACTGAGTAACATGGTAGATCTTCTTTTTGCAGATGTAAAAGAATATATAAGAAATACTATCATTCCATTCAAATTTGCTGAAAGTAATTGGCTAACATGAGATCAAAGTACATGATCTCTGTGATGTGCCTAGGTCCTTAGAAATTTCTCGTGTTTGGATACTATGGCAAGCATTACATATTTTTAACTGTTCTGACTAACCACTTATTGATCTGTGTAGAAAGTTTCATGGTTCCAGCTCAAGCCTTTAAGGAGACATCCAGTATGTTGTTCTGCTCAGTTATTGTAGTAAAAACCTGTCTTCTGGAAGAAATAAATAGCAAGGGAAGGTAAGTTGCAGACCTGCAATGACATGATGAAGAAAAACATGAAGGAGAAACGATTCCCAGACCACCACATGCATTTCTGAATGTATCTGTGCAAAAAAATCAATCTAATTTCATACAAAATGACCAAAGTAGTACTGCTAAGAAATCTAGGATATGGGTTGGAAAGCAAAATGTTTTCTCTTTTTATTCCCAGTGCAGTACTTGACAGTATTAAATTATAGCATTGAACATATGTATAAAAGGTTCCAGCAGTAATGAGAGGGAAAAAATTCACTATGCAGAGAGCTAGGTGGCAGGAGGCCAAAAAGTTTCATTTTTTGCATCTAACAGTAACACTGTACATCTGAAAGCAGAGTTCTGCCACTTCGTCAGAGTGTACATGGGTCTGCAGACCACTTCTGGGAAAGACCAGCTTGGAGGTTTTTCCGAGGGTCTTTGTACACTGCCAGAAGTTGATCTTGATACCAGCGTTTCTCATCTCTCTCAAATAAAAGCCTCCTTTTGCTTTACTAAGAAAGGCCATTTGTTTGTCCTTCTTCAAGGTTCAGTCAAAACTTGTCCATTTTGGACGACCAGTGTTGGCTGTATAGCCTCAAATCAGCCAGCATCACAGTTTATGGAAATAGGAGAAAGCAGACAGGATCTTCTGTAACTGGCTCCCAGAGGCGATTGTCAGGTTTCTCTACTCAGTCTGTCTCTTTGTTGACAGGCTCTGGCTTACTCTTCCCATCATGGCAGCATAGAGAGTCAGAGAGTCAGAAATTGCTCTGAATCCTCTTTCAGCATACTTTTTTTTTTCTTTCCTCCCCAGAGTTTCCTTTTTCAGTATGCAGCATCTGTCATCATTAGCAGAGCAGAGATAGGGGTCTGTGAGCAGCCTGTCACTCTCCTAAGTTCAGTAGCTATCCTCCAGAGCAGGACAGGACTCATTTTCAGCTAGCAAATGAAAAGCAGGAGGTCAGGAACAAGACATGGTCAGAAGCTCAGACTGGAAACAGCAAAAGTTTTAAAAGCTTATTTCTGCAGCTGGCTTTGGGGAATAACTTGCAAGCTGGGACTTGTAAGAGTACTGGCTCTTTTGCTACAGCATCACTGCCCTTTTCACCCAACCTCACTGCAGTCATAATTTTACATCCTAGTAAACCATTTTTCACATGTATTGAATTGGGAATTCCTAACTACTTCTTGACAGACACTTCAAAATTTTTGAAAAAGGGAGGCTAAGTCAGAGACAGCAAAGATAGTAAGGTGAAGCAGCAGGACAAAGAGACCAACAAAAGTGTGATGTTATCATGAACCACTTTCTGTCTGATCTTCACCCCAGCTGCTCTGTGTAGCAGACATTACAGCATTTACATTGCAGTAAGCCAAAGTCCATGATCACTAGTAGGATGAGACTGGTTGAGTTAATAGGCTTTTGATTGAGATGATATGTAAAAGAGATCTATCTCTGCAAGAAAATATCAACATATCTGAGCTATGACACTTGCAACTGTGACAGTGCTGCAGGTGCACAACAACTCAAGGAGACAGTCAACTTTCCCCCTATTTTGAGCATGGACTAATGAGTGTGTGGTTTTCATACATCTGGTGTGATACACAGAAATTGCAAAATGACAGGGGACTGACCCTTCTGGGGAGCTTGAAGAGGTGTTATGCCTTTAGTATTTATGAACAGGGAGGTCAGGAAGGCCCTGATGCAGGTTTTATTGCTCTGGTTGACTCCTGTTATAGCACTATCATCATAGAACAGCAGAGAAAAAGTTTTCTGGCTTTCTTGTGTGTCATTGGTATCTGGTCTCAACCAAGGCACCCATTGGTAAGTTACCTTTTAGCCCAAGTCTTTTACTTGTCATTTGTCCTTAAATACTCAGGACCCTTTGCTCTTCTGTTTGATGGAAATTATTTTTGCTAGCAGAGCCACCACTGCTCCATGTTATTGACCAGGAGAATGTGGTTATGAATAATCTCCCTCTGAGCATCATGGTGTGCATACACCAGGAACTTGCCAGAAGCAGTAGGCCGGATTGGATAGGGCTTTAAGCAAGCTGGTTTAGTGGAAGGTGTCTCTGCCTATTGCAGGGCAGTTGGAACTAAATGATCCTTAAGGTCCCTTCCAACCCAAAGCATTCTATGATTCTATGATAGCTGGAGAACATCTATTCTCCTACCAAGTTGTCACATGGTGTCAATAGAGAGTGAAACCTTTATCCCCTACAGTCTTTCTGCCCTGATCCCCATGCTGTTCTTTTGTGCAAGGGCTGCTCAGTTCTCTTAGTCATCTCAGTAAGTCAACAACTAGGCACTGCCTCACACCAAGGCCAACTCTCAGTGATGCCACAAGCCATACTACCACAGTGCATAGCATGCAGCATGGCCTCTGTCCATGTTAGGAAAGAAACAGATGAATTAGGATTGCATTGAAAGGGACATTCAAGTCTTCAGTGTGCCCATGTCAGAATGCAGAATTTCACTGTGAGAAATAAAACTCACATGTCCTCTTGTTCCTCAGCATGTCTTCCTATTCCTGTTCCTCTCACATGTATTCCTCCCCTCTGAAGCCTGGAGCTTCCTAGTACCTGTTTTCCTGCTTTTTCTTTTTTTTTAGCCTGATGCTCTACTTGTTTTCCAGTTGAGTTTTTTCTCTCAGTCACAGAAAAGGAGAGCTCCCCAAGGCACATTACCAGGCTCTTTACCAAACCAGGGTCTTAATGTGTGTATTGATTGTAAAAAAAGCTTTCCATACCCATGAAACATGGGATCATGCACCACACAATGCTCATGAGGGAGTTTGTTATTTAAATATTTATTTAAATGCATTAATTTCACTTAATTAGTTTAAATGCATTGAAATAACTCCTAGTGGAACTGAAGAGAGCTTGTGAATGTAATGGCAAACCTTTTTTTTTTTTTTT
>VXBX01004322.1:78299-196717 GCA_013400415.1 Scytalopus superciliaris | reverse complement strand
AAACCCAAACCAAAAGAAAACCCGTGACAAGCCCAAACCAAAAAATGGTTTTAATGTGTTTGTGACATGGCCTAGATTTCCTTTACAAGGTAAATGAAGTGCCATATGGTAATAAAAAATCTACTGCATAGATTAATATTTAAAAGTTTACATTTCAAACCTTATACAGCAACTTTGTGTATATTTGTTACAGTAGCTCCTAGAAATTATAGCTTTCTCAAACTTAAAGTCTGATACAAAGTTGCATTTTTTAGCATTTAAGATTTTTTTTGTTGTTGTTTTAGAGTAAGTTGTGTTTTGGTTGGTCCTTTAATATAGATTTCCCCTTATTTTTTCAGATATTTAAAGCTTCAAAAGAAAAGTCCCTACAACAGGAGGACCAGCCCTAACCATACGCTACAAAAGGGGAGCAGATGGTTGTAATAGATCTTATGATGTAATTACCAAGCAGTTCAGGGTTTGGGGAATGAACACTAAGATGTTGTAACTGGGTTTTAGCCAACTGTCATTTTAGTAAGCATTTTTAACACTTGGATGTTTAGTTTACATTCCTATCTGGTATTATTATTTTTTTCCCTTGGTCAAGTTTAGTGAATTCATTATTTTTCTTCTGTGTTTGTGGCAGAGTTGCAACTTTGAGCTGCATTTCATGTACTGTTTAAGCAATTGTTATTATTCTATTTATAACGTAGCAGCAAGTACATTTTTTCAGATTTTAATATATACCTTTTGTTGTGGATTCATGCAGTATGTACAGAGCAGTTTGGTCAAATGAAACATATGATATTATGAATTTTTAAATGTTTTATAACTGCTGAGATAGCATACAGCCTAATTGCATTTTATTAAAAACACTAATCAGGCACACACTATGCTGTGAAGTTTGGCTTCTCTCTTTGCACTGATGTTATGTCAACAGTTACACTACATGAATTTCAGGTGATTTTTAAAATAGCCTAACAAGGTACAAAATGTGTGCATTTTATTTCTACTAGTAAAAGGGCAGATTACTAAAATACACTTTTCAAAAACTCTTTATATGTGAATTAGAACTTTTTGTTTATGCCCATTTGATTTATAAAGTAAAAATGTCTGGAGACTACATGATAGCTTGGCAGGGAATTAGAGGAGGTTGCAACAAAACTGAGTTGCTGGAATCAGGTTGAATTCAGTAGAATTCTTCTGGTTTGCCTTCCAATATAATGCTCGCAAAGCTGGATTTAGTAAGCTTTATATTCAGTAATTTATTTTAAAAGCCAAGTTTATATACTTGATTTGCAAATTTTATTTAAAAAAAGGAAAAAAAAAACTATGGAAATTCAACCTTAGGAAAAGTACAGTGTCAATATTTAAGACTTACAGTTATAAATGCTCTTATAAATGGTACATCTGAAATTTAGACTGTGAGTGTTTTAGTGTTTTAATATAACAGGTGTGGTTTTTACCTGTTCTGTGCTGCTGTTCCACAATTACAGAGACATATTTTATTCTTTAATATTTTGCATGTGTTCCTTTTTGGCTCAGGAATAATTGCTGTGATTTTAGGAAGTTGCCAAGCCTGATACAGGAGTTTAGGAGAAATAAAGTAAGATAAATTTATAAAATGAAAAATTAATTTGGTAACCCTAATAGTGGTTGCCTTTGAGTTTACAGGGAGACTTTCAAGTTCTGTGACGCTGTTTTGAAGTCAGGTTTCTAGATGCTTACATTTATAGTGAAAGGGGCATCATATATGCTTGCCTTTTTTTTGGTATCGGGATTTCAGTAAAGCTGCGCATGAGTGTTCCATCTGATCAACAAATAGAGACGCCCCAAAGTGATGTCTTTAGACATTTCAAGAAAGCAATAATACTCTTAGACTGTGATGTGTTTTGGGATGGGATGTTTTAGTAAAATTACCTGTGATTGTGAATTGCAGAGCAATAATTTTTACAAAGCCATATTTTATGAGGAATCTTGGTAATAATTTTAGAGTGGTGAATGGAGGTCTTTTTATATAACAGTGGCAGCCTATTTGTAGAATTATGGGACTGTGAGAGTATATATGCTGTGATCAAATTTAACGTATTTTGTAACTGGGTATGTGATTTTACGTGCTTCATGTTTACAAAAATATGCCAAGCTGAGCAAGGTCAAGTGGACTTTTAAAAAATGTGTATTTAATCCATTTTAATGTTTGGCTGCAATAAAACACAGAAGAATATCTTTGTCTTCCTAGTGTCGTCATTTATTCCCAAATGTGGTAGATGTTAACTATAGGGATAAATATTTGACTAAGCCACTAATTAATATAATTTTTTTTAAATTGTAAGTTCAAATATCTAAAAATACATTTGAAAGCATTATTTACAAGGAGGAAGAAATACAGCATGTAAAATTAATTTTATTTCTGGCTAGTGTTAAGTGAAGGAAATGGGCAGCACTTGAAGGTCTGTGTCTTCTGTAATTGCATTATGTTTGTCCTTTTGGAGTATTAAAGTTATGCTATCAGTTTGACATGAATTTTTCCCATGATACATAATTCCTGTTTGTAACTTAAAATGGATGAGATAGCATTCTTTAACAAACACAAATGTCTGGGGAAAGTGTGATATCTACCTTTCATACAGAATATTATGGTTACTGTCCACAGTTAAATCAAAAGATCTGCACAGTTCTCTGAAAGCAAAAATCTTCCTTGACCTTTTCAGTTTTCAAACACCTCCATAGCTTTAATGATCAAGTATTGCTGAATATTAGTCTTAAGAAAAAGTCAAGAGATTACCTTTGTCTTTATATTTTCACATTACTCTTGTTATATCTCAGTAAATCTATGAAATCTTGGATTCAGTTGCTTTTTTTGGAAATCACGGCAAGAAATACCAATATGTAAAGAGTAGGATACTAAAGTTGTATTTTAATACTGACAATTTACTGCAAGTTAAGTGACTTTTTAACATTCTCTGTAATTGAAAAGGTACCGTATCATGGCACTTATTTCTAATAAATAAAGTAAATGGCGAAGATTTGATATAGGAAAGACACTAAAAAATGTAATATTTTTACTGAATATCGTTTGTAATTTTACATGTTTCAAAAGTTATGTGTATGTAAATAAATTGTGTTGTACATTTATAGTGTTGATTGATATTCATGTAAAAGCTACAAGGTCTGAAATACATTTTTAATTGTGACTTGGGTCATTGTCACATGCAATCACAAACATTTACATGTATTGTAACATGAAAAATAAATTTATTCTTCATGATAGAAACCTTCTTGGGAATGCCTAGCGTGTATGTTACACAGGCTCTACAGTCCCAGCCTGTAGAGCTTAGCTAAAGCTGTTTTATCTGTGATTTTGATCTAGATTTGTTTTGCTGGAAATGGAGAAATTGAGTAAAGGATGAGAGGGATNCTAAAGCTGTTTTATCTGTGATTTTGATCTAGATTTGTTTTGCTGGAAATGGAGAAATTGAGTAAAGGATGAGAGGGATTTGAAGAGCTAAGATTTTTTTTTTGTCCTGTTTGAGCTACAATTGGTTTAAATTGATGACAAGATAATCTCAATATTTATTATCATATCCCTGTCTTTGAGACAACACATTTTTAAGGTTGTGTCAGAAATAGCATAATTAAAACATTTTGCACCATCAAAGTATGCTAAAGATCAGTGTGAGGGGAACAAAGCAATATGTGCTGAATATGATGCTGAAGTGAATTCTTAGTTGTGTGGTGAGAGCTGAGAGAAACAAGATCTTCAGAGCTAACAAGATCAAGTTGTGATGAATTTCAAAAGCAGCTATCTAGAAGGCGAAGCTGAAGTATTAAAAGATCATTGGAGAGACTTTGGTGAAATCAGTGGCAGCTAATTTAGCGTAGTCCAGGTTGAAAAAAGTCTGAGAGAGTTTGGAGAACTGATTCTAGTGCGTAAATAGGTATAGAGAGCTGTAAGTTTTATGTCGCATGAGTCTCAGTAATAAAGAAACGCGAAGCCAGACAAGACATGGAGGGAGGAGCAGGCTTTAGGGTGATGAGGTCATACCTTGGTATTCCTGTGATGGCAAAGAAGTTGCAGAAATAACATGAATGTCCAGGATGTTTGGAAGCAGGTTACTGAGTGACTTGGAATGAAGTAGAGAGGTCAGGTGAGAATATCCATGTTGCTGATAAGGGAGAAGATACAGGGAAAATGGGTGACTAAGTAGCATGCTGTATCATGGTAATGTGAGCTGGTAAAAATAGCAGAAATATGTGTATATAAACTGTTCTGTGTAAAAACTATAAATATAAATTACTCTTTTTTAAATTCAGTGTTTCTGCATTTTATTCAACCATTTTATTTATTGTGTGATATGCACAAAAATTAGAAAAGTCAGTGTTTTAGGAAGTACTGCACAATGCTTCCATTAATATACTGTTATAATAGTAATTATCCCTTAGTATGTAATTGACTCTATAGATCTTTTGTCATTTCATTCAATTTAATTGACAATCTAGATTTCATAATGTAATTGAAGGGGTGAATGACTTTCAGCGTGACCAAATTTATTTAATTTACCATATTATAATCAAGTTCATGCTCATTCTGTCTTGTACTGAATGTAAATTAGAGTTGTAGTGTCCATACATTTAGTAGCAGCAGCTGTCAACCTGTAGTAAAGAGTGAAATTAGAATGTTAAATAATTTGATTTCACGTGCGTGCACAACCCAGTTTCTCTATTGAAAAGTGAAATGTTTTCCAGCATTTTTAAATAGTGTATTTTACTCACACTATAATGCTTATGAGCAGTCAGTTGTAAAAAAGAGTGAAGACTCAATATTCTGAGAAGGTGTCTCTAAATTACTTGGAAATTAAATAAAATGTTTTTATATATATGAGAATACCTCAAAATTAAACAGTGTATGTTAGAGAGGAAAATAACTAAGAAGCCAACTGACCGCCCTGTTTAGTGTTCCCTAAGTTTATTAGGAGGAAATAGTGGAAGCTTCCTGGGACAAAATTGAAAACAGTGTTAGAATTGTGAGGCAAGATGCTTCATATGTTATAGAGAAAGGCAAGATCAAAATGTGTTTAGAGCGGGGAAAAAGATCTTTATGTATCTATCACGTTCATGATGTACACATACATGATTTGGGTGCAGGATGTAGTCTGCCTTTGCTACAGACTGTCTTCATGCTTAGTTAATATTTACCTATGCAGTCAAATGTTTACAAAGCAGCTGTTAAATTATTTTAGAAGCTGAAGAAAGACAAAAATTTCCAGGTGCCCAAGCCACCTCTGAAAATGAGACTTCAATTTCAATTGATTTTGGTTTTTGCATTTTAGTGCAATGTATGCATTAAATTAGTATTCCAAATAATTTTTAATTAGTGAGCACTCTTTCTTGTAAAATAGTTTGCATTTTAAGTGTGTACCAAAATCTACTACATATCTAGAGGGGAAGTTCCGGGAAATATTTTGTGATTGAAGCATTAACACAATATTTGAAGCATCAGCAAGGAAAGACCTTATATAGTTAAGACAGTAATCTCTGGAATAAAAATGGAACAAAAAAGTCCTGTTGGCTCAATTATGTTTTGAATATAAGTTTTAATTTTCTTGTATCTCTTCTTTTATCATCAACTGTTAACATACATTTATTTCAATGAAATTATATTTTTAATATTCTAGGGAACAGTGAAAAAGAAACTGAACAAGACAAAACAGAAAAAGGTAAGTCTGAAAGTAACATTCTGTTCTGAAATTCAAAACCATACTTTCTGAGAAGTTTGATTTAAACCAGATTAAATAGTAATGAAGCTTATCTCCTGTACATCTTATGTATATAAACTGCAATTGAATAAACATCCAGAGAGCATATGCTTTTGTAAGTAAATACACAGTTGTTTTGAAGTTGGGCGTCAATCTCCTCTTACATGTTACGTGTTACAGATAGAATGATAGAATCATTTAGTTAGAAAAGACCTTTAAGATCATCAAATCCAACTGTTAACCTAACACTGAACCACATCCCTAAGTAACACATCTTTTAAATACCACCAGGGCAGCCTGGCAAACCTTCCAGTGAAAGAATTTTTCCTAGTATCCAAACTAAATCATCCCTGGAGCAACTTGAGGCTACTGCCTCTTGTCCTGTTACTGAGAGAAGACACCAATCCCTACCTCTCTGCAACCACCTTTCAGGTAGTTGTAGAGACCTTTATGATCTCCCCTGAGCCGCCTTTTCTCCAGGCTAAACAATCCCAGTTCCTTCAGTTGCTCCTCATAAGACACGTGCTCCAGACCCTTCACCAGCTTTGATGTCCTTCTCTGGACATACACTCGAGCACCTCAATGTCTTTATTGTAGTGGCCCAAGGCTGATCACAGGATCCAGATCGACACTCTCAAGTGCTGAGAACAGGGGGCAATCACTGCTCTAATCCTCCTGGGCACCCTATTTCTGCTCCAAGCCAGTATGCCATTGGGCTTCTTGCCCACCTGGACATGCTGCTGGCTGGTGTTCAGCCATCTGTTGACCAGTACCCTGTGGTGCTTTTACAGTGGGCAGCTTTCCAGCCACTCTTCCCCAAGCCTGTAGCATTGCAGGGGGTCATGGCATAGTTGAGACAACTGCTGCTTCAGGAGTAAAATGTTCAGTGTCGTACTCCTAGTTTAGGATTCTGCAGATCAGTTTCACCGAGCTCCTCCTGCATCTGTAGGCAAGAGTCAACCTGGGCTGCCTTGCCCCAGGAGCCAGGTTCAGCACTGCCAGCTATGGTAAGCCTTGAGAGACAGGTGACATTAAAATCAGTCCTTGTCAATTCCATGTTTACCAAACAAGGGTTTCTGTGTGGCTCAGTTTAGGTAGGAAGATGCAGAGACAGAAGTGATGGAAAAGAAGTGAAGTTTTAATAAAGAGCACTGGAAATCCATTGTCTGGAGAAAGAGTTTACACACTAAGCTCACCTCTGGCATTGTCACCTCAAGTTAGGTGGGCTGAGTTTCACCCTTGCAAGCTCTACTTGTAGAAGTATAATAGTACCTATCGATTTACATATTTGACATAGACTCAATTAAATATATATGAGCTGTGTGCAGAACAACCAACACAGAAGTGCAGTTCTCAAAGTCCAAAACTGCTATGTAATGCCATTCTGAACTAAATATATAAGACATTAGAATATTTGTGTGTATTTCTGTATGGAAAGTCAAGGGAGAAAATTCCTTCTGGTCTTATCAAAGGATTGCTTGAGTCTAGCCTTTGAATGAAGCTCAAAGACTTAATGGTGAAAGAGAGAAGTGAATGATGGAAATACATGCCAAAAATAATCATTCTTCAGTTGTTTCTTATGATCAACATCTAACCAAGCAACAATAATTTCATACAGAAAGCCCTGTAGAATACTTTTTACTGCAAGGAAAATTGTTCTGGAATAGCTGCAGCTAAAGATTTATTATAATCATTAGATTCCGCCTTTATTAGTCCCTAAAATGGCTCAGTTTTTATTGTCTGATTACTTCCCCCGTTAAGTTGATTATAGTGTTTTGCCTGTTCTACCAGTGTAGTTTAGAAAGATCCTTTAATTATTGTAGTGCTCCTGCCTTGAAATTGTTGAGATGCAGTTACTTGGTTTTATACCCTCCAAGTTATCATTTATGGAAGCCCATAAAACAAGTGGATCACTTACACTCTGTATCACACATAGTGAGCTTCCCAAACAACAGGACAATGACAGGGGTTTTTCATCATCATCAAATTCTCATTCACGCGCCCACTGAGAGTCAGCACAATTTCCAAAACTAATTTGGCTAATGATATGGGGCTAGTATGAGGAGGGAGGAGAATTACCTGAGCAAATTTTGAATTCCACGTAAAAGTAATTGGTCTGCTAATATGTATGTGTATGTTTTTCAGCCCATAACTGAAGCTTTGAAACTTGGATTGGGAGGGTTGGAGTGCTGGGGATGGGACAGCGAGGGGAATTAGTAAAACAGAAGATTGTGAAATTAGTTGGAAAACAACTACAGACCATGATCATTGGTATCTACTTGTCATTGTCCCACACTCAGAAGTTGCCAAGAGCATTATTACTGAATTTGTATCACAGCAGGAATAGGAGGGTGTTTAGAAAACAAAGCCTATGTCCCCCCTGGAAATTGCTTCCTTAGTTTTTGACAGTTTAACATGGAGAACTGACAGGAGGAGCCTTTGCTGCAAGTGACTGAGACTGCATCACAGGGGGAGGTTTTTAATTCAGATTAGCTTTAGAGGTGGAATGACATGAGGAGACACAACTATATAGTTAAACCTCCACGGTTAATAGTTACAGCTCTTATTAAAACTGCATTGAAGACTTAAATCATAGAATTATAGAATAGTTTGGGTTGAAAGGGACCTTTAAAGGCCATGTAGTCCAACCTCCTGCAATGAGCAGTGACATCTTCAATTTACCTGCTGGCAGTAAGGACAACATACAGTGGTGGCAGCAAGATTGTTCCAGTGTACTTTGCAATTCAAAAACTGGGGGCTGTGTGTCATCAAGGTGGCTGTAAAGACTAGGCTTTATTTTGAATCCTTGTGCCTTGTGAAGTAGTTAACTAAAAGCCAGAGTCCTAACTCCTGGCTGTTTTTCATGCCAGTATTAGCAGATGTATGATTAAGAAAGCCACCAGGAATGCTCCCTTAACATTATAATGATGCTATGAATGAATGAATAAGTAAATTAAAAAATCTAATTACAAGAACCAAACCACATTTACGAAGGAGTTTGTTAGATAGGGAGTAGTATCTTTCTATCTTCATGTTTTCTTCCCAAGTCCATGGAGAGATTGTAATGATTTTGTCTCTCCATTTCTGAGGAACTGAAAATTTCATTAGAAGACATGTTTAACAAGAAATACTTATACTAATATGTAATATGTACTCTCATAATCACAGAGCAGGCTACTGACCCTCTCAATTAACTCTAAATCTTACAGCTTTAGTTTCCAAACATTAAAGCAAGACCATTTATCCTATGCAGAAGGCAATCTTCCTCCTAAAACTCCAAGTTAGACCAGCCAGGTTGTCAGTCATTACTATCAATGAACAGACCAGGTTCAAAATGTCATCTCCAGTGCAGGAGGTAAGCCTGCCCTCCCACTTCACCACTTTTCCTGGGATCTAGACATAACAAAGGGAGCAGAGGGCTTAAAAAAAGGAATAGTTAGCACTGGCAAAGGAGGGAGGAGGAGAAAAGGTCAGCAAGAATGAGTGTAAAAGTGCCTGAGCTAGTCCCATTTGAGATGCCTTCCTGGCCATGGCTGCTGACAGCTAACAAGCTCACTGTTTGCGGTGTCCTTCTTCCTCGTATGTCTGTTGTCAGAATAAAATCATGGAATAGAATGTCTGCTCCCAACTTTTTACAAGGCACAAGAATGAGAGGTGATTTGTATTACCTGTATGAAAGTGCATACTAGTTTTAGAGGTAGGCACCAATTGTTCTGGGATTTTTAATAGCAGCATGTTATTTTCTCCCACTTAGCTTGCTCAGAAACAAAACTGTTCCTGTATTCTTTGATCAGAGGCTCATAGTACATCAGCAAGGACAGAACAACTCGTGCTATGTGCTGTGCTAAATGCATTCCATCTTTTAAATGATCTTTTCAGAAAACAACTCATTGAAACTTTTACAGTGTAGAAAGTATCTTGACCCACTTAAAAGTAACTTACTATCTCTTAAAATGCCAAGTGCATGGTGTCTCTTTAGGGTAAAAAAAAAATCTATTAATCATGAAAGATAATTATGATAGTATTCAATATTTTTGTCCAATTCTGGCTAATGATTTTAACTGTTTTGACATATTAGGCTGATGTCTAATCAGATAGGCCATCAGTATTTTTTCTTTTAGGAAATGAGGTTTTCCTTAGCCTGGATGATTGTTCTGTATTTCAGATGAAAATGTGAAATGGAGAGATTTCATATGTACACCCCTTCCCCCTTCTCTGGAGGCCAGAGAAGATTCATTTACTCCATTATAGGAGTGTTATTACTAGTTATTTGTGTTTTTTCTATGTTGCTTTGGACTTAGTGTCATATGTAATCAATTTTTTTGCCATGTTCTAGTTATCAGTCTTTTTTTTCCCCCTCTTGTTGCTTCATGTAATTGGTTCAGATGCATTTACTGCATAAACATAATTGGCTACTTGGCAATTTATACCAATTTCAAACCTTATGTTCTGCTCAGTTACACAAGACCGTTCAGACATTTGTCTACAAATCCTAAAAAAGTTTTAATTCCTTGATTGTTATTTCTTGAGAGGCTTTTTACATTAAAAGCTGTCAAGAATCAAGAAATATAATTCTGTGAATAAACTGACATACAGTTTGCAAATTTTTTTTTTATGCTGTTTGTCTGGACAGTTACTGAAGATAAAAAGATCTGCTTCAGATGAAGATATACAGAATTTGATTTTTTAAGTGTTACTGGTATTTTGTTTTTACAGAAAAAAGCTAATAATAGCAGTGGTAATTGAGATTGCTTTCTATCATGATGCTTTTTAATCAGTTATGACTTTTCTGAAATTATAGCACTGAGATGAAATTTTGCATTGGGAAAAGTTTGTGAACTTCAATATCCTGTTGATGGTACAGGGGCAGGAGAAATCTTGGTCACTGTGATGACTGGCACTGCAAGCTTCTGTGGGGTTTTCTTTGATTATCAAATGAGAAGTTAAAGTTACCTATGTAATTACAGTGTTGACACTAAAGCTCATTGACGTACAGAAGTATATTACAGAAATTGTAGAACGTAAGGTGGGACCCTAAAACTTACTTTGTCTATTTGGTTGACTGAAGGCCTCATCAGCTGTGTGCATTGTTCCTGGGAGATGCCTATACAACTTGTTCTTACAAATTTTCAGTAATTACAATTCCACAGCTGCCCTCAGCAACCTGTTCTACTGTGCTTGCTCAGAGATAGTAGTTCCAGATGTTCAAGCTGAATTTCCTGCTGTAGCAAATTTACATCTTCTATTCCTTATCCTGATTATGATGATACTGAAAATAATTTATTCTTTTCATCTCTGTAGCTTTTTACAGAGCAGTATGTACCCCTCTTCCACTGGCAAACTCTTTACTACTGCCTTTTTACCCTTCTTTGTTTCCTGCTTATTCAAATGTAAATGTTGCTCCCCTCCCCACTCCAACAATTAAAGACAAAATATTTTTAAACTATTCTTCAAAAGTAACTTGTTCAATCACATTTAATCATTTGGTTACTTTTCCTTAATTTTTATATTATGTTCTTGTGGTCTGAAGAATATCTAGCAGTGCATTCATTATTATTCAAATGGAATTTCTCTTATAGGAAAAAAAAAAACCAAGACTATCACTGCTTTTGGTGATGACAAGGTGCTTTTCAACATAAAATCAAAATATGCCTGGTGTTTTACATTTCATATGCCAAAACAAGTATATAAAATAACTATTTCATCATCTTTCATTGGATGACATGACAGGCTGTTAAGTTTGTTGCACACTTTTTGCTTTTCTGTTTCTTTTTATTTTCTTCTATATGTTAATAAGGGAGATATGAGATTGCTTGTCATCACTGGTAATTGTTTATTCTCCAACACAAGAACTAGCATACTGCTTCTTACAGGAATTCTTTCTAGGTTGCTGCTTTGACAGTGGAAACGGTTTTCTTTGAGGGAGTCTTAAGGAATTCTGTGACAACGGTCCTAGATAGAAAGCCTATCCTTACATCCAAGGCTATTATTGAAAATCCTTAGTAATCTTCTTAAAAGACCATAGTATGATACATAAAAAAATTATTACCATTTTAGTACTTAACCCTATTTGGACAAGAAACCACCCTGGCACTTGTGTGATTGTGCACAACTTCAGTGATGTGGTGTAATCTGTCACTGAAGAAAAAATACGTTTTTTCCTCTGAAAACAGATGAGTTAACTTCTTTGTAACATTGAATTTAATATATTTGGTCACATCTGCTAAAAGATTATTACACTAGAAGGAGGCAATGGATAATTTATTAAAATACCCCTGCAGGGAGATAGCAGGCTATCTGGTTAATATAGAGGAATGCTTGATGGTTACACTGAAAGCTCCCTGGTGAATCCTTTAACTTAGGAGTAGAACGAGATATGAAAATGATTGCTCGTTACATAATGTTTACTGTGTTATATTGGTGCCTAGCAGATGAATAATATTTATGTTAACAGTGCCTTTCCAGCTTTTTTACATTGATCTCCTGCTGTTCTAGAGATGATATATAATTGTACTGAGAATAGGAAAATAATACTTCTTTGTAACGGAGGGTGGCAAAAAGGTTCTTCTAACACATCACCCAACTTGGATATGAAGGGAAAGATATTATATCTTTGTGCCACAGACTTGTAAGAATTTAATTTACTCTTTCTTGTTGGGCTGTTTCACATCTCCTTGTAAATTCAAATGAACAGCAGAAACAGTGTCCCACAGGCAAGAGGAGGTTCTTTGCGGGTGGGAAAGCTTCATTCCTTTGCCTCTAAGGTGCCTTGCTGTTGCCATGCTTACTGAAGGACCAGGTGAATCTGTCTTTCCATGAGTGCTGAAAGCTAAAAAGCTGACAAATGGCTGTCCTGTCTTGCTGAATATACAGGTCCTGTGTGACTGACTAGCCTTAGATAAAGGTTTTCATTCATGCCATAAGAACTGAGAATTAACATTTTAGTTGTGGTTGACATTATTTCTTGTGTGCATGTACAGCCTCCTTTTTAGAGAACAGAAATTAAGTGTTTGGTGGTGGTGTCCAGCTGGAAGCTCCCCAGGTCATGTACTCAGAGGAACTGACATGCCTTGGTTTTCCTGCTAACAACAAAGGACAGTTTCTCATGGCAGCTAAGAGCTCAATGAACCTAAAAAATCCTCAAGGTTGTTTTCTTTCATTAATTCCTTGGGCTGATGCCTCTGGGTTCATCCAGACCTGCTGTTGAGAAAGCCAGGCCTTAGAAATAGCAATGGTTGCTTGAAAAACAAGTTGGTATATTTTTAGAAAAGAAAAAAAAAAAAAAAGCAAAGGCAAAAACCAACAAACCTTTTACATGTTATGAACTGTTCTTTTTAGGCCCAGTGATGTTATGTGAGAAACTTCTGACCATACCTGTTAGTCACTGTGAACTGAAGGTTTGGGGTGGAATGATTCTTGCTCTTGTTATAAGAGCTGGTTCTGTGAGTTTTACTGGATTCAAGGGGTGTGAACACTTGGAAGAGAGCCAGTGCTGTGGTCCTTAATCCTTATCATCATTGACTGCATGAAAATGCAGCAGAAACATTGCTTTCCTATTAAATGGATGATATTAAAGTAAGACAGAGCAAGACTGGAATTGTCCACAGATTGGAAAACATTGCTTTCCAATTTCCTTCCTTCCTTGGGGAAGGAATAACAAACATTAAAAACTTGTATATTATGAAAAAACACAAAACAATGCTCCTCTTTGGTCATTTTAGTTCTATGATAACTACATTCCTTAAATGCATTGTTGTGTGCTTCAGTAGAAATGCTTGATTTCAAGTCATAGGTTACAACGAAAACCTGAAGTGTTTAGGGGAGCAAAATCAAAATATTAAAGTATGTTATTTGGTGACTTGTCCTGGAAAAGGAGTAAACTCCTGTATGACAGGCAGTTTGGGGTTTTTTTTCTTCTTAACTTCTCAGTAACTAATGCAATGGAAAATTATAGTCCCTTCTATTATAAGAAGGATCAACGGGGTATAATAATCCTAATGCACTGCTGCTTTAGAACCTTTGCTTTATAAATCTTAATACATCTTTTTAAAACTTCATATGACCTTAGTGAATAAGTGAATAGAGTTTGATGGGATAGCTTGAATTCTGCTTAAAATCTGTTTCCCTCCTGCCTCTGAAAAGCAATAGCATCTCTTCAACTTTGAATACCAGTGCTACAGAAGAGTTTAAAAAAGGTAATGTAAGAAAGAAGTCACAGCACAGAGCTGTCTGAGTTCAGCATTGAAAATTACAGTAAAAGTTTTACACAAAAAACCCTCAAAAGTAGTCAAGGGTGTTAATTTTTCATCCCATACAGAAGCAGCTCAGACTTAGGAGATCCTCTAGTGGTTTGATGGGTTTAACGTTGGTTTAGCATTAACTAAGGCTTTGGTCTTTCTCTGAGGTTTAACACAGATGATGTGATTTGTCTGCCTAAGACTCTATGTAGAATCAGAGTCTCAGAGAAACAGTGTCATTTAACCACCCACTAGCACAGCTATGGACTGTGGTGGCTCTTGCCATTCCTGAACAAGGAACACCTGAGGCCTTGGGAAGCAGAATAAAACATGGCTAGTTACAATGACTTGTTATCCAAAATACTTGCTGCAGTACTGCAGCAGTCTTGTGATGTTAAACTTTAGGATGTTTGGGTTTAGCATTACAAACTTAGACAAAGAAAATAGTAATTTTACTTGTTTTCCTGCTATTAATGACTTACTGTCCATAGAGGGGGGAAAAGCAGTAATGCATAATTAAAGCAAAAACATGTGCTACTAATTACAGATATACATAACTAGTCATTACTTGTATCAGCCAATACATGTTTCTGTGTCAGGAAAGGTGAAGTCCTTTTTTCCTAATGAAGTGCAAAAGCGAAGTTGAGCTGTAGCAAATGTGAAGAAAAGCAGTTACTTGCTGCCATCCTTTCAGTAGCATATTTGCATTTTTTTTAACAACTAATATACTTAATGCAACCAAATAGAGATTGTTTGAGTGAAGTGCTATGAAGTAAATAGCTGTTTAAATTGACACCATTTGCTTCAATTTGCTTCAAATGCAGTTTACACAATTTACTTCAGTGCTGGTTTGCTACTACTGCTGCTGCTCTGCTTCTGTGTGATAGCTTACAGCTATAAGCTGTAGAAACTTGATCACTTAGAGGTCTTGATCTGGTATTTCAGTGTTGAACTTGTTTTCAGCAGGAAGTTTGACTCCTTGACTTTTTGGGACCCTCCTTACCAGAGTAACTACAAATTCTGTGTACTATTCTAAACACAGAACGGGTCAGGTTGGAAGGGATCACACTGGATCATCTGGTCCAGCCTCCCTGCTCAAGCACATTCATCCCAGAGCACATTGCACAGAATTGTATCCAAATGGTTCTTAACTATCTCCAGGGAAGGAAACTCCACAGCCTCTCTGGGCAATCTGTTCCAGTGCACGGTGAAGTTCTTCCTCATGTTCAGGTGGAACTTCCTTTGCATTAGTTTCTGCCTGTTGCCTCTTGTCCTATTGTTAGGCACCTCTGAAAAGAGCCTGGCTCTATCCTTCTCAGTCTCCCTTCAGATACTGAGACATTGATGAGGTCCCTTCTCAGTCTTCTCAAGGCTAAATAAGCAGAGCTCCCTCAGCTCTTTCTTGTAAGAGAGATGCTCCAGTCCCTTAATCATCTTTGGCACTCTCTGCTGGACCTGCTCCAGGAGCTCCACATCTCTCTTGTACGGAGGAGCCCCGATCTGGACCCAACACTCCAGATGCAACCTCAGTAATGGCTCTAGGCAAAGAAGTAGACATATATAGTCACAACTTCTAGAAACTACTGATATGTCCTGGTAATAATGTTTTTCATAATACATAAATGTGGAAAAATAACAGTTCTCTTTATTCTTCCATGTCTGTTGAGCCATGTGGGAAAAAAATCCTTGACTGTTACGTGATGATTCTTTAGCCAAAACTTGACTGTCAAGTTACTCAATTTGAATGACTGAAGTTTGCTTTTTCATATAGGAGTTTGTGATTGTAATAAGTAAGAAATCAGGGTTTTTTTCAGTGCAATTTGAAACTACCTTACTTGAAAATCATGCATTTTACCAGCACATTCTCTAGTTAAATCTTACTCCACACAATTGCTGTGAAATGCAAAAGAAGTAATGAACTATGTTTTTTAAATCTTCTAGCTAAAAAGAAGAAGAAGCCAAAGCTCTTAAACAAGTTTGATAAGACCATTAAAGCTGAACTGGATGCTGCAGAAAAACTACGTAAAAAAGTGAGTTTTGAATGTTTCACTCAGGACTGTAGGCAATGGACAAAAATGAATAAAATGAAAAGTTACAAAAAGGAAGAATGACTTTCAGATTATTTTTTGTAAAATTAACTTTCTTAAATTAAGTATTCAGTGCGTATTTGTCCTTCAATTTTAGCACCTGCTGGATGTTTTATTTAAATTTTTTATAGCCATAAGTGTATGTCTGTTCATGTATATTTGCTTACTGTTAATGTTGAAAATATTTAGCTTAACTATTGAATTTATGCTTAAATTAGTCACATAGAACAGGATTAGTTCTGTCCTACCACTGTTATCCATTTGAGTACTGAAGTCAGCTTTTACCAGAGAACTTAATATATGTGTGTTAATATGAGTCTCTCAGAAAGTGTTTGTATGCTTCAGGAACATTAGGTGCAGATCTTGAAGCAGGTGTTGTTTCTGTTGGCATTCTATGTACGTCCTATAAGCATCTCTGCTCCCGTACAGCTCCTTGATATGCCTCACAGACAGTCCAAGCACATAAAACACAACTGCAGACTTTTGTTGCACCCTGGATTTAAGATGGATGAGCAAGGAGATATACTATTTTCAGTACAGTACAATAAAGACTATTTTAGTCACTGCAGATATAGGATTATTCTTAATTTTCAGAACACTGTGCCATTTTGACTTTATATTGCCATCTATGCAGCCCCAGGGTTCTGGTAGGCCTGTGATGGGTCTGGAGTGCTATTAGACAGAGAATACTAACCTCATGCTGCCACTGCTGTTCATCATCAGAAGCCACCTTTACATGTTAGAATATAAAACTGAAAGGAATTTTCATGTTTCTTGTTACTTAAGTTACTTAACAACTTAAGGTGTACCAGAAAGTTTTGATGAGCCTATAGAGTCAGTTTGCTGACTCTCTTTTCCTGCTTGCATCTCTTGGTAAGTTACAGATGGCTGTGCTTGTCATGTAGGAATCAGGATAAATTTAGTAGCAAATCAGACACGTAATATTTGAAGAGAGCAGGGAAGTTGTGTGTAATACCCTACTAATTTATAGAACTATAAGAGCTGGAAGTGGCAGCAAGGTCTGTTGCCAAATATTGCCAAGCAGTGTTTAGCACCTATTGAACAGTGTGGCTGGTTCTTCTCAACTTCCATCATTACTTGCTAGTCAGCATCCATCATGAGAATACCACAGTTACCTTTGGACTGGGTGTTTGATAGGGAAGAGACACAGAGCACGTGGGAGGTGTCCTGAGGCACATCCTGGTGCAAGAGATTTGGAGGAAACAGCCATACACTATGGATGAGTCTACAGTATTTCCCCTAGAAGAACTGTAGTTACAATACTGTTCATCAGAGAGGTGCGCAGAGAGAATATTTCCACACGTCTAGAACTTGCTTCCTATTCTCTGTTATATTCATTTTGGATTTCGTTATTAGCAGTAGAATCTTTACTTTTTTATGTAGACAGGTTGTTGTCATCTCAGCATTTTGTCCACTCAACAAAAGGAAAGTGCGTAAAATTAAAAAGTATGAAAAGGTATTCATTTTAACCCTGAACAGCAGGTAATACTGTTTCACAAATAACGACAATGAATTTCTATTAAATAAGAAGGCAATCCTAACAAAAGTATAAGTGAAAACTGTTGATTCAGAGTGCATTGTTTATTTTGTGGGGGATTTTTTGATTGTGGAAGCTAATGTGTTATTAGGTCATGCATCCATCAGCACTTTTATTAGAGTTGCTGATAAATATCTCTGCTTTCCAGGGAAAAGTTGAAGAAGCTCTAAGGGCCTTCGAAGCATTAGTGAATCAATATCCACAGAGTCCTCGAGCAAGATATGGGAAAGCACAGGTATTTAAAGAAACCCCTTATAAATGTTAAAGAAGCTAAAATTAGCATTTTTTTACCAATAGAGTTATAAACCCCAGTCAGAACTAATTTATAAATGTGTGGAGGTTTTCTATGCAATCTGTCATACTGTATCTCTTTTAGTCCACTCTCCTTCCCCAAGTACTTTGGCAGCTTTTGTCTAACTTGAGTCTAGTGGAAAGTACTGTAAATAAGACAAAAATAGAATATGCCTGGTAGATCTCACAAGAACTGCCAGGTGAATGGTAAGAGATAAATCCCAACTAATGTCCCAGTGTAGGAACAACAGGCAGAATGTAGCTGTTACATACTGGTTGCTGTAGCTGGTAAATCAACATGTCAGTCAGCTCTGGGATAAATGCTGGGTTTTGCTGAGTGGGAATAAGGAAGAGGATATAGACAAAGTGTTAAAGGATGAAGAACAAAGATTCTTAGGGAAGGGGACTTAATTAGGTTTTTGGGGTTTTTTTGGTATTGGTTTTTTGGGTTTTTTTGTGGAGAGAGTTGTGTTTCAGGTGTTTCCCTTCAAAAAAGCCAAGCAGAATGCATCAGAAAATAAACTCTGCTTTCATAATATTTTTGAACTGTGTTGGGATGTCTCAGAAGGGAATGATCTTTGAATTTTCAAAAATAGTACAATAATCCTACTGCGCTAGGAGTAATAAACAACTCCTTGAACTCATGTTACTCAAGATGAACAAAATGTAGGAAGGAATTGTGCTGCTAGACAATTTATGAGGCACTTGAATTGGAGTAGCAACCAGTTTTCACTAGGTTAATAATAGACATGATAGAACCAAAGCCATGATTATCCAAAATACTATCACATAAGCACTTGATGCACAGCAAACCAAATCTTTGTCCTTGAAAAAAGGCAAAGCAAATTTCCTAGTGAATGTATTTTACAGAAAATAAATTATTACTTACAACTGATTTCTGAAGTTATCTCTGAAAGCTACATGATGAGTTGTTTGGCTGAGTAACCATATACTTTGGTGTTTCTCATACTCAATTTTAAGCAAATCAAGGGAAAAAAATTAAAGGACAGAAGTGCAGAAAGATTTCAGATGTTTGCTACAGCATATACAGCAAACACAGCTGAAGTGGTTTCATTTAATGTGTATCATTGATACAACTCTGAATTTAAATAGACTAAGAAGCTTCTGTACCTGTAGTGCTTGTGATGCTTTACAAATTGACTTAAGAAAGAACGTAAGCCAATAAATATAGTAGTATTTGGGAAGAATGGATTAAGCACATGAAAATGCATGCATTTATATAAACAATTCAAAGTCTTGAAAAATTCTGCATTTGAGACATGATCTTACTTTGTCAGCTGCAGAAACAAATTATGAGAGCACCTTACCACAGGTGAAATCAGTGATAGCTTCTATTAGATTCACTGAAGCTGTTATTTCACTGTAGAGAGCTCATATAGCCTTTGGTCTGCTTCTGAATTTGGTGAACAAACTATTTGATGAACAAGAGTTGTAGGGTAGATGTTCTATCAACATATGCTTAATTTCCTAATTCATTTTCTAAGAAAGAGTGTAAATAAATCTGTGTCAGAATAGATGAAAGAAATATTCGTTGATGTGTTTTGATCTGTATATTGATGCCAGAGTGAGACTTAGTATAGCAATAGTCCATAGGCAAAATTTTGCGTTCCTTCTGTATTATTAAAACAGATGGCTTCATATATTTTTTGAAAGCAGACATTCTGAGTTCTACAAATATTAATCAAAAATCTGTGTCAATGTATCTTTTAGGTAAATGAGTAAATCTTCTCATACTTCTTTCAAACAATTTGTAGCTCATAAGAACTAATGGTAATGCTAACGTGCCTTCCCATAAAGCACAACCCATAGTCTAACAATTGCATAGTTTGCCTGTTAAGAAAACAGTTATTTTTAAGACTAGTGGATTATTAAGTGTTCTAATGATGGTTTTGTGATTCTTTCTAGTCTGAAGATGACTTAGCTGAGAAAATGAGAAGCAATGAGATGCTGCAACAAGCTATCAACACCTATGATGAAGTGGTTAGTCTGCCAAATGTCCCTTCAGATCTGATAAAACTGAGCTTGAAACGAGAAGCAGACAGGCAGCAATTCCTTGGTAAGTTTGGAGGGTGGTATAAAAATGATGGAAATTATGTGAGCAAGACTTTCAAGAGATCACTAAGGACTTAAAATGTCAATTCCATTGAATTTTTGGTAGGACTTATTCTCCTAATATCTTAAATGCTAATGAAAAAAAAAGTTAATTATGTAAATTTTTTTCTAGCTAACTAGGGTATATAGTTAATGTATATATAAATACATAATTTATATATCATATAATAATTTGCTTGTATGATAATAGTGCCTATAGAAAGCTACAATAGATGCTGTGAGGAGCTGTGATGAGAGGTGGTCAAAAATTTTCATTGACAGAAAAAGAAGAAATTTTTTCTACTAAAGCTGAAGAAAATCAAGTGGATGTTAGTGGCATAAGTAGAGTAAATAGAATAAACTTTCAGCACACAGAGAAGAATGGAATTGAACTTGAGGATAGCATCATTTTAGATTGTACATTTAGATCTCAGTTCTGTGATGTATGAGAAGTCCTGATTAGAATATGAGGCATAATCAGCTTTGGAGAAAAGGGTTCTGTTCCATGGATTGGATTTTTAGTATCAACTTGTTTTGATCTTTCCAGTTCCTTTACAAGACCTCATGTAGGAAGCTGAGGAACATACCTAATTTTAAGCACGTAAAGCATCATAAATTTCATAATGGAAATAGAGTAGAACTATTACTTGCTGCCAGAAATGCATTTAATTACTTAATTACAATTAAGTTTATTACTATATGTTTACTTAATTTTGTTGAGGGCTTTGATATCTGTGTATAACAGAGGAATCAAAGCTGCTGCACTGTGAAGTGTTCTCCACAAGAGGCTACCATAACACTGCATGATGTGCACTTGCAGTGATTGCCTGAAATGTTCCTGGTATTGCTACAGCCCCAGTGACAACCAAGCAACTGAATGTGCTCCTGTGAATGTGCACAAGCTTTTTCAAGTTCTCCTTCTTGATCGTTACTGAAAGTGAAGTAATTGGCTCTGATTTGTGTTTTCTTAGATGTTGTGTAAAGCTCTTGCTACCATTACCCATATCTGCAGTTGTGATTAAGTCTTGTTCAATCCACTCAGGTCGCATGAGGGGTTCCCTGATTACTCTACAGAAATTAGTTCAGCTGTTTCCCAGTGATACTTCCTTCAAGAACGACCTTGGTGTTGGTTACCTCTTGATAGGAGATAACAGCAATGCTAAGAAAGTATATGAAGAGGTGAGTTTCCATTCCAGCCAAGGAAAAATACTATTTGCATTCATATGTTCATTCTAAAGATTGATTTATTTTAATTTTTTTTGTTGTTAAACATTTCACATGTGGTGTTTTGAAGGGCTAACATAGATACAAATTTTTTTTCTAGTGCAATTATCTTCAAATTTTAATTCAGATTTCTTGGTACTGTTATGCTAAATTTTTCCTCATGGACAGAGAAATGCAGATTTGTTTCATATGCTTAATAATATTTGAAATCTTACACCTTCTGGTAGCTAGGCTTGGCATTACATACAACACGTCTAGATGTGTTGTATGTAATGTGTAATATTTAATCTATAGTATAAAAAAGATCCAATCTGCAAGACAAGGGAAGCGGAAGCCAATTTCTTTACAGGAATAGCATGTCTAACTATGTGATCAAGTATTTCGCTATTCAGATATTTAACCTTTGGTTTTTCATCATGTTGTTGGCATCTTAAATTCTGTTTTGCTTTCATGATGTTTGTAGTGTGGACAATTAATTGGGTTTGTATCCTGTCTTATACTATGGTTATTTGACTTGGGAAATTTCACAGCCAGGAAGGGCCACTCTGCTCCTGTGATCTAGAAACCCTATTAACATCTGGAAGCTGACAGATGTGGAGCCTGACATCATTGCTAGAGCACAAGCTGTCTGTGCCTGACCAGAGACAGTCTTGTTGATGTTGGCATGCTTGTTGTGGGCTTATTTAGTACAGGCCTGGTATGGTAGTTGGCTGGTTATGTAGGCTGGAGAGGAGTCAGCATGATCAGGACCACCTCCTGAGAATAAAGGCCCAATTGTCCATCCCCGACATCTGGGAGACTGAGGGGATTCTCATCTCTGGTAGTTTTTCAGAGAGAAGGAAGGCATTCAACCACATGGTTGGAAGCAGGAGCCAAAAGCTAGTAACACAGGCTTTTTTCCTCAAGCTCCTCTGGTAGACTCACATGTTGCCAGAATAATGTTTGTTTGGCTACTTTGGCTACTTTGTAGGTCCCTCCATAAAACGTTTCTGTTCAGTAGTTTTTGACTTGCTGTCAAAATTTCTCAGAGGATTGGAAATACCAGCTTTTAAAGAGAATTTGTTAACCAAATGTGCTACTCAGGCTGCAAGGAACTTGAGAAAACAAAAACAGACTCCTTTTAGGCAAGATTTTCCTTTGCAATTATTCAGTGTTTTGCTGCAAACGCAGTTGTTAGAATTTCTCAATATCAATAATCACAGGAATTTTTGTATGTGGAAGAAGGTAATGAGTTTGCTATATAATTACTTTAATATTGGGTTTTAAATGCTTCAGAAGAAATGTATAGTGCTCTGATTAAGAACTGGTGTGCTTTTAATATATTGTTTTCCATTCTTCTACAGACTCTATCCAGTGTAATTACTCTGTTTTGCTGTTTACTAACCACTGAAATAGAATAGATCATAGTGATGTTCTGTCCTCATAAAAGAACAACTAATAAATTTCTTTAAAAGGAGTTTAATTTATCCTCTTCTAAAATCACAGTGGGTTTGCCCATATTCTGGGTATTCCTCAGGCTGAATTCCAGCACACTATTATAAATTTGTTGTTGTAACTCAGGATACATTTACACTAAGAATTTTAAGAAATAATACATAGCCAAAAAAACAGGGAGAAGGTCATGTGTACCTGCTTTCATTCTTGGTTCTGCTGAAGGCTTCTGCCATGATTTTGGGCATATTTCTTAGGGGCTACCTGGTCTGCTCTGGAGTGCTTCGCTCAGCTGTTGCAACGTGTATTTAGAAAGTGATGGCCACGTGGCTTTGAGCTCCTGTGATAGGTGCTCAGGTTCTCTACACAGTCAGTAGAGAGAGGGGCAAACTGTGAACAGTGGTTCTGGGGGTCTCCATGAGACATCTTGCTCTTCCCATGGTTTTTTAAAAACTTGGGAAACTTCCATAGTGTGACTAAATCTGTCTAGTGTAGGACAAATTAGTCTTTTGATGGGAAAGTGTAAAAGAGCACAGACAAGAGCATGAACTCAGTGCAGCACAGTGGATGCTTTCAATAGTTATGAATCCTGGGTTCTGTTTCCCACTGTAAGGATGTTCATACGTTTTATTCAAGTGTTCTTTAATGCAGAAAGCATGGACATCTAAGAAGACAGATCAGAGTTCAGAACACATCCTCAGGAGAACATATCCCTTATTCAGCTCTTTGTTGATTCCCCTCTGGTCTCATTCTTTTCTTCATAGTTGTCTAACTTATTGTGTATGTTGTACCTGTGTCTGCTGCCCAGGCAAATACCCAAGTAGTTAAACATTCTTCTTCGCAGGAGAACTTAAACTCCAGATTTTCTGGGAATCTGCTAGGTGGGCAAAAGGTGCCTTTGCTTCCTGCTGTCACATTTCCATCTTAATTCAATATGACCCATCTGTGTTAAGCATGGACTGAGCACATGCAACCAGCTGGACCCTTGACAGGCACCATTCCCTACATGGGATCACAGTACATAGCATGTCAGACCAGACTAACCCTAGTTTGCATCACCTCCAAGGAACTGAATAGAAGCCCAAGGAATCCTAGGGGATTTTGTTTTACATTTAACAGCCAATTTACTTATTTTCCATTCAATTCTTATTTTTCTTTCCAAATTTGTTACATCTTAGCAGTTTATTTTAAGTATCTTTAATATATGTTTTTTCTTTTAGCTAAAGAAGTGACGTGTATAAACACTGAGATTTTTTTGCTTCCAACTGTAGTGTAGTGTAATCTAACTGACCCAAAATATTCTTTTCTAGAATACATTTGCCAGAATTTTTGCTGAACCACAGATGGAAAATGGTGTCCAACTGGAGAGGATTTCAGTTTTGCCTCTAATATTAAAGCATTTTCTATTGAACATGACACTCAGGGACATGTGAACATAATGTGAAAGGTAGTCCTTGTAGAATTTAGAGCTATTTTTATTTTCAAAGAAATCATAACATTTAAAGTAGTCCTGGTAGAATTTAGAGCTTTTTTTGTTTTCAAAGATCTACAGATTATAAAAATATACAGCAGAAGAGAACTTTATAAGACCAGTTACTCTGCTAATAGCACTTTTTCTGCCTCCCATGCTGAGGTATGTGTACGTGGCTCAGTGCAGCATTATAGAGAGGCACAGAAGCCAGCTCTGAGCTATCTCAGGTACCAAAACCAGAATACCCGCATTAACACAGTACTCTACCCTGGCTAATTAGCCATTGATAACCCCAGAGGTTAATTTCTATATTCATGATTAATATTTAATGGACTGTGAGCAGTTTAGTAAAACTTATTTCCAAACATAATTAATATTGCATGCAGCAACAGCAACAGAGTAATACAATTTACATTAAATACTTCCAGTGTAATTTCTGCTGATTGTATCTCTTCGCTTCTCTTTAGGGGCTCTGAATGCAGATCATTTCTTAATGCAACTCAGCATAGTTTAAATGAACCATAATACAGAAAATTCTATTCTGTCTTAATTAATCAGATAGCTTTATCCTATAGTTAAAGAAACTGTAACAAAATTATATGGCTAATAAATATTTCTGTCAATCATTTCATTTCACCCTGCAGGTACAGATTCTCAGATCAAAACAATTATACACAGAATGCTGTAAGACAAAAGGCATAAGATGCATAAGGTGGTAATGTGTTCTTGTATTAAGGATCAAGCTCATTCTTACTACAGTACTTTTTGCTAATAATGTCCCATATTATTGGACTTCAGATAGATTTTCAAATTGTTTGTTCTCTCATAGTAATTCTTTGCTGTCAAAAGAAGTGAAATCATGCTATTTTTAACTCATAACATTTTATGCCCCCATTGCTTTGGTTTTACGTGGATGTAGTTTGTATGTAATAATGTTTGAGAAAAGAGAGAAGTTGGTCCTGAGAACTTGTTATGGTTTTGATTGTAATTATTTTGATTGAAAAATGTTGTTAGACGGTGACTGGAAAAGGCAGAAGGAAATAACTATAATGTATGAAGGCATTTTATCCATGGCATAAGAAATGGATTTAGGCAAGAGAAATTGCTCATCTGTCCGTTGTTCTGTATTTAGCAGCTGTCTAGACATTCAGCTGGTATCAGCCTCTGTAATTCCACTGACTGCTGGGCTCTTGTGATGATCCTCACAGACTGAGCGTCTGTCCGGATAAAACAACCCTTATTTTAAAGAGAGAAGAAGTGTAAAAACAGATTAACTTGACCATGTAATTGATATCACATAAAGCTATAAATTATATTGAATATATACATCATAGAAATGTGGAACCAGGAAGGGGAACAAGACATTCTCTAATTTTCCCCTTGGCTGAGGCAGACCAAATACACTTAAATTATCTGACTGGTGTTGGAGGTAGGTGCATGTTTCAGAACTCAGGCTGGACAGCTTCACACCTCTTTCCCCTGAACCACTGCCCTGTACACTGATCCTCTCCTACAGCTGTCCCTGTACTTACAAATCTTCCTCTTGCACAGTCCCCATGAAACATCCATCTCTAGATATTTGCCCGTAAGTGTTTCTTTCCTGCAAAATTTAGCCAGTTTGTAACTCAGATATTATCTGAATCTTTTTGAGGGTACAAAAGCTTTTAGCTTAATTTAGCATGTTTGGTCTTGGTCAAAGAGCACAGCACACAACTGTACAAGAATAATTTATCCATCACCACCTAGTGTGAAAGCACATTGTCACTAGACCATTAGACTGCATTACCTTCTTTCTCAGCCAGGAAAGTGCACACTGCTGCAGTTTACCATTGTGCTGAGAATGCCCTTGGTGGTCCAGGGTTTGCATGTCCCCATCATTTGATGCAGGCATTACTTTACAGATTCTTCCTAAGTTGTAGTCACTATGCTTCGCTGCACATATGTTTTCTCTTGTGAAAACTAGTTTGCCACCAGTAGAAATGTATCTTATTTTAAACTATTTCAGGTATATTTCTACACCATGCTTTCTGTAACTGTGCTGGAGACTTTTTCAAGAGCAGCTGCTTCAGATTAGTCAAACCTGGATAAGTAACTTCAGTGTTAATGAATGGGTTTAATTCTGTAATGTAGCACGCTGTACCTCAAGAGGGAGGGTGGATGAGGATGGACAACTGCAGATTAATTATTCCTGCTGAAATAATTTTACTTCTGAGACTTCAAAGTTTGGTTTGTAATAGATTTGTCTGAAGAAGCACAAAAGTCAATGTCATGAAGAAAGTACAGACAAGCCAAGCATCTATCTGAGAGTCAGTAATGGAAGCAAATGTCATTCCATCACTAAACAGTAGTGCTTGCACAGGTTTGTTAATTTGTATAGATCCATGCAGGTATATTTTATTCATTTGTTCTCAAACAGGTTCTGAGTCTGGCTCCAAATGATGGCTTTGCCAAAGTACATTACGGCTTCATCCTGAAGGCAGAAAACAAGATAGCAGAGAGCATACCCTATCTACAGGTACTTTCTCACTCACAGTAAATGTTTTACCAGAAAAAAAAAGTAGAGTTATAATGTATGAGATGCGTCAAACTAGAAACATGACAATTATGAATCACAGTTTAAGCTACCTGTTGGAGTTTTATTGCTCTGCACTGCCTGTGAACTGTAACAGGATTGTACATTGAGACCCCTCAATTCTTAAACATCAAGTGTTTGTTTTATTAGTGTGCAGTGGCTCTGAGCCTCAAATAGTTTTGAGGTTGGCAGTATGCTGCAAACCTAACGTTCTTGAAAGATCCAGAGAAGGCTTGCTGCATGTATTTCTGAGTGTTTGGAAAGAAATACTACAAAATAAAACCTTAATCCAGCTTTCTAAAATGCTTGTGTATATGTTTATAGGGTCAGGGGCAAATGTCTATCTCTGAGTACACCTCTGTCTTGGAGGGACTGAGGGGAGAGGCCATGGGATTTGGAAAACTGATAACATTTCTCAATGACTTTTTACTGACTTAATGTGTTCATTTAGCTTAGTTCCAGGTTACCGTGGTGGTTCTTTTCATCTAATTTCATAGCCTGTCTCTTCCGTAGAATTGACAGCCTATTTACAGCAACCAAGTGAACTCTTTTAGAAGTCCTATTGAAGTTTCTCTTATACCTTTATTTTTTATTTATTTATTTATTAGGAAGGACTGGAGTCTGGTGACCCTGGCACAGATGATGGACGCTTTTATTTTCATCTGGGTGATGCCTTACAGAGAATGGGAGACAAAGAGGTAACATTTAAACATGTTCTTACTTTAAATCTCTGAGGGAATGCAGAATCAAAAAAAAAACCCACCTTTAATGATGGTCTTAATGTTGAAAACATGAGTAGTCCTTTGCAATAATAATCTAACATGTGCAGGTCAAGGTGAGCAACAGCAAAAAATCTGTCAGTGGCATAACAGTACAATCTCTTAGCATCCCTTGCTTTAGAACTAACCTGAAGGTTTGAAGCTTGCATGGGCAGCATGAACTGAGGGACTAAAATTTTATTTTTTATTTTAATTAAGATGTTTTTAGAGTCTGTTTTCTCATCCTGCCACTTACAACAAAGATTTTAATGATTTGCAAGTACATCACTGTATAGAAGCTCTCTCATACTCTAGTAAAAGAGTATTTTATAAATTTCTCTTCTTTCCCCAAATGACCTTGAGGACCAATGAATATATGATAAAAGAAGACATTGAGAGGATTGAATTGTGGACTGAGTTATGGAATTGTTCAATAATCAAATTAGCAAATAGATCAGAAAAGCATCAATTTGTACAACATATCGTGCCCATGAAAAGCAAACATATGTCACTGGAAGCCATAGAAGTTTTTAGTTTGTTTATTTAAAATCAGTTTTTATTTAAAAGCCAAATTTAAATATGTGAATTATCACTAATGTCATGGTAGGGGAGCAAAGGGCCTTTTTTGAAGACTGTTACTAGTAATGAAGTTTACTATGGTCATGAATTGAAAAACAACAAAAAAAACCCATTCAGTTCCTAGGTGGGAAACATGAAAAGAATAGGCATTTAAAAGAATAGTAGAAATAGCTATGAAAATCACTGGTTTTTAGTTACTTATCTAGTAATGTCTGAACTATTAATATCTAAAAACTGTAAAAAATGCTGACCTCTTGAGTATCGTGGCCCAGTCAGTAGGTGGTTCTCCAATATGGGCTATAGACATGTGAGCTATGATGAAGCCTATATATGTGATCTTTCTCAAGCCTAGTTCATCAACTTGGCTTTTCTTTAATAAATCATGGAACTTTTGTTACTATACCTCATGCATATAGTACATCTAGAACATTGAAATGTAACAATATCTGAATTTTAAGCTAGATTACCTTCCCTGAAATACTCTCCCAATGAGTTGGGGTTTTTTTGATCTAATTGTTCATTTACGACTGAGAATTAGTTTTCCTGATTTTACTTAGAAACACATGCACATGATCACATACAGACACAGTCTCTCTGTGTGATCCTGTCTCTTCCCTGTGTGCTTCCATGGGATATCCTGAGTTGAATGGTTGAGCCTAGAACATTGTTGCAGTGTTTGACAGGTACCACACAGATTGAATTAATGTGCATCATCCCTGCCCCAGGATAATTATGTGTTAACATATATGGAATTCATGGTCAAATCTGCTGTGGAAAAAGTTTAAGTAATGACAAAATAACTTCTTGGGATAGAGGAGACTTAAATTTATAAGTGGAAAGTCCATTGTTAAGCTAAGTTTTTCTCACTGACCTTGCTAGACTTGATGAATTTCAAGATTTAATTAAGGAAACAAATCAATATTTAAGGAACAAGTGAAATTGCTGTCACTGAAGGTTTGTTGAAAGTAGATGTTCATCTATTAGAGCTAAATTAGGAATTATGAATATGGTCTTGGTAAGTGTTAGGGAAACAGTGTTGAGTATGCCCTTTCAACTAAAATTCGATAAAATGCCAAATTGACTTAAAAAAAGATAAATTAAAATTGTAAAAGTTATTGTAGAACAAAGCACTGTTCACACAATGTAGAAAGCAAGTGCATCTCAAAAAGTTTCTGTCCTAGAGAAGAAGATACACTGTTGTAGCTCTCCTGAAAAATACACTTGTCATTATTTAGTCTTTTCACTGCCAAGACCTCCATGAGAAAAAAAAGGTTCCTCATAGAATCTCAGGACTGGAAAGGACAAGGGAGGCAGCCTAACTCTCCAATCTGTCAAAGGCAACCTCCATGGCACGATTCTTCTAATAGATAAAGATTAACAGTATTATACATCGTGATTATGGCTGATGTATCTTAAAGAGCAGCAACATTCATACTCATCAGTCAGGGGCTGAAAGAAGTAATTCATCCCCTTATCATTTGGGCTAACTCCAGACATTGCAAACGAATGCAGGCAGTCAGCGTGAACAATCTATTGATATCCCACTGCTATTACAACTTACATCTTGGGGAACAAATGTTATAAATCATAATGCTTCCATTTTGGAGATTTAACCATCAAAATTTAAAGATACACTGTATGTAAGCCAGAGGTAACACATAATTTATTTTTTTTTTACTGAGCTTCTCTAGGGAAAAAAGATGACAGCTTATATATGATCTGCTGTAATTCTCTTCATCCACATTGCTTTCCTATACTTCAGATAAATACTGTAAGGCAGCATTCTGTTGCAGACTTTCTTCCACACTTCAAGGGAGTTATAAAGATCACAGTACCAAATTTTTTAAAAGCTTCAAGAAAATTTACAGATTCTCAAAGAGAATTTTGGCCGATTTCTGTTCAAGGCAGGGATTGCTGCCTGCTTCAGTCCCTCTACTCTGGACTTCTTATCCTCATATCTCCCTACTTAGCTGTCCTGTTTTCTGGTTTGGAAGGTTTGTGTTGTCTAACATACTGCAGCTGTAGCAGCACTGCTGTGTAGGAAGGAGGCAGCTATATGTAACCTTCTCTGTATGTGGTTCGTCACAGTACTGCTCATGCTGGATCTTCTCTTTCCAAGCACCTCCCTTTCTTTCTTTGCAGGACCTTGTTTTGCTGCAATACAGGGGTAAAACAAGTTGTGTCAAGGGAGAGTAAGACAACCAAAGGTCTAATATTAACCTTAGTAGGTTTCTGCCGTGTGATCAATTTAGGTTTGCAACAAATATTTAAAGAAACTCAAGTGCACTTAGGTATTAGAAAATTAAGGAACAGTTTGGATCCACAAAGTCATCAGTGTTTTTGTCATCACAGCACCTCCACTGGCAGCAGAAGAAGGTCGTCTTTAATTCATAGGTAGAGAATTGAAACAGAAAATGAGGTTGACCAGGATGAGAAATTATTGGATCTCCTAAGTTCATTGACAGGGCCTGAATTACTGACCCGTATTTGATGTGAATGGTTGTGAGAAGATTATCCTATTTTGTTAATGTTGGATTGGACAGCCATGGCCTACTGATCTATTTTGTTATTTGGAGTTTTTGTTTGTTTGTTCATGTTTTTTATTTTCCTGAAAGGATTCATTAGTACATTTTATTAAAAGAATAATCCCAACATGCAAAGAGAGTGTCTGTTATCTTGCCAAAAAAGTGTTACATTTTTCCTGTAGAAGCTTGGCTGCTGTGAATTTGGTTGTTAACAACTCTGATCTTTTAGGCATACAAGTGGTATGAACTTGGATACCAAAGAGGTCACTTTGCATCAGTTTGGCAGCGCTCCCTCTACAATGTCAAGGGACTGAAAGCTCAGCCTTGGTGGACAGCAAGGGAAACTGGTTATACAGAGCTGGTGAAGGTAAAGTTTCTTTACACTTTCGTTTTTATTAAAATTTCAATTATGAATTATTAAGCAGAGTAAATGTTAATCTGTAATATCTGAACTATTGCCTGTGAGTTCCAGACATCACTGTCAGACTGAGCACAACTGAGGTACTGTAAAATGAGCTCAGGCATTTTCAAATTTTGAGGATGGGAACAGGATGACTGAAATTATTAATACAAAATTTGCATGGTAGACAACTGTAACATCTCAAGTGGAAAATGACAGCAAACTTTGGTAATGTCTGGGACACCCACTGTGAATTTATAATCAGTCAGGAAAGGCTGCATTTTGCAGCCCTTGTGTAATATTAAGTGACTTTGGAAGCTTTTAATTGCATAAGAGAACAAATGTAGATTCTAGTGATGGATATAACAAAAGATCGTAACATATAATTTAAATTCTTTAAAGGTTTTTTTTTTTTATTTATTTAATGCCAGTCAAGTAGTCTGATTATAGTATATAAAAATAGTTTCTATTTCCAAAATTGCATTGTTTATATTATTATAATTTTAATAATAATTCCTAAAAAAATTAAAAATTGAGAG
Organism: Scytalopus superciliaris; assembly: GCA_013400415.1. Classification (NCBI taxonomy): domain Eukaryota; kingdom Metazoa; phylum Chordata; class Aves; order Passeriformes; family Rhinocryptidae; genus Scytalopus; species Scytalopus superciliaris. Next base: position 165,198 of record VXBX01004322.1, on the reverse strand, counting down.
AACTGTTTTTCCCCTGTATGTTTTAATTATCAATGTGTGGTTTAGAAAAACTTCTGCACAATTAATTGAAAACCATAAATGTTTATTTGCAAGAAACAGGTAGAAATATTCTGATCAGGCCTTTGGGTCTGGAGATTCAAGAAACTGTCTTTCTCTTTTGATCTCAACTCAAAGGAAACCTTACTTTTGTCTTTGAATGCCTGTCCTTTTCCCTCCAGACAATTAGCTTTCCTTAGCCAGTCTGACTGAATCCTTTCATCTTTCTCTGGTACCTTTTGTAGAACCTCAGTTTTAGTATTATTCTATTCTGATGCTTATTTAAAAAATAATGAAAGAGATAGATTATTGTTGGATCCTAGAGACATTTCACTGGTCTGAAATTAATACATAGGTAATGACTTAAATAACTTTGTCCTTTCTGCATGTTGTGTCCTTTGACTTTTGGAAAGGATCCAGAGGATGCTTTGCCAGTAATTTACTATAGTGAAGAGGTGATTGATTAAAGTAGATCTTGCATTGTTGGTTTTTTCTGTCAGCTTAGATTTTATTAATTAAAGTTTCAAGTGCAGCAGGAAAAGTGCAGGAAGAGAATGAAAGTACTGGCAACAGCACATATCTGTATCGTTTTCCATAGATTGACAGCTAGACCTTAATGGTTTAGCTAATAATAGCTGAACATCCATAGTTAAGGGAGAAATTAAATTGAAATGTGCATTTCAAGTGTGGTTGGATGCTTTAAGGGGAGCCTTGTGTTGAAAAGAGCAAAGATAATGCATACAAGTGCTGATGTTTAAGCACTGTGAGTGATTGAATGGGTGCAAGAAATCTGTTTTGAAAGGTTTAAAACAGTGCCCCTTGCTTGGAGGTCGTCAGCCTTATCCAGTGGAGATGCAGTAACTGATTGTGGATGCTTTCCTATTCTGTTTTAGTAACAAAGTGAAGTACATTAAACTCTTCATCATGATTTTCTTTTATAGTTCAGTGGATTAAAATGGACATGTTACGCCTCACATGAGGGGTAGCAACCTCTTAATCTCTCCCTGTTTCACTTATGATCATGTATTGAAAGGGTTTGACAGCACAGAGTAAGGAATCTTTCAATAAAATAGTCTCACATAAAAACAAACCAATATTAAGAAATTTATTTAAATAAAATCTACACTATTGCCAGATGTACAGCAACGGTAAACTTTGGTTGTTGTTAGGAACTGTATTTAAAAAGCCACACGGAGGTTTATGGGAATCAGTTGCTAGCAAACAAATACATATGCTCCCCATGCTAGTTGCCTTCTGATTCTTCACTTAAAATCAGGATATTGTACCAAATATAAGACAAATTTTTTGCTCCAATCTGGAGCTTGAATCCCTACATATCATGAAGCATAAGCATATTTAACTTTTTTCTGTAGATACCAACTCTTGACAAGTCCAAGTCCTGGACTTAGTCATTATGTGTTAATGGTGAGTATGCTTTAAGGCATATTCAATCTATGCCTAAGAGTCAGTAAAATCAGTGAGATCAAGGCTGAGCTGTGTTTGAACTCGTCACGTCGTTTCTACCTAGGAATTGTCTGTAGCTGATTATAAAGCACTATCAGTGTGTTTTACAGATGGGGTCCAGCTTTTTAGGAGTACAGAAACCCTATTGATTTCAAGGCAATTTATGTCTAAAACCATTGAGGAGTTAGTTCAAAATCAATTATATGTATTCAAATAACTTAGTACCCAAAATGCTGGGGAACGAGCCTTTAAATGCAAGGACAAACACCTTTACAGGTTAGCCTTCAGCCTGTGGCACTTGTGAGAGAATAGAGGTGACAAAGCAGCTGTTGCCAACAACTCCTTGAGCCACCAGTGCTCTTCGTGCATCATCTTGTCTGCATGGATGAATGCTCCCTCTTACCTTTTTTCAGCTGAGGGAGTAGGAAGAGTTTGAGGAAACACAGAAGCACTTGTAATATCTTTTAAAGGTTTTCCAGTTTTGTCTATCTGTATCACTTTAAATTGAGGCTGATGTGGATGTAAGTTATTCTTTTCTTTCTCTTCTCCAGCCAGTGCAAACCTGGGTACTCAAGCTGGTGTTTCCTTTTACAGATATAGTAGCACTGAATCAGTAGCAGCACTGTTGCCATATTCATCTTTTCCAAAAGATATTTTAAAAAGCAAAACAAAACAAAACCAAGCAAACAAACAAGAAAAAAACAAACTCCCTGCATTTTTACTTAGTGTTAACTGTTAAATGAGTGTTATGGAAGTCATCAACAAGGGAGAAAAAGGTGAATGCCCCGGGAGAAATAAGTGCTGCTCCCCTTTTTCTGACGTGTGAGAAAGAAAACAATTTGTTTCTAAGAAGAGATTACTGTAATAACAGAAATGAAACCCATATTTTCACAGGTCTTAGCCTACCTAAAATTGTTCTAGTGGGAGAAAGTAGCTACATTATAGACAACATGTTCTAGACATGGCTTGCTTTGTTGAACCTTTTATGATCTATCAATGTACAACCTATTTTGTCAGATCGACTTGTCCTTTTAAGTAAAAAAACCCACTCAAGTGGAAAATGCAACTGTTTAATTTAAATGGGGAAGGCTAATAAGCACATGGAGTTTTAAGACCAAAAGGGTGCAGTGATATCACCTAGTCTGCTCTGTTATACAGACTTTTGAGTTTTACGCAGTTTTATACATGATATAAAGAGGTAGTGTGGGAACGTACCATATGCTATTTTAGTGTGAAATGGATTGAAAATGTCTTACAGAAATGCTTTTTTCAAGAGCACAAAGGAAAAATGAAAACTATTCACCCAAAATAAGGTTTAGCAAGAAAAGTAAGGTGCTGGGAAATTGAAGTTACTTTTATCCAGATCCGTTGTTATACTGTGGATTTTCCATTTATATTGCTATAACATTAAAATTACTTATTATTGGTAGAATAAAAGGTGTTCTGAGCTATCTGATTTCTACAGGTATAATGTCCTAAGGCAGCAGAGAACAGAAATTTTAATTCTACTATTTTGTGTGTTTGGTTTGTATGAAGTGTAAGGCAGCTTACACGTTCTTAATGGTCGTGTCTGTAAATCGTCACCTGGCATTTCAAGTCGTATGTGATTTTTTCAATAGCATCAGCATGTGCAGGTGAATCTCTGTGAGCCTTTTTGAAGGTTTAAATCACAAATTTCAACTTAAGTGGTGTGTTTACATTTGTCCTCTTTGAATGGTAATATTCTGCCAGCACCTGGAGTTCCAGGTTACGTGAACAGTTTTCTAGTTGCAGGAATGATTCCAGGTCACATATGCAGCATTTAGGAAGATCAATACACTTATCTTACAATACAAAATGATCACTTAAAGAGTCCTTAGGCTCATCAAAAAGTAGGTCAAAGTCTACAAAGAGGCTGAGGATTGTTGAAATTTTACAATCCCAATGTAATTGAATCTGAAGAGCACTGTGAAAGTTGTTTTTCCTGCCTTAACATGTCTGAAGGAAATAGATTATAAAGCAACTCAATAATAATGATGAACAGTTCATTTTAATTGTTTTAAATTAAAGAAAAGGAAGGTAATAGTGGCAGGGGGAAATAAAAATGGTACTAAAGTCAAATGCAGTAAGTTCTCAGTGCAGTAACATGGCTCTCACAACAGTCCTTAGAGAAAAACTGGAAGCTCATTCGGGACGAGGGTCTTGCTGTGATGGATAAAAAAAGCAGCCTCTTCCTGCCTGAAGATGAAAACCTACGAGAAAAAGGAGACTGGAGCCAGTTTACCTTATGGCAACAAGGTAAAACATTATGTATTTCTTCTCTTAACTAATTTTGCTTTCTCAGATTAACATTGTGTAATGAGGACTAGAAACACAGTTTTCTCCAGAAGTGTTTTTGTAATTGCTATGTGCAGAAGAGAGGAACTAATAAAATAGTGTCTGGGACACCTGTGACAATCAACAGGAGTTCTTTTTTTCTGATCTGTGTTATCCCCACGCACTTCTAAGAGTCCCTTGAGTATGTGAACTGTTAAATGAGTGTACTCCTGTTCTGGCAAGGCTGCCAGTATTTTGCATGGTGATGAATAGTACGGATCAGCCTGAGGGAGGATGAGGAAATGGGGGAAAGCACATCCTCAGTACTGTGTTTCCTGCTAGGTGAGATCTGTCTTTCAGAAATTGCATGACCAAAAGAATATGACTTCAACAAGCCTTCTGCCCTGCTCCTAAGCTGTGCAGTGGGAAGCCCAACTGCTGGAATGACCTTAAATTCTTATAAAACTCTTCATATGAAAGAGTACCATAAAATAAAATATTAAAATCAACTTATATAAAAATGTAATCTGGTTTTGAAATGCTGTGATATTGATAGCATTTTTAATATTTTTTTCCTATGCAACCTCATTAATGATTATAAATTTAGAATAATATTGTTTAAGTGGTAGAAAGCAAAATGTGCAGGCTGCTGTGATATTACAGCATGCAAGTACTTCAGTTGCACAGTCTGTAAAATGGGAATAATAATATTTACCTGTCTTTCAGTGGCAGTTCTTTAACAGCTTTGTTGCTCTTCTGCAAAGCAGAAAACAGGGAAATGTTCATTCATGGCTCTTACCAATACTCTGTCCATTATTTTAACTAGGAAGAAAAAATGAGAATGCTTGTAAAAGTGTTCCGAAAACATGTGCTTTATTGGAAAGATTCCCAGAAGCTACTGGCTGCAGAAGAGGGCAGGTACCTGGCAAACTTGTTCATTTTTGCAAATTCTTAATGCTGGGAGCAGGTGATTTTGAGGAATAGAGGGATGTATAAAGAGAGGGATGCATAACTTCAATATATTTAATGATGCCTCAATCACATAAACTTAACGGTAAAAATATGCCTGATTTTGACTGTCAGCAAATACCAGGTGAGATATGTCAGCTGAAGTCTTTCTACAGACTCTTTATTTGAGCCATTTTGACTTGTGTTTCCTGAGATCTTGTGGTAGGTAAGTAGTTATTTGCCATGAGTCAACCAATAAGTAATGGCTTACTGGACCTCAACCTGAAGAGACCTGATCTGACTCATAGCTTAACTCTGCTTTGAGCAGGAGATTGGATTAGAACCTTTCTAACATGATTTTTTTTTCCAATCGGAACCTAACTTTACATGACTAATTCAGTGATCTAGATTCTATCTGTGATAAACTTGACATGTCTACCCCAGCCTGGCTGCATTAGACAGAAGGAGAATCACCTTGTGGAAGCCAAATAGCAGTACTACTGTCACATGTTTCTTCCCTAAAGGTAAAGGAAAGAAATTTGACATCCATTTTACAGCTGTAGCTGTGGGTACCAAAAAAGTTTGTTTCCAGTGCTTACATTGGCTATTCAGCTATAAATTAACCTCATTAAATTTGTGTGGTATTGACCAATACACATGCAACTGAATGAATGGCTACCATGTGATTCTGTAGGACAGAATTTTTCATTTTTTTCCAAGTTTCTGTATTTCATCTATAATGACTACACGAGAATAACCTTTACATGGCAAAATTAGGAATGCAAAAGTTGAAAAACAGTGCTAGCATAATCCTAATTCAGAGCCTTGAGAGTACATGTTCATTGTTTTCACCAGACTCTTGCTTTTGATGTACAGACCTACACTGGATGGCTACTGTTGTGGCAATGAACAAGGTTATTCTTTCACTGAATTTATTGCAAAGGCTGATTGTAGTGAATATAACTGATGACTGAAGTCATCACGCTCAGTGTGCTAACAAGAAGAAAACTGCTCTCTGTGGCATCCATACTCAAAATTGACGTGTCCCGGACAGCAAATTCTCTTTGAGAGCTACATGTTATCCCTAAGATATGGTTTGCAGAAACATTGTGTATTTACAGCTATATCTGTAGTCATGTGTTTTGAACATATAAATGAAAAATAATCTGAAAAGTGGTGCTCTAGAAGTCTGAAGTTTTACATCCAATATTAAGGGATGCCTAGGGCAATTTTAGTCTTATTGCTAGCCAGGACTCAGATTTTACTGGCAAGTTAAATTTTAAATATCAGCTGATCTCTATTCACATACTGAAACACTGGGAAGCACTAGGAATAGAGACAATCAGGAAATAAGGAATTCTGTCTTAAGTAGAACATTTGGATGCTCTGGACACCTCATGTAGTGAAAAGATAAAAGAAATGTAAAATAATCAACTACCTGCTCAGTGTTGCTGAGAGACTGTGTAGAACAACAGCAAGTGATCATATTATTTAAAATTATAAAATTCTTCTTAAAAATAGCAGTAAAAAAAAAAGTAGCACCAGTCCTCAGTTTTACATGACAACCATAGTATAACTCCCTGGTAGTTTAGAACTGTTCATCTATAGCACTTGAGTGCAGCACATAGATACAATTTGTAGACATATTCAGACCAATTTACACGGACAGATAAGGTACATGACAGTAATCAATCTGCAGTGCTGATATATTAGCATTAATCTGTCCCAACCAAATGTGCAGATTTCTCAATTGAAAAGCCACTTTTGTCACTGTCATGCATTATTTCCACTTCCTGTTCATTGAGTTGTAGAATGAACCAAAATGGTTGAGGTGAAAAAGGATGTCTGGAGATTACTTAGTCCAGCACCTTGGTTGAACCAAAATGGTTGAGGTGAAAAAGGATGTCTGGAGATTACTTAGTCCAGCACCTTGCTCAAATCATGATGAGATAGAGCAGGTTGCTCAGGGCTGTGTCCCATTGTGTTTTGAATGCCTCTAAGAAGAGAGACTCTACAGCCTCTCTGGGCAACCTGTTCCTGTGTACAGTAAAGAAGTGTTTTCTTATGCTTAAATGGTGTTTCCTGTATTTCAATGTGTCCATTGCCTCTTTGCTTTTCCCTGGATACCATTGAGAAGAACCTGCCTCTGCCTTCTTCACTCCTCTCATCAGGTATTTATACACATTGATACGATTCCTCCTTGAACCTTATGTTCTCCAGACTGAGCAGTCCCAACTGCCTCAGCTTCCTTGTGTATGTTAGATTCTCCAATCCCTAAATCGCCATCTTCACTAGATATGCTACGGTTATGTCCATGTCTCTCTCATAGTAGATAGCACTCAAGACATCTCACCAATTCTGAGGGGAAGAATAACCTCCCTCAGCCTGCTGCCAGAGCTCTCCATAGTGCAGCCCTGGAAGCTGCCGGTGGTCTTTGCTGCAAGATCGCATTCCTTGGCTCATGTTCAAATTGGACACTATGAGAGCCCCCATATCAGGACCCCACAGTCTTTTTCTAGGAAGTTGCTTTCCAGACAATTGTCCACCAGCCTGGAGTTATGCCTCCCCATTGACGAGCTGTCCACTTCTTTGTGTTGAACATTGTAAGATTTCTGTTTCCTCCTTTCTCCATCCTGCCAAGGTTCCTATGAAGGGCAGCAAAAGAAGGGAAAAAAAAAAAAAAAAAGCATATCAGCCATTCCTATCCAATTTTCTATCATCTGCAAACTTGCTGAGGGGAATGCACTCTGTCCCATCTTCTGAGTCATTGTGAAGCTATTAAATAGTGCTGGACCCAGTATTGAGCTCTGTGGTACACCTCTGAAGAGTGTGGCCTCCTGCTGGACTTGGTACCTCTGATCACAACTATTTGAGCCTGGCTTAAATGTCAGGTTTCAATCCACTTCACTGAGAACTGATCTAGATCCTATTTCATCAGTTTATTGATGAGGATATTTATGGCAGACAAAGTCTTACTAAAGTTGAGGTAAACAGTATCCACCAAGCTAGACACCTCACTGTAGAAAGCTGGTAAAGTACAATATCGCCTTCATAACCACATACTGACTATTCCCAGGCACATTCTTTTCTTTCATGTGTTTGAAGATTGTTTCCAGGATTATTTCCTCCATCACCTTCCCAAGCATGGAGATGAGGCTGACTAGATGGTAGTTCCTCAGATCATCCTACTTGCCCTTCTTGAAGATAGGAACAATGTTTGCTTTCTCCCAGTCCTTACGGATTTCTGCTATCAGCAATGACCTTTCAAAGATTGTGTGGATTGCATTTAAAGTCACAACATTGTTCATCCCCCTCAAGTCTCATGGGTGGATCCCCTCAGGACCCATGAACCAGGTTGTTGAATTTTTTCTAGATGTTCCTTAACCTGATCCTTCTCCGCAGAAGATAAGTCATCTGCTCCAGTCTATTTCACTGGTCTCAGGTGCCTGTATTCCTGAAACTTAGTCATACCAATAAAGATTGAGGCAAAGAAGGCATGTAGTGCTTCAGCCTTTTCCTTGACCTTTGTCATCAGATAACTCTGCCACATTTAGTAACTGGCCCATGTTTTCCATAGACTTCCTTTTACTGATGAGGCATTTGTAGAAATCTCTCATCCTTCAATTCCATCTCCAGATTCAACACCAGGAAAGCTTTGACTTTCCTAACCTCATCCCTGCACATGCAAAGAGAGAGTGTCTTTACAGTCTTCCTGTGTGACCTGATCCTGCTTCCATCTCTTTTGTGGTTCAATTTTGTCTGGGTGGCCATGCTTCCCACAAATGAGTATTCTTGAGTTTGGACAAGGTGCTACTTACCATCTATTGTAGACTCCTCTTCTCTCATGGGATTTTTCTTAGAAGATCCCTGAATAAGATCAAGTCTGCTCTCCTGAAGCTGTGTGTAATAATTCTGCTTTTTGTGTTTCTCTGTCATCTCATGATCTTGAACTCCACCATCTCATTGTTGCTCCAGCCAAGGCTGACAGTGACCTTCACAGACATGTCATCTGAGAGGGGCTGACCAGTCTGATGAGCAGAAGTCTTGTGTCTCCTGTTGTCCATCCTTTTAAATTATGAGTGTCTGTAAGTCTTTCCATAGGAAAGAAAGTATTTTTTCTGATTGTAAATGGAAGATAATTATTTTCAGCTTGAAATAAAACTACTGTGTATTTTAAGTAAAATTACGATTATGTACTATTACATGCAAACATATTCCTGGATGCACAGACATCCCATCAGACATATTTTTTGTAGTATTGGATGCCTTTAGAACATGAGAAAACAATTGTTGCTGAGATGCTTACAAAAGGTGACATTGCACTTTTCACTCATCATCAAGGATGAGACAAAATGAAGTCCTGAACTCCCAGCAGCATGGTTGTGAAATAGAATGTGTTGCAAATCTGCTTTTCTCTTCTTGCAGATCAAATACTCTATCATGCACCCTGGGACTCATGTCTGGCCCCACACAGGGCCCACCAATTGTCGGCTGAGGATGCATTTGGGCTTGGTGATACCTAAAGAAGGCTGCAGAATACGGTGTGCCCAAGAGAACAGGTAGGGTTAAGGGTTTCAGGGTTTGTTTGTTGCTATAGTTGTTGTTGATGATGATGATAATAATGATTTTGGTGGTGGTGGTTGTTTTTCTCTCTGCTTTCCTCAAGACTGAAAAAGGGATGAGACTGCATATAATTGAAGAAAATAATGGGGTGGTTTTTTGATCAGGAAGTGTAATATATTTAATTAAACAGGGAATTTACACCCTAACTCTTGGTACAAATATATAAATACCAGTTCTCAAACACTGCCAGGAGACAAACCTGCTCTTCTCTGCTATGGCATGGAAATAACAGTGGGTTTAGGCAGCAGGGTCTCTATGTTTACTTTTACAATGCCAGTCTAATATTGCTACTAACAGAATTCCTCTTTTATGTATTTATTTTGATTTTGGGGAGACTTATAATTGATTGCTTCTTCAGGAGAAGCTAAGACTAAGCTAGACCTACATTTTTACAACTGTGAGGAATAGTGTGGTATTTCTGGATGAAGCCTCCTTTTTAGCTGGTATTACTTGTTATAATTCAAGTAAAATTATTCCGGTTGAAGTTGATTTCAGAGTGAAGACATTCATCAAGTGATAAGTCCAGTGAGTTACACAGGTGGCAATTTTTTTTTTAAAGTGCATTTTAAGTAAAATTTCTTACCCCTTAGGGAAAAATTATACTTACTTGAAGACCAGTTTTATTTCTGGTCCAAAAACCAAGATAAAATGCAACAGTTTGTACATTTACAATTATACACTCCCCTGAAAAATATGGGATTATTTTGTAACTTTTTGCATTATATTATTAAACACAGGCAGAAAAATACAGTATTGACTATATTGCTTTTTGCTTACAGACTCAATTTGCTGAGACTTAGATGAAATTCTCATGATGTTTGGTATCTATGTGTATATTTGGAAAGATTCTTGTCTTATCTGTAGCACCTGAGTGCAACAAGCATTAATTTTTAATTCTTTTTGTAGTAGTAATGTACAGATTAGTTTGATATTGGGAAATGAAATGCCACTTCTGTCTGCATGACTGCAATATGTAGCAAAGATATTTTTTTTCATAATGTTTGAAAACAACTATAACAAGAAATATTTAACATTTTTGAGGATAGAAGTACCAGCTGTTAATAACCAAGTGTTACTAGTATACACTCCTGCCAACATACAGTTTATTATTTGTCACAGTCAGTGTTACAATCTAGACTATTTATATCTAGGAAATGATGGACATTTGTTTCCAGCATTCCGATCCAATATCCAAAATAAGTTGGGTAGAAAGAGAGGTAGCTAATGGGCTTAGAGAACTAATATAGAGGCATGCAGTCTTTTCACTTTAGGACATTATTGTGAATTCAGATTGGTGGTGAGTGAATTGCATTACCATTAGGTGGCTGTCTAGTAGCTGGTGTGAATGAAGTAGTGGTTTTGATCTGCTGCCAAGAGAGCAGGTGTCCACAGCTCACCACACGTTAGTGAGGCTGGCACCCTTCTTTGTCTTAACCTGAACAGAAGGGATAGTCCTGTGGAGAATGAACCTAACTACCTCCTTGGTACAACTCTCCCTCAAAGTCAAGAGTGCAAGAACACCTGTTGCTGCAGACAGAGCTCAGAGCACATCAGTGTCCAGGTTCCTGCACCTGGCTCAGTCATATGCCTCCAATGTGCTCATCTGAAATGTGAAACATTCAAGAATTGACTATAGCCTATACTGGAATGTGTTCATCAGTTGCTTCTAGTAAGAGCTATACATTCAGAATCAAAGACAAGATTTTTCTGGAAGTGTTCAGTGTATCTACTGCTGTCACTGAAATGGTTTTTTAACATCCCTTCTCCTATGAAAGACAAGGTGGGTGAACTACTGTGAAACATAATGGTGCCAGGAGGAAGACTTACCTTGGGCAATTTCTATTTCTCTCCTGGTGGTTCAGAGCAGTGGTAAACTAGTGTTTCCAAATAGGAGAACTGGCTCAAACTGGGATGTTAACATCATGCCTTTTCTGACCTCCTGTGCCACTGCTGTGTGTGACAGAGTGAACAGAATGAGAGTTTTGTGCTTAGTTATCTCTGTGCCACAGTGTGGTTGTTCATAAGGGCAGAGTTACAATGCAACTCATCCTTCAACACGCAGGCAACTCAGCACTGTCTAGTACTGTGTTTTACTCCGTCACTTGCAGAAGGGTTTTTTTGCAACCTTGTGGTTGAGGGTCACGGAGATGATCAGAGGGATGGAACACTTCTGCTATGAGGAAAGGCTGAGAGATCTGGGCAGTCCAGCTTGGAGAAGAAAACTCCAGGGACGACACCTCATTGCAGCCTTTCAGTACTTAATGTGGGCTTGTAAGAAAGATGGGGACAATCTTTATCAGTTAGTTTGCAATAGGACAAGGGGGTAATTGCTTTAAACTAAAAGAGGGTTGATTTAGATTAAATATAAGGAAGAAGATTTTTATAGAGAGGGTGATGAGACACTAGAACAGGGTGTCCACAGAGATGGTAGGTAGATGCCCCATCCCCAGAAACATTCAAGGTCAAGCCTCGATGGGGCTCTGAGCAACTTGACTGAGTTGAAGATGCCCTTGCTCATTGCAAGGAAGTGGACTACATGGCTTTTCCTCTCAACCCAAACTATTCTCTGATTCTATGTTTCTTGTTCAGTACAGCTGTGGTTATTTTTGGTAGCTGGGTCATTTTTAAGTCTCAGCTCTGTAAAATGTAGGGTACAATGCACAAAAAAGGTGCGTAAATTATGTTTAGTTATCATAATTGAATATCGCTGTCAGGCAACACAATCTTATTTTGAAATGAAGGTGCAGAGTTACAGCCTTATGCAGAAGCCAGTCAGAGATCTCACCTTAAACATGTGACACTAGAGCCGTGCAGGTGATAGGAAAACTACCCCAGAGTAGCTCAGCACCAGAGCAGAAGAGTATGGTCCCTGTGTTACCACTGTGAAGTTTTTCTCACACCATCAGGGCTCTAGAAAATATTTATTTGCATGCTAATGGTGGGGTTTGTAGCCTTTTCAAAAGGGGCTAATAGTTCTGTCAACTTTACGACTTTTCCTTTGTTGTGCGAAACAGACTATCCCATTATGATGCAAATGATAGGTTTTAACCTCTGGAGCTACTTCATCTGGGTGCCTGGAGTTTTTATTGTCCTTAACTGAGCTGCACTTTCAGGCTATTTAGATCAGTTTTTTTCAGGCTCCCTTTCATTTAAAAAAAAAGAAAAAAAAATCAGAAAAAAGCCAACCCAACACAAGCAAACAAAAAAACCTAAACCAACTGAAAATCCAACTAATCCAGCTACTCCCCCCAACAACAAAAACAACACCAAAATTCAATTGCCCCAAACAAAAGCAAAACCAAATCCCCCAATCCCTTCCTAAAATACTCCCACCAAACACCACCCAAAGTCTGCTTGAATGTTTTTACCACATTAAGATCTTGCAAGTGATTGGCTCCCATTGACTTGAATAAAACCAATATGACTTCATTGCAGTATCAGCAACTCAGGATCTGTGTGACATAAAACATTTTTGTTACCAGATAACTAATGTGGTATCTAAAAAACCCCACATGATGATCATAGCTGAAACCTGCAAAAGGCTGGTTATCTGGGCCTTCGAGGCTGATGCCTGTGTACAAGTCAGTGTGTATTTTTTCACTATGTAATGCTTTCTTGTTTATCTATTCTTGCTAATTATGTTTAGATGGTCATTTCGTTTGAAATGATCCAATTTCAATTTCCCTTCAGAACATTACAACACAACCCCATAAATTTTGATGGTTAGTTTTTGCTTTTGTTGAATTAAAAAATACTGAGATGAATTGGGAGTATGAATCTAGTTTTCACCCTGTTTTTGAAAAAATAAAGTTGTTTTGTCTGTGAATAGACACCGCTGAATAATTTTCAGCAATGTATTTCCATCTTTCATGGCAAGGCTTTTGTTTCTTTGCCATTGTTACTGTTCATAGTGCTTAATTCCCTTTAAGGGCACCCATCCTCTTGAACTGCTTCAGCTCTTAGGCAGTGCTGTTAAAAGCACTGTTTATGTGTTCACTGATTATGTGTTCATTGTAGAGTGGCTTTAGGAAGGAATGCTTCTTTGACCAGTGTTGTCTGTTTTCCATCCAGTCTCACCTGAAGGGGTATAATCAGGTGTTAAACTTCTTCAAAATTATGAATCCAGGTCTCAGCAGGCCGGGTAACAACTGCATAGAAAGCAGCTTTGCAGAAAAGGGCTTAAGAATCCTAGGGGCCAAGTTGAACATGACTTACAATCTTCTTTTTTCTTGATGAAGGCTAGCTATGCACTGGACTGTATTAGGAAGTGTGTAGGAAGCAGTTTGAGGAGTGCACTCTTTTCCCTTTTCTTCTGCACTCAAGACACTACCTCTGGAGTGCTGTGTCCAGTATGGGACTCTTCAGTACAATAAAAGTCATTGATAGACTAGAGGAACTCCAGTGGAGGATGAAAAGATGATTAGCAGACTGGAGAAGCTCAGCGAGCTGGTTTGGAATCTGAAAGCACAAAGGCTAAAGAGGAGCCTAGCCTTCAACTACTAATGGGTGACTGTGCAGAAGACAGAGACAGGCTCTTTTCAGAGAGGTGCAGTTATAGAATGAGGGGTAATGGACACGTGTGACAGTAAAGGAAATTTCATCTACAAAGAAGGAAGTCTTCATAGTGAGATTGGTGAAACACAGGGGGAGATGGTGGAATGCCTGTGGTTGCAGGTATCTCAGCTTCTAAACTAGTGGATTTTTGAGTATCTCATCTAACCTCAAAGCTGGATCTAAGTTTGCAGTGAGTCTTGGCTATGAGCAGAGGCTTGGACCACATGCCCTTCCAAAGTTTCTTCTGACCTAAATTATTCTGTGACTCTATACTCCATAAAATTGACAGAAGTACTGATTGATAACACCCTTATACAAAGTCTCTTTGTTAATTTTTCAGACAATGGAGGTGCTCAAAACCAAGTCACTTTGAGTAAATTGTGTGTATCCCCTTTTGTGCCTAACAAAATTCAAATCTTGGAAAAGTACTACTGTTAAAATTTGGCCCTTCCCTGCTGTAATGAACACTCACCCAGGATATTTACATCTGTTCAGTGATCTCTTCTGCTTAACCAGTACTTGGCAAGCAGAGGGGCTTTAAGTTATGGGTACTCATTCTTCCAGTTCAGCTTTAACAGTATAGCCAGCCCAGTGTACACTATGGCATTGCAACCTAGTTCTCAAGAGAAATCTTTAGGCTTAGTGCTTTGAATGAACTTAAGGCACAATGCTGTTAACATCCCAGAAATTTTAAGTGTGATGAGGGTCTAATTCTGTTGTTCTGATTTTTAGAAAAAGTAAATTGATTTCATGTAATTTCTTTTCAAACCATATGACCATATTACTGGTCCTTCTCTGTTTCCATCACTTAGGTACATCACTAATGTATCTGATTAGAAAAGAAGAAAAGTGGGTTATTACACCAGTATTATACCCACTCCCTGCTTAATGGACTCAAGACATTAAAAGTAGATAAGCAACATATATCACAGATGTCTGAATGTGTTTGTGGGTGTAACTATGCAGAGTGAGGGAAAGGATCCATCAGTATGAAGGTCCATTAGACTAATCTTACTTCAATTAAAACGCTGGTACTCCAATCTCTTTTTATTAGGTAGGGAAGCCTTGACTGTGCAATCTGTACTGTTTAAATCTTTCTCGCATGTCAAAGAGCATCTTCAGAACTGATATATAGCTTGCCTTCTCTATGGCCCTTCAAATAATACACTAAAATATGTTCTTTTTTGTGTTGCAGAGCCTGGGAAGAAGGGAAAGTTCTTATTTTTGATGACTCTTTCGAACATGAAGTATGGCAGGATGCTGAAAATTATCGCCTGATATTCATTGTGGATGTGTGGCACCCAGAGTTAACGGCACAACAGAGACGCACCCTTCCTGCTATTTAAGGGGTTCCTTCTGATGAGTGAAGGAGAGCAGAAGCATAACCCCATTAGAGTATGCAAATAGGATTCATTTATCCAGCATACAAAGTATACAAGTATTTTAAGGATAAGAAAAGATAAAGATGACATTCTACAATCAGAGAGGAGTTGGTTTACAAAAAAAAAAAAAAGAAAGAAAAAAGGAAAAAAAAATCAAAAAAAGAAGCCATGTTTTGTTTCATACTGATACAGCACTGATATGTATTGGGTTTTTGGCAGCAAGTTTGAAAATACAAATCTTGTCAGCCAAAAAGCAATAGGTCTAGGTTTTCAAACTGAGGAATGTGCTGATGGTTTTGCCATGCCTGTATTATGTGCACAAAACCAGTCAGTCAGTCACATGCCCGACTATGTTCAGGCACAAGATTTATGATTCTACATCTAGGAAATCCTTCCCAGGCTTTTATCTGGGAAGCAATGTGTAAGATATTTGCAAACATATGCACACAACCAACTTTGAAAATCAGTATGCAGCTGTAATGTTAGCTGCTTTTGGCATAGAACATGTCCCTGTGTTATCACTGTAGATAATGTGAATGGATTACATGTATTTTTTACTTTTTCTACCTGAGTAATTGTATTTTTCTAGCTTAATTATGAACAAATCTTTAATTAACCACTATTTTTTAAAAAAACCCCAACATTATATATACAAGTGTGTCTCTAGCTATCAGAAGAAGGAAAACACTATATATGAACAGATTTCATTTTCACTAAGTATGGCCTTTTTTGTCTTCCTGGAAATGCAAACAGAAACTTGCATAATCAGCTGCCTAGTGAAGCTTTGTTCTTCTAAAACAAAACAGTTCTCTTAGTTAGCAGGCAACCTTCAGTTTGATAATGTGATTTTGGAAAATGTTGTGCAAATGTGACAATTGTAAGCTCAGATTGTAAAATGTTTGACAGTTCTTAGGAGTATATGGCAAGCTGCTGTTTTTCCTGTTGTTACAAAAGCTGGTGTTGTGATACCCTTTTCCTACTCATCAAGGGTCTGGAGCACCTCTTTCTAGGGCCTCCTTCTTGGCTGCCCCTGGGTGGTCATTCAGCAGGAAAAAAAATATATGAAGAATTTCTTGTGCTTTGGGCAGAAGGACAAGGTCTAACTTGGTTTCCTGCCAGAATGCAAAGCACACAAAGAGCTTCAGGTTGTTAACTTGTATTAATTTCCACTGCCAGCATCCTACAGAGTTCTAGAATGATCCTTTAGTTGATCTAATCCTGTTTTCCGTATTTTGAAATGTATGCCATAATGCTGAAGTAGTCTGATCCCAGTATTGTTTACAGGATGATCTGTATTTGCCAAATAGAATTTACTATATTGTAAAAAGGCCTATTTTCAAGAAAGAAAACTGGTTGGATGTTGAGCAGTTGGCAGGTCTTTTGGGTCTGTGCTGTTTAATGGAAGATGGAGGGTGCAGGACCCTCCACTATTAACTTCTAAGAACACTAAGAGGAGAGAGAGACCAGAGGTTGCACTGTTGATGTTTGTCAGGCTGTGACCTACTCACCTGTAGCACCAACTGGGTGTGGACAGGTGTGCTAGGATGCTCAGTGCTCGTCCAGAGCAGTGGCCTCATTCCTGAGGGTTATGAGAGACAAACACTAAGCAAGGAGACATTGAGATTACTTGTCTCCACAGCTTTGGCTTTGTTGTCCAGAGGACACTGAACAGCCATCTTATTTGTGTGATACTCAGTGGTCTATTACTGCAGAGACTACATCATGGTACCTAAGTATTGTGACCTGAATGCTGCATGTGCTAAAGCAAACTACAGATAAGAACTTTGCATTCCCATAAACGCAATGCTTTTCAGATTTTGCATTTTACTAGGTAATTAAATCTTGTAATGCCGTATAACACATGGTGATTACACCATAAATTAGTGTAACCAGTTTCTGGAAGTGTGCACTTTAATATTCTTTTTTGAATAGTAAACTGATAAACCCTCTCTGATCAGGAGTCAGTTTTAGACAGCTAAGGTAATTAGGTTTTAATGTAGTGTCCATATCAAAAATAATCCTGAGACTATACACAATATACAAGAAAGTAATAATTCTCAGTTAATAATAATGAAAACTGAAAAGATTTGTAAGCTTCACACTTTAGAAAATTTAAAAATATTTTCAGAGATCATTAGGAGAATCATGCAAAAATAGAAATAAGGTACTCATTATTGTGAGGGGTAAAAGAGTAAAAATGTTTGAATCTCCATGGCGTTGTTAAATCAGGGTCTGTATCTTTTATCTTTGTGAAGTAATCAAGCAGTGCAAATTATAATCTATTTTGTAATTCTCTAAGGACAGTTTGTAAAGAAAGAAACAACAACTTTTGAAACAAAAATTGATGGTTTAGGAATATTTTTATTGATGTTGCATTTTAGTTTCTATAGTTCAGATTAAATACTAAAGGAGTGGTAAAAATTTTGGAGCTTTATTTATGAAAATCCATGTCATCTTTCAGATTGTTTCATTGTACCTTTGAAGGCTCATACTTTATCCTTTCCAATTGCAATTGAGAAATAGATAAAATTGGCAAATAGATAAAAGTAATCTACGCAAGCTGTGTGTGTGCCAAAGTAGCACTGTTTATTAGATTGTGTAGTATACATTGGCCATTTAAAATCTTAAGTGCCTTGAATAACACAAGGCCTACTATGAATAGCTCCTGCAACACTAAAATGAATCTACTCTGTGCCTACAAGGGAGGAAGCTGAGTGTATTGTTTTGTTAGGTACAGTTACTGGATTAGCTATATACATGGGGGGGATATATATAGCAGTGAATACTTGGTATATTATTTTAGGCATTCCTGTTTCCAACTGGTATTTTGTCTTGAAAAGGCTTTTCAGCATTGGAAATGCCAAGGGAAGAAATTAATGGAAATGTTTTCTAAATGCTGATCCATTGCAATTTAATTTTTTTCTGTTAGGCTTTTCGTTTTTTTACAGAAGGAAACGGCAGACAAGGGCAATATAGTCTGTAAGGCAGTATATACTCATCATGATGTTAGGAGGTGGGTTCTGCCCTGCCTGTCATTACCTTCCTTGCACAGTCTCTGTAGGACCCTACAGTTGAATACAGGCTCCATACAGATATATACAATGCATCAAATGTATTTATTCATATCATAGTTAAGAAATAATTCTAATCCTTTGCGAGGTTTGATCCTCAAGGACTAGATTTCAGTGATATTTGCACTTCTTGCGCAGAACAAGACCCACTTCAATGAACAGTGATTGTAGCAGGTCATCACAAAGATTCAGTGGCAGTGGGGCTAACAAAGATTATACCTATTTTTCTCCATATTAACAGAGAAAAATCTCAAACCAAAGTATTCCTTCCTTAATGCTGCAGTATACTAGGCAATGTCTGTCTTTTTTTGTCTGTTTGTGTTTTTACTTTCTGCATCAAGTAAGTTCTCTTTGACAAATCCAAATGCCTTTGAGTCTCCGTGAGCCCAGGGAAGGGAAGGGAGCTATGTCCTTCTTCCAGGACTTGACATGCTGTAATATGTGGTAATATACAGGGGAGGGGAAATGGAAAAAATTCCAAAGATAAATGGGCTCAGTTGTCTTATATGTTTAATGTTCCTGGAATCTGCAAGCTTCTCCTTCTTTTTCTGGCTCCTGTGTTGCCTTGCTGGGACCATCAACTGCCTTAAAGACTCACTCTCTATCATGGTGACCAGGCTTTGTATGAATGACATGTTGCTGCAATAAGAGGTTAGCTAGTCTGAATGCTATTATTCTGTACAAATACTAGAGGGTGAATCCCAGGTGTGTTAGGATCTGAAAGGATGTCCTTTATGCCCTGTGCAGGCATAAAATGTTGTTGTAGTTAAAGGCAGTATTTTGTTAGTCCATCTGTTAGGGCTAACCATGTGCACTTGAACTATATCATCACTTCAGTGTAACACTTAAGAATTCAGTGAATGTTCCAGGGGCACATTAAAAACCCTTGTGCCCATTATCATCTCATTTTGTATGTATGGTTTACACTGCTACCTTTGATATATTGTTGCCAACCACTTGTTCTAGTAAATTGTCAATATGTGGCAATATAATTGAAGACTGAAGTGTGTACAGTGGTTGTAACTGTTTTAGGAAATAAAGTCACTGCACGTGCAACTTGATAACAATTTTTCTTTTATTTTTTTTAATCCAGTTTCCATTCAATGAAGGGATGGTACTCTTTGCAGCTAGAGCAAACAGAGAAATAACAAACTGATCTTTGGCATTTCAGTTCTTCTGTTCTTCAGCATTTCCTTCTAGCAGAAGTTTGTACTGAATAATTAATTCTAAATTTTCCTTTTCCATTTAAACCATGGCCTGCATCTGCAATCAGCATACCCTTCTGGCTACACCTTTCCCTGACTGCAGGAGGGAAGGGGGTAAATGGTTCTGCAGATCTTTCATTTGCTGTTGTGACCTGAATGAAATAATCTGGATTGAACCATTAATCACTGATGAACATGTTCAGTGGGTCTCCCTGGCACCCTCCTTCACATGTGCACACACATGCACATGCACATATCTAATAGGCTCCTGAGTTGCCCGTGGAAAAAACACATCATTAAATAATTGCATTTCAAATTGTGTGTCTGCTGCCCACACAGCGCATTCCACTTTAGCAGACAGTTCTATAAGGGCTTCAAAAGTTAAGAACAATTTTTGCTAGATACTGAAATGTGACCCCCTATATAAGCAGCATGGATGAGGCAGTCACAAAGTTTTGTGTTGAATGGCATTATGCTGGCACTCGACATTTTTGGGTTTTGGGATTTTCTTTTTCCTTTTAAAATGCCAAATCCTTCTGTAAAACTCGAGTACTCTGCAGATACTGATGATTCTGCCCCCTGACTCAGATTACACTTGCTGATTACAGTGCAAAGTTTAAATCTGAGATGTTTTTCTTTAAACACACTTAACCTATGCTTCTATAAAATGAGCATCCCTGATGAAGTCTTCAGGAACACTACTGACATAGCCTGGTTTCTTTAAATAGATGCAGTCCCATCATTTCCAAGATTTTAACGTCCTTAGTCAAAAAAAAAAAAAAAAAAAGGGAAATTCTTTGTATATGGACAGACTCCTGTGTCAATAGAAATGTCTCAGTTTTTGTTCAGCGTTGGCCACACAGACAGATGGCTGGTGACAGTTGTTACTTGGTCAGGAAACATGAAGGATTTGTCATCAAGCGAAACACGTGTGCGTGTGTGTGTCTCTGTGTGTGGTGTGCTCTGTGGGTTTCTGGTATGATGGAAGTCTGTTCATGGATCTGTATCTGTCGGGTATGTGGGACCTCAGTCCAGAGCCAGCAGTGGTTGGGTGTTCTCGCTTTCCCCGTGGTCTTCATGTTTCAGTGTGCCAGCTTCCACCACAGACTGTGACCTGAAAGCAAGAAGACACGCATTCTAGCAAGGACCGCTGCAGAAACACTCACCTTCCTGGAGTACCCATGGTTCATGTTATGATCTTTGCGTTAGTCCATTTTCATCTTTATGACTTTTTAATTCTTTTCTGTGGAAAGCATAAGGAATTTGACAAACATTTCTCTAAATACAAACAGGGATGTGACTCACTGAAGATCTCAAATGCTTTCAAATTATTTAGTGATTACCTACTATCCATAATGCTGAACATGCTCAGTGACTTAAAGACCTGAGCCTGTGCTACCGTGGGGTCTGTTGGTGCTTCATGTCTTCCTAGGCAAAACTGCTTGTGTGACTGCTTATTGGAGAGCAGAGTCATTTGCACAAAGTGCTTGCACAAAGAGTCGCAGCTCGTGCTTGTTGCAGATCTCAAGAAATACAAGTAGATAAATCACATGATGTAGAGGCTTAAGGGGCAGGGCTTCTGTGAGTTACCCAAGACCAGTAAAGCAGCCAGAGTTAATATGACAATGAGGGAGCTTCTGATGTGCCCAGTCCTGCGGTTTTATCTCCCTGTCTACACCCCTGAAGGAGAATTTTATTCAGGGCTAGTCCATTTTAAATTAATTTCTGTCTTCACGATGGGAAGCATAATTTAACCTTTGTTATTAGTGGACAAAAAAACCCCAACGCATGAAAAAATGAGTAAACACTAGAGAAAGTAGAACATAATGACTTCTTACAGTAGCAAAAGGTGAATGGGCTTTAAATGGTGGAAAAAGTCAAGACTATTTCATTTTCTGAGGTCTGTGTGCTCCAATGTTTGCTTATGCCTACGGAAGGAGAATCTGATGAGTTTAGTGTTAGAGATTTGTTATCCTCCATTTCCTCTGTTTGGGGCTAGGAGTTGCCTCTCAGTATGGAGCGGACAATGAGCTTTAGAGCAAATTCACTGTGTGGTTCTGGAAGTTCCAAAAAGGGATCCTTTTCAAAACTGGGGCTAAAGTCATCCAGCCCAGGCATTTGCATAATGCATAGTATAATTTTAAAGAGACAGTTTTCTCATGGATAGCTTTTTGTAATTAGGGGTAGCTCTCATTTCCTACATGATGTGTTTGTGGTTCCCAGTTGTTCATTTAAGCTTTTAGCTACTTCATGTGATTAGCTGTCACCTTTCTTTTGATAAGAATCCTTAATAAATTGCATCCTTTGGTACTGCAGCACTTGATCAGGACTGAATACCATGACTGTGAATAACTTGTATGATAATTATTCTTTTTCTTATGTTTGGAGCTTTCATTAAAGCATAATAAAAAAAATTTCATTAAAAAAAAAATCTCCAAAGGAAGATAACAAAGATTTTATGCCAAAATTTTCAAAGTAAATTTGCCAAAATGTTTTCACTGTGTATTTTTTACAGATATGTGACATGCACAATGTTTATGATTGCATTTTAATATAGAAAGCAACTGATTTGGGAGATTATGCAAAATGGCAATGTACATATTTCTATTATGTGACAATAAAAACTAATCATGTAGCCACATGAAACTCATAGGCAATGGATTCAAATCACAACATTAGCAGGTTTTTGCTTTCTTTTCTGAGCTACCAGATTAAATTATTATTAAATAGTACCTGATTAATCCTTGTCACCAATGTATTGTTTCTGTCTGATCCACTGCCCTTCGATGGACGTAAAAAGTTGCATATCCTTTGTAGCATTTGCCAGCACACAGCAGAAAGTTTCTGCTCTAAGTCAACTGTGAAAAATCTCACAATTTTGCCTTTTGTGGTCACAGCTGATCATCTCTGGTCTCATATCACACACACAAAAGTTCTTGCAGCTAGAACAAAAGATACCAGTTTCTCCTCTCTCCTGGTACTTGGATGCATACCACTTTGGGAACAACATAATCCCAAACTCTCTATGCAGGTCCCATGCTATTCCTTTTCACACAAAGACAAAGTAGCAAGAGCATCAAGTAAATGGCATTGTAAGCCACCTGACTCCAAATTCAAAATGCCAAGTGATTCAAATGCTATGCCCAGCCCTTCTGGATGGTGTGGAGATCCAATTGAGATTTCAGTATCTGCTAAGCTCTGCAGCAACAATTTCTTTTCCATTTCTGCTAAAAGCTACTTAGCCTTCTATCCTAAAATAAACAATTCTGACATCTGAAGAGCACAGTCATGGTTTGAACAATCATCACTATTTTCTAAGACGCCACAAAAAAAGGACTTGTGTTTGGATTTCCATTTTCCAAACATCAGTTTTTTGTTTGCTGAAAAATGCTTCCAGTTTTATTTTTAACTTAACTTTTATGTAGAAAAGCAGATAAGCCAATTCTCAACAGAATTCTATAATACTCTTTTCATATTCTTCATTTATGGTAAATATTAAAAATGTGTGTGTGTGTGTGGCTAGCCGTCGCGAACGACGATGCTTTTTATGCCTGCGCGAATGGATTTATTACGTGGAGCTCAGCGTGCGCGGAACTGGCCCCACCCCCTTTAGCCCTGGGACTCTTCTAAGCCTTGGCCGGGGCAAGCCCGGACGAAGTTGGCAGAGCGAGACCCGCAGGGCTCGAACCGGCGTCCTTCCGAGAAGGAGCACGGATCCAGGGGCGGCGGCTTTAAACACACGGCCACAGCCGCCGGTATTAAAAATGTAGATGCTTGGAAAAGCATTGTGACAATATACATCAATGCAGTTCACAATCTAATGCAATAACTTAGCATGAGATGTATGTTTTGCTGGCCTAGAATATCCTGGAATATGCATTCTATAACTGTAGTTTATTTAATGATAGAGAAAAGATGATTTGCCATAGGCCACTCTTGCAGAAAGCATTTTCAACTCACAGGAACTGTAGAATGATAGAATATGATTAGTTGGAAGGGACCCATCAGAATCCTCAAGTCCAACTCCTGGCCCTCTGTAGGACACCCCAAGAATTACATCATGTGCCTGAGAGCATTGTGCAAATGCTTCTTGAACTCTGTCAGGCTTGATGCTGTGACCAGCCTGGGGAGCCTGTTACAGTGCCCAGCCACACAGTGGAAAACCTTTTCCCGATATCCAACTTAAGCCTCCCCTGACTCAGCTTCCTGCCATTTCCTTGAGTCCTGTCACTGGTCACCACAGAGAAGCTGGCCCCTCCACTTGCTCACAAGGAAGTTGTAAACTGCAGTGAGGTCTCCCCTCAGTCTCCTCTTCTCCAGACTGAACAGACCAAGTGACCTCAGCTGCTCCTCATATGACTTCCCCTCAAGGCCCTTCACCATCTTCATTCTCCTCCTTTGGACACTCTCTAAGAGCTTAATATCTATCTTATGTTGTGGTGCCCTAAACTGCACAGAATGTCAAAGGTGAGGCTGCCCCAGTGCAGAGCAGAGCAGGACAATCTCCTTCCTTGCCCAGCTGGCGAAGTTTTGCCTGATGCCCCGCAGGACACAGTTGGCTCTCCTGGCTGCCAGGGCACTGCTGACTCCTATTCAACTTGCCATCCACCAGGACCCCCAGGTCCCTTTCCACAGCACTGCTCTCTGGCCTCTTGTGCTCTGGTTCATACACACAACCGTCCCAGGTGCAGAATCTGGTACTTCCCTTGTTAAACTTCATACAGTTGGTGATTGCCCATCTCTAACTTGTCGAGATCTCTCTACAGGGCCTCTTTACCTTCAAGGGAATTGACAGCTCCTCCCAGTTTAGTGTCATCTGCAAACTTACTTTGTATTCCTTCAAGTCCTGCAGCCAAGTTGTTAATGAAGATGTTGAAGAGGACTGGGCTGAGGGTGAAGCCCTGCAGAACCCCACTAATGGCCAGTAATACCTTGTATTACTTATGTTATGTAACCTTATGTTACCCCATTCACTGTAACTCTGCGCCCAACCTGTGAGCCAGTTGCTCACCCACCACATAACATAGTTATCCTGCTGTGTGCTGGACATTTTGTCCAGAAGGATACTGTGTGAGACAGTACCAAAAGCTTTGCTAAGTCTAAAAATTTACATCTACTGGCTTTCCTAGATCAACTAGGTGGGTTACCCTGTCATAGAAGGAAATCAGGCTCAACAAGCCTGATGTGTTGAGGGTTCCTGGTAGGATGAAGGTTTATGAGGACTTTCCCCTCACAAAGCCATGCTGACTGTGACCGATGCCTGAATTGTCCTCCAAGTGTTTTTCAATACCTCCCAGAATAATCTTTTCCATGATTTTACTGGGCTGAAGTGAGACTCACAGACCTGTAGTTTCCAGGGTCCTCCTTGCCTTTCTTGAAATGCAGGACAATGTTCGCCAGCTTCCAGTCAGCTGGGATCTCTCCTGATTCCCAGGACCGCTCAAAAATCATCAAGAGAGATTTCATGATTACATCAGCTAACTCTTTGAGGATTCTAGGATGAACCACATCAAGCCCCATAGATTTGTAGGGATCCAGCTGAAGCAGCAGATCCTGCACAGTTTCAGGGTCATCTGGGAGTTGATCGTTCTCACAGTTATGGTCCTCCAGCTCAGGGCACTGAGATCCCCTGTATTTTGTGGCTGTAGAGATTAATATAAAACAAATACTATTTGGAAGAAGTACCCTATATGTTGGTTTCATCTTGATTTTGTGGATCTAGCAGACATACTCAGTTCAAGGAAAGCAGGCACATTCTAGGTATGTGTGTGGCTAGCCGTCGCGAACGACGATGCTTTTTATGCCTGCGCGAATGGATTTATTACGTGGAGCTCAGCGTGCACGGAACTGGCCCCACCCCCTTTAGCCCTGGGACACTCAAGCCTTGGCCGGGGCAAGCCCGGATGAAGTTGGCAGAGCGAGACCCGCAGGACTCGAACCGGCATCCTTCCGAGAAGGAGCACGGATCCAGGGGCGGCGGCTTTACCCACTCGGCCACAGCCGCCGGCACATTCTAGGTATATGCAAGCTTACACACTGTTTAGGGGTTTTGTATGCTGACTGTAGTACTGAACCTAGGATTAAGACTAGTTTTCATTTTAAAAATGCTGCTACCTGTTTTTATCTGCATTAACATTTTCTTCAGAAGACTTCACAACCACATTTCAAATTTTTCAGTAGAATCTGATCATGGTTCTTGAAAAGGTGTTTGGGTATCTAACTGCACCTCAGCCTCCCATTGAAAAATAAATTACAGTCAGACATGAAAGTACTTTTGCCCTCACTTTTCCTTGTAATTTGCAACCATCTTTGCATTCAAAGCAGCCTCTTGCACAAGAATTTAAGTAATTTTGGTTTAAAATGGTAAATGAGCAGTACAGAACTTTGCTTGTTTGGCAAGCAGAGTTTTAGCTTTGGCCTTGTCATTGCAGTGGATACTATTCTGGTGGTATCCTGTGGCAAGCAGAAGCTGTTCATGGCACCATACAAAAGCATCTTTATTTTGCTGCCTTTCCACATCAATGTGTTCAAATACCTGATGGGGTGGAGTAGTAGAACACAAAAGACAGAATCACCTCAGTGATACTCAGCGACAGAAGAGGCAGCAGACACAAGTGGAAATACAGGAACTTCCATTTTTTCCTGGGGGAATGGACAAACACTGAAACAGATTGCTCAGAGAGCTTGTGGAGTCTTCCTGCTTAGAGATACTCAAAATCCAGATGGACACAGTCCTGGACAAACTGTCCTAGCTGACCCTGCACTGAGCGGGGGATTGGGTAGAAGATCTCCAGAGGTCTCTTCCTCAACCTTTTTATGATTCTGTGCCCAGAGAAATACCGTCTTCTCTGAACCATCCCAATTCATCTTTCTTTATCCTGACAGGGCAATTATTTTCTTTCTAAGCTCATTATGCCTTTGGGGTGTCAACTTTCACAGTGTGGATGACATTCAGCTGCTAAACATAGATACCTACAGCCATTGAAGGCACCTTAGGGTATCCAAGACAACTGAAGGTTATGACTCCAGGTTTTATAAAAGACTTGTAGTGGACACATGTCCTTCTGGAGCAACAGATGGAGACCAAGAGGCCATCATAGTGCCTGAAATCATAGGATTTAATTATACTTAGGATAAATGCAACTAGTTTGTAATGTTCAAGACATGTCCAAGTAATTTTGACCTGGGCCAGACATGAACTAATCATCTAAGCAGGAAACAGAAATTACATTGGCCTTCTCCTTCTATCAATACATTTTATTCACTTATGTTTTGATTTGTCTTACCATCAGACATCTATGGTCACTGTGCTATAAATGGCAGAGGGAAATAAACATTCTCAGGGTGCTATTCATCTGACCTGTTCTGAACATATGGTCTAAACATATGATTCATAGGCTACCTGTACTCAAGTCCCGATTCTGATGAGTTCTCATCTGTTAAGTCCAAGGAGAACAGGTTTCATGACTTATGAGGCAGTGTTTCCTACATATCATAGCCATGACTGCCTCACACCTTCAATATTCACCTTCATTTTATTACCTTCAATACTCACCAGAAATGTGACACTTTTCCTGTGTGCACTGCAACTTTGGAATGATAAATTAGTATATCTGAATTCGAAGACTTCTGCTTTTCCTCTTTTTTCAACTAAAAATTCTCAGTAATGAGTTCGAAAGATGCTTGGTTGTGGAGGATCTGGCCGACTCAAATTTTGACACCAGTAAACAATTATTTGTATTACATGGATAAAGTCACTGTCCTAAGCTGGCAGATACTGTGCTTGTCTTTTTCTAACATGATCCATGCAGAAGACTTAGCTCCTGTGAAAGAACATGATCATAATAGGCTGGGAGGTAAATCTGAAGTATTTAAAAGACAAGTCAATGCCCATAGACTTTACTACCCTTGATTTCAAGACTAGATAACCTTGCTTAGGAGAACAAAGTGAAAATGGCAAGAGAAATGAATTCTCAGTCTCACTTCTGAACCCTAGGTACCATTTGAGTGTGGTCCATTTAAAACGTCAATCAAACCCCCCATGGTTGTTTTACTGTTCAGCAAGAATATTTGGAAATCTGGAAAATCAACAGTACCCAGCTGTTTCTCCAACAGGCCAGCCATATATTTCAAATGACAGCACTGCATAGGTATGTACATCAATATCGAAAAGAACAGATGGCTTTATGTGTGTGGTCACTAATGCAACTATCTCTAATTCAGTCAAAAAATATGTAAGAAATCTGGATGCAGATCTTCTAGCTGCAGTCAGTCAGCTCACAGGAGCTGATGTCTTTTGGTATCAGTTTTGTTTCCCATAAAAAGTACAGTACCAAAATCCTGCACTGAGCTAACAGTAACTGCCAGCATATCATAGCACGTTTGTCTTAAAAGACATCTTCCAATTCTCTGAGCCCTCATTTTATGATTTTCATCACAGCAATGCTGATATGCTGCAGCTCTCAGGAGTGAGGATGTATCTGTGCTGGGCTTCTTTTCAGGGGGTTTGTGGAGGAAACAGGAGAGTGACATGATTTTTTCCCCAAGTGCAGGAGGCTTCAAGCTCTCTGAGCGACACATTGCAGATCACATCGTGTGAGCCTACTTTCTGCCTCTCACCTCCCATCTGCTCACTTCCCTCAACTTCCATTCACATTTCACATATCTCAGAGCTTTTCATCTCTCAATGATTCATTCCCTTTGCAGTATAAGCACTTTTTTTAAATCACACCAATGAATGTTTGTATCAACAAGGTCTGAGGGACATTTCTTTCTCTGCCCTCCTCCCTTCCTGTCAGACTGCAGATGGGGGCGCAGCACTTCAGTGTGCTCTGCAACACATCTCAAGTGTAGGGCTTCATCAGGTGGAAAAAACAAGGCTTTCTTCCCGGTATCACAGAAACAATGCAGATGTACAGGTGCGAACTAATTGCGGTGAAAGCTGCTCTTTTGTTATTGAAAGCGCTTGAAAATGAAATGCTCCCCAGGTGGTGTGGGCAGATGCCGCAAGCCCTGCTCAGCAGCACACAACCCCAGCGCAGGAGCCATGGCGTGTGGCTCTCTGCCCAGGCTCATAAGCCCTGCTCAAATCTCTTGCCAATGCAAGTCTGCAGCTTCTCCTTGTGCTGGCTCACAGCTCTGCATGAAGACAGCAGAGCATTGTGCCGCAGAGACCTGCCAGAGGGGCAGCTTTGGTTCACCTGCTGCAGGACTGCAAAGAGATACAGCAGCATCAATGTCTAGGAGCATAGTTGGGCTGGGAAGTGATCCACTGTACTGGTTAGTCAGGGGGGAAAGCAACATAAAAACTCTGCCATAACCTTACTGCCAGCCCAGGCTTAGCCCATATGACAGTAGTGACAAGCTGCTGCACTTTCCAAATGGAAGCTCCTTTGTGGCCACTGGGGCAGCACTGACCATCTTTCTCCCTGGTGGTGAGCACACCCTAGGGAGTGGTCTCTGAGTAGTGCCTTGGTACATCAGTCAGGGGCAGCCCTGGCCCAGATCTGTGCCTAACTGCATGTGTGAAGAAGTCTCTGTGAGTGCATCTGCAGTGATAAAGGGGTGACTGCTGCAGAGTGAAGCCCAGCACAAGATCCCTCATCCTCCCTATGCCCACCAGCTCTCTCCATGCCTTTCTCTTTCTGACAGCTGGCCACAGCTGCTCCTCTCCACTGCAAATCCTGGGCACAGCTCACTGCGAGGTGTGCACCAAAGAGAGATAGGGATGATGCCGCACCACATTTGGCTCTAACTGTGACCTGGCTGGCTGGGGACCCAGTCATGACCTGTCCCTTAGCCCACACCACACCCTACGGATGGAGTGCATACCCTTTGGCACTTGCTGTAAAAACAGTTCTCTGGTGGGCTATGACACAGCTCTCAGCTTACTGCAGACCCTCTAAATCATGAAAACATACAGAAATGCTTAAGTATTTGACACAGCACATACAGTCTCATATGTTCAGGCCACTGAGACCCAGAGGGGAGCAAGAGCCAGGCATTATGCAGGGCAAATGCACCAGATTCCTCTGGCAGAGGCTATCTCTAAGCAATGCAGACAGGAGCTGGTCTGTGCCACCAACCTTCGAATTAGGGTGCATGTCTCGCTCTTCTTTCATCAGGGTGGATTTGCCTGGTATCTCCTGCTCCTAAGTGCTCTGAGCTTCTGTGTCAAGATCTTGCCTCGGTCACAATCCCAAGTCCAGGGCAGGGGAAAGGCACAGGTGGGAGCTTGGCCTCTCCATTTCCTGTCTCTGCTATCAACTGTCTTCCACATGCTTTTTTTCACATAGAAGGAATAGAATAACCTGCTTGAGACAGGAGTTCCTGGAAGACCCTTAATCCCCTGGAGTCCAATACGTCAACTATCAAAAGGTAAGCCTAGTAATGGGACCAAATAAAGACAACACTGCAGCAGCAAACAGCAATTTACAGCAGATTCAGCAGAGCTACTATAAAGTGTGCAGAATTTGGCATCTAAAAAAAGTGAATTTCAGGCCAGGTAATGAAAAAATTGCTTCTCAAACTTTATACATATTCATGCACACACACACACATGCACTTGTCATCACCACTCATGTTTTTCCTACTTATCCCTATTTCCTTGCCCACCAGAACTCTTTCTAGCCCAACAGCTTCCAGTCCCTTTGTTCAGACACTCCAGTCCTTTACTCTTGTCTCATCTTTCAGCCTGCCTTTTTTGCTCCCATTCCAGTGACTCAAGTTCTCAAAATCTCAACCAGATTTGCCACTGAATCATAGTCTCTTCTCGACTGTGCGGCATAACAGGACAGATGGAACCCTGAGAGTAGAAGGGATCAGTCTTCCTGCTACCCCATCATACATCAGAAGTTTCCTGTATTTAACAAGAAAAGCACTACAGCATGAAAGCAACCCTGCAGATGTACTATTTAGACTGGAAAGTCAAGTTACACCACAGTGTGAAAAGCCAAAATGTAGGCTGTGAGAGCAGCAGTCACTTGGCCACGTGTGTGGGGGTGTTGTGACCCCCACATTGTGCACCGGCCCCAGGAACACACACTGTTCTTTCTCAGAGGGCTCTTTCCTCCCTCAGTGCTCAGCATAGACAGTGCTGTGCTAATAAGTGGCTGTTTATTTTGCTTTCTGTAGCAGTTCAGCATGTCGCTCTATGACACATTTGGTGCATATTAGTCCAAGCCTGCTCTGTAGATAGCCTTTGTTAATTCCCTCCTGAGCTTTTCTGTGGAGTTCATCAATGCATCACTTGTGTGTCTCTTAAATGCTAATTCACTTACTGCCATAGCATGACTGTGAGAGTTGGTTTTCTTTTAATTTTCATTTTGCATGTGGAGAGCTGAAGCACAGGTACAAGTATTCCTCTAATGTGGGGTGCCCATTTTCCAGTGCTGAAGGTCTGATTTTGCAGATTCCTTAACACTAAATGGTAGCTTGTGTGTTCTAAGCACGTGCTGGGTATTTCTGGAAATTAGACCCCAAAGTCTATAGCTTAGCAGGTTGAAAATAAACAATGTGCAATCTCACCATCTGTGTGAAGTTTGGATTAAGCTACTTGCCAGGCTGACATGGGCTGAGGGGGAGAGTGAGTGCAGGATTGGCTTCTCCAGGGTTGCACCCAACAGGCTGAACCAAAGGATCATTCCTGGTCTCCATCACCCACTTGCTTGCCCACCAAGTGTACGTCCTAGCCAGGCTGCTTCCAGTCATTTATGCCTACCTCATCTTTCAGCTTGCCTTGTGGCTCCCATCCCAGTGACCCAAGTTCCCAGTATTCCAGAGGGGTTCACTGCTAAGTCCTCATCTCTTCAATTCTCCTGCCAACAGCAGAGAGGATGCAACCCCGAGAGCATGGGGTGCCAGTCTTCCAAATCCTGGCTTCATGTCTTACTATAAAATGGCCTAGGGCAGGGACAATAGTGGTCACAAATAAAAGCTGTAACTGCAAAAGCCCTCTGCACCCCATGGCCTAGGCAGGAGATGTACGTTGTGGGCATTGAACCGTCAACCTAAGCTGAACAAGTTTATTTATACTGGGAGGCCAAGCTAAAGCATGAGGCAATCCTTGGGGCCATTAAATGCTAAAATTAAATATGTTTCTACAGGGCATGTGTGAATTGCCCTTTCAAAGGCTTGTAACTCAGCCAGATGTAGGTGGATTTTTCACAGGACAGCAAAAGACATAAGCAGTGTAAAACCATTTTTATTAAGTGTCATGTTTCTAATCTAAACTATTAAACTTTTGGCAAATTTATAGCCAGGTGAAAATATAATTTACAATGCAATGTTTTAGGCAGCCTGAACAGCACTGATTGTGCTATTCCCACCTCCACCCCTGTGTTTGTGTACCCATGCACTGGGAATTGAGTGCTGCAAACAGATGAAACCCATGCTGTCAATGACCGCAGAGAGCAACTGATTTCCTGCCTTGTCCCAGGGCATCCCTAGCACCAAGCTACCCATCTATCCTGTCCTTGGTTCAGCTGCAGCTTTGCAACACAGATCTCCTCCTTGGCTTCTCTTGCTACTTGTTCCTGAGAGTATTCTGCACCATCTCCCCTGCAGCCTTCCTAGGACCTGCCAGATCCACCAGTTCCTTTCCAATTGTCTCTGATGCATTAGCAGAATTCTGGTCAAAAGCTATAAAACTGTTCAACAGCTAACAATCTATATTAAAAGATAATGCACACATTAAATGATATGCATGTTCCTGGGACACCTGCTTTACTATCAGGATGTGTCTCATTCATCATCTCTGTATGGGGGAAGCATTGCCACAGAAGTATTCAGAAATTCTCCATTGTTTGAATTAATTTATAATAAAATGGTGAATGTAAGCCTTGCACTGTAGGTCTTGTGTATTATAGAGCTATTTTATCACAAAGAGTTTGTCTCTTTTCCCCCAAAACCTGTAGAAATGCACCCCAGCTACAAGCAGAGCAAGCCAGGTGCCATCCATGAGCAGTAGGAATTTTTCACGCATTTTCTTACTGATTTTTATTTGCTGGTATTTTACTACTTCTGCAGTAAATTGGTGCTGACTGTGAACCGGCATAAAACATGACCCATAAAAGCAGAAACATATGGTGAAGGAACATTAAGGTCACACTAAGGATAACAACTAGAAAGGTTTGCCTTGCACAGCCCAGCTGGGCATATGGAGGAACCAGTCTGAATAAATAAAAACCTTACATAAGTCACCCCCATGAATGGCCCCTTTTGGACCTAAAACTGTTCCAGTCGGCATTACTGTGTACCAGTTGTAATACCCCCTCCTTCAGGGAGCAGGATGCCATTTCTGAGAAACAACAATTAGTTTCAGGAACAAATTCATTTAAATATCAGGGCTTTTGAAAACACACATCAGGAGGCAATAATGGCAAACCCTAATCTGTACTTTAAAACCCTTTCACTCTAATCTAGGACATAAAAATCCACATGCTACAACTCAACAGCATGGGGCAATGCATTCTAAAAGGCTTTTTTTTTTTGCTTCATTTTCAAAATGCCTAATATGTTGGCTTTTGATGAACCACTGGGCAGGTCATTGCACCTTTAGGTGCACAAGTGCTTTAGGAAATGGCCTCAAGTTGTGCCAGGGGAAGCTTAGATTAGATGTTAGAAAAAATGTCTTCACCAGAGCGGTTGTCAAGCATTGGAACAGGATGCCCAGGGAAGTAGTGGAGACACCGTCCTTGGAGGTATTTAAAATAAATGTGAATGTGGTGCCTAGGGATGGGGTTTAGTGGTGAACTTGGCAGTGCTGGGTTAACATCCCACTTGATGATCTTAAAGATCTTTTCCAATCTAAATGATTCTATAATTCCATGATTTTATAAGTTTCTACTTCACAGGAGAAAAACGTAATGGAGTCTTGATGCACAGATTGTACATTTTCACAATTAATGTGTTTGGTTCTACTTTAAAAGTTGTATCCTAACTCTGAATTTACTGAATCTCTAATAAGCTTGACTCAGTGATAGTATTGCTCTTGCAACTCCTGTCATCCTAAGAATAATTTTTAACCCCAAATATGATTAAAGTTATAATTAAACTTTGATTAAATAAATTTGATTAAATGGCAGAGGTTGTTTGGCCAGAGTAAATATGCAGGTTTTAGGTAAAATTTCCTTTCTCTGCAAGGCAATTTTAAATTGCAGTAGGTTTTCAGACCTGTTTGCACCGGCAGCAGGTTAAAAGCAAGAGCTCTTTTGATGACTGGGAGGGCAGAGGAGGAACATTCAGCTCCCAGGCTGTGCTTGGTGCCTGCACAGGGAACAAGCAAAGGCAGAGAACACTCTGTCACTTGGGCTGAAGACCCGGTTCAGACATCAAGAAGTGACCCAGATGCAGCTGCAGAAGGGCAGTTCTTGTAAAGAAAAGCAAGTCACAGGGAGGTAACATGCTGCTGCTGCTTACTTTTAGCTACTGGACCCGAGTGTGAGTGTAAGTGCAAGGGTGACACTGGGGGGAAAAAAGGAAACTCTTCAAAGAATGGAGCTCTTTCACATCATTCCCACCGAATCCATCCCTCCAACTGGGAATGCTCATCTACTGCAGTTAACTATCCAAATAGCTACAGGCACGCTTCTCCCACTATGGCTGGTCAAAAAACTATGTACTATTGGCACAGTGATATTTTGAGAGCAGTCTCTGACTCTTTAACTGCTAGGCTTAACCATCCACCATAACTATTCATTAAACTGCACACCCAGATAAAAACTCCAGCTGTTCTTAAAAACAACAGCTCATCAACAAAAGCCAGCATGAGCGCCTCAGGCAAATGCTTTGCTTTTGTGTGAGCTCCCTGTTGACTAAAGCAACCCAAGGCCCCTTTCTGACCATCAGGGCTCACAGAAGATTTGGCCACAGCTGAAAGGGAGGTGATTTTCTTCCCTGTGCTCCAGATTTTCACACCATTTACATTACTCTCAAAGCTCGTAAGTGACAGCCTCCCTGCATGGATGCAGAACCTTCAGAAGAGATGGCCCAAGACAGTCTGTTGCCATTGCTGCTCCCAGGACTGTCAAATGGACATGGCCAAGCTCTCAGGTTAAAAAAAATTTGCAATTAGTGTATCAATGCGGGTTTGCATGTTTACTACTTTGCCTATTTCAGACTTCATTGAGCTAAGTCTTAATAAACATATATTCTGAATGGATTTTTGTTATTGTTGCTTCCTCCCCCTCCCCCCAACCATTAAGACTCATTATGTGGAGTCATCAGCTGTTTTGCTTTGTTTCCCATCTGTTCATACAGTACTTGAGTTATGAGATAACTCTGCAGATGGGAGTGCAATTTCCACTGTTTTGATTTTGCCCCAGTGGGGCTTCCTGTGGCCACTGGTGGAAAAATTGCAATGGTTTTGATTAAAGATTTTTCATACTATAGAAACTTGTAAATTCTTAAAATTTTCAAGATCATGTCACTGACTAGAGTCCATGGCAGTCTTTTTCTAAGAGGATATTCAATCCTTTCCCCATCTACAATGCCTCCATTCTCTGACATAAACAAGGACTCTTGTTTGAGAATAAATCTTGTGCAAGTTCAAGTGACAGGGAAAAGCCACCCTTGCCTGTGACTGAGAAGAAGATGGCATTCCAGTTCCAGAAACTGAAACTGTGACGGGCAAGTCCAAACTCCTGTAGCCACTTCATATTAGCCCTTTCACATTAGACCTTTCACTTGTGGATCAATTAGATTGTCATATTGGCATGCTGTTTCAGCCCTCTGATGACTAGCAAACCAACTCTAATTTGCAGCCAAGATATACTTTGGTCAGCTTATACCTGTTTGATACCATGCCCAAGTTGTCCTTATTCACCTGTTCTCCCTCCCCAGTTTTTATTCTTTCAAATCCATTTCAACCTTTGCTCTGCAAGTCTGAACAAGCCACTGTCTTCTATAGCTTCTTGCTGGAAAAATATCCTCTCCACTCTTCTTATTTTCCCACAACTCTCAGATGAACCTGTTTCAATTTATGTGCACCTGACCTGGTGATGGAAGTCAAAGCACTGCTGTCAGTCCCAAAGCCAGCACACAGGCATATACCTGCTCTAGCTTCAGTCCCCTGCACCAATGCTGTGTGGTGCTGCATTTTTTCCTGGCCTGCATTTTGACCTTAATTTTAATTTTCAGGCCATGACTTCAGTTTGTTCTCAGGTACATCTTAAAAATGTTCTCCTTCTCCCCCTCTGCATTAATTTGCTAACATAGATTAAGTAACTACAATAGTTATCCTCTGATTCCATTTCCTGGCACTTTTCTTCCAAATCTAGACACTGTATTTGGAGTAGGTGCTGGCCAGGGTGAGTTTCTCTCTAGTTGTAGAGGGTGGCATTTCACGGGGACACTTCTCTGGGGTCACAGTGCAAGACTCAGTTACTATAGCATCATTGAGCTTAGAAATTCAGAACACTTTAATACAGCATTGGTCCGGTGGTAGCTCTAGCAAGGATGTGCTTGCATGGCTTTCCAGCAAGTGGCCACAGAGCCAGGAGGGGCTGTGACTCTGCACCTTGTCACACAGCAGGACAGTGCCATAGAGGGGAACAACCACTGTAGCCCCAACCTCTGGTGTAAATCCACCTCTCATAAGCACTGCCCTCCCCTGCAGCTGATTACTGGGCAGGTAAACCTGCAGTGGTATCTGGGAAGTCAGAGAGGAGAGGACCTATAATTGTTCAGCAGGGCTTTTCAACCTTAAATTTCAGAAACCCAAGAAGACTCAGTCTTATATATTAATGCCTTTTAGAGGAATATAAGTTGTTAAGGAAAGTCAATGACCTTGACCTTTTTTTTGTTAAAATCAACATTTCATCAGAGAAATACAAAATTAACATGTTACCTAAGAGCGTACACTGTGAGTGGAGGAGTCAAGGAGAGATTTTCAATGGAACTACAAAATTCCCTTTAGTAAGGGAAGAAATGATAGGGTAGTTGTGAAGAAATTAAGATGAAGAATAATGTTAGGAGATCACCTGTGTCTGGTGTAAACCTCCCTGGAGCAGCCAGGAATCTCAGCCATGGCCTGAGTTTCTCATTGTCTTAGAGATATATAAACCTAAGAGGCAAGGAGGGGAGGTATATAAAGACAGGTAATGCTGGTAAAAACCTGGAGACCTTTTAAGATGCCTTACATATAAATCTGGTCTAATAAATCTAATAAAGCACACAATCATGCTTTCTGAGTATAGGTTTTACCTGTGCTTGGGCCAAACTAATTTCAGGGGAAGAAGAATCAAAGCAAATACTCATAGGAGAAGATCTGTTGAAGCCATGAACTTTTCACCTCTAACAGCAAGTAATGACCACAGGGTGCAAGATCAGATGGTTGACATAACCGCTGAGTAACAAAATTAGGCTAAAAGTTAGATCTAGTCTGCCCAGAGGCAACATGACAAATTAGATTCATCCACTCCCCATATTTGTATTAATGCACTTTTGTATTAGTGAACAGATTATAAAAGAAGGCTTTGCCTCAAGGCGTGGTTTTTTGGCACTGAACTAATTTTCAAGCAGAGGTTCTCCCCTGAGGACACAATAAGACCCTCCTTTCTTTGCAGTCGAGGATCTGATCTGCACCAAAGATTTACCTCTGAGCAGCTCTTAACACTTTGGAGCTTTAAAAACTTAGAGATTTCTTTCCATAAAGCTACATAAAATGTATACTCTTGAGACACATTTTAATTATAATCAAATATTTAGTGAGTATTTTTCTAAAATCATTCAGTGAGCTTCACTGACAACATTTTAAAAAAATAAAAAATAAAAGATTATTTTAAAATTAGTTCTCTGGGACAGCCTTTGTAAACTCATCCCAGCTCCCAGCCTTGGCTGGCAGTCAGTAGTAAGAACTGCTGACAGTGCAGGTGGCCACCTCTCTTTGTGATGTGGCTGCAGGTCATAGTCCCGCAGTCTTGTGGCCCTGTGAGCCCCTGAAGTCAATCATAAGTGTTAGTGTTTGCAGCACGAGGCCTCACTTTGCAGACACAGCCACATGGCATCCCTCTGACCTGGGAGGGAGCTGTGAATCGAGAATGCATTTTTTTTCCCTCTGAAGATGAAAGATTTTTAAAATTAATTGCATGACATTATGGCTCATCTGTGTTGTCAGCTTTGATTTTCATGTGACAAAATGATGGCCACCCCCTGTCAGAGAGAGTGATGCCGAGCCTGTGAGCACTACACTCATCAAGTGGCAGCAGTGAGGAAAGCCTCACTGCATTCTGCATGGGAAGCACTTTCATGGAGTGGGATGTCCAGGATGAGGCGAGTGAAGATGTTACACTCACACAAGGGAGCCGACCTGGCCACCACTTACTGCAGATGGTGTTAGCTAAGCCAGACCACCCACAACCCTGTGCCAGGTATCCAGCTTCCTACCCCATCCCCACAATCAGTCCAAACTGCTGAGGTTGATACTCTCCAGAGGTGTTATTCTGAGCATTCCGAGCTAAATGCATAATCACTGTAACCAAATCAGAGCTCTTAAAAGAGCAGCTCTGCAGCTGCTTTTGCAGGGCTTGACAGAGCAAGTGGGAGCAGAAGCAGAAGGAGATCAGTCCCTTTTCCCTTTAGAGGGCAGTGCTGTTCATCGTACAACAGCTGCATTTGTTAGCAGGTAAATCCCTTACCGATAACAATCAGGTCAGCAGCAGCGAAGCAGCAGCAAGTAATAGGGACCAGTACTGAAGCGGCACTGCAGGTTGCACTGAGCCATACAGAACGGCATCTCACTCTGATGTACTTTCTGTAATGCTCTGTGCAGGGGCTCATTAATTTCCCCTCATTTACATGCACAGTAATCAGACAAGTAATTACGGTTCCACCGAGAGGCTTCCTTTCTCCCACCACACCATGAGCGCAGTCCAGGGTGAAGTGCTCCTTACCATCAGCGTTTGCCAAATTACAGCTTCTCTTTGAGCCAGATGAGCCCTTCCTGCAAGACTTATGCCAAACCTGTTCAGAGAGCCAAATACAAGATGATTTCAAAGGCAGTACGAACCTTTTCATGGGTTTGGGTGAGGCCTCCCGCTCCAGGTTGGAGGACGTGTGCTTCACGTGCATGGCATTGTAGGAGGTGTGGGTGTACTCGTTTTCGTCGCTGTAGTCGGGACCAAGTAACGTTCGAGCCCATGTGCCCATGTCGTAGGGAGGCAGAGTCCCTCCAAATTCAGAGGGCAGGCATTCAGGGTGTATTAGCTGGTGAAGGCTGTTCAGGTTGTTACCGTGCAGAAAGATCTTTAACAAATAAAAGAAAGTTCAAAGTCATCATCGATTCCTTACTCCATTAAGCACA
Source organism: Scytalopus superciliaris (assembly GCA_013400415.1). Taxonomy (NCBI): domain Eukaryota; kingdom Metazoa; phylum Chordata; class Aves; order Passeriformes; family Rhinocryptidae; genus Scytalopus; species Scytalopus superciliaris. The sequence continues at coordinate 126,320 of VXBX01004322.1, read as the reverse complement.
ATAATAGCAGCACTAATGAGGTGTGGAGTGTCATTAGTTGACACTGCAGTTTCAGGTGGGAATTTCTGAAGTGCTCAGGGCTGGCTTGGTGGATCGGAGGGGGGATTTGGGGTGGGCAGCTGAAGAATTACACTTCTGAAAACTCCAATTTGCTTGCTTTGGCACGTGACACTTTCAGTTTCTTATGTACCAGATCAGGAGAAGGGGAAGTCAGGAATTATTACTGATTATTGCTACTGTAAGAGGACAGAGGCTCGTATGGAGACCAGTGAGAAAAAAGGGTGTCAGTGGAGCTTACTGAAAGTAGATGTGAAGAGTAAGCCTTCAGTATCTGATAGGGGAACCTGCCCTGCACCCCAGGACTGACATTTCCCAGGGGTGTACCAGGCTGTGTCACCACTTTGCGCTGCTTCAGCACCATTTGTCTCCTTAATCCCTCTTTGCTTTCAGGCTGGTCCTACCCTTGTCCTGCCTAGTCAGGCACAACCTAGGGTGGGCTCTGGGGCCTCCTGGGGGATGATCCGGTTGTTGTTTGATAGATTGTAGAGAACAAATGGTTAAGATGACTGCCTGACCACAATTCACGTGGGTTTCAGTGGAGATCTGCCTCTTCTGCAGTGTGAGCAAACAGCCTTCAAACACAGGCATTTTTTGTGGAAACAAAGTGAGTTACTACCATGTGAAAACTGTCAATTTGCTGAAGGAATGAAAAAGGAATATTTACTCCCCCAGAAAGGGTTGAGCTGAAGTTTCCCCAACTTGCAAGAAATTTCAGCCAGGCCTGATAATCCTTCCACACTGCCAGTTCTCTCGATCCCTGGGCATGTCCCAGAAAAATGTATCCACACTTTGTTAGTAATTACAGATTTCTGGTCCCTGGCAGAGTTATTGATTTAATCCAAGCCACTGAAAACTCTAAGGTTTAATAACAGCAGCAATTCTCTGAGGCCATATGCAAAATGCAAAGAGAAAAAGAACAAGGCAGCTACTCGGTTACTACGGGTCTGCAGCTTCCTATCCCACCCTCCACCACCCCACCCCCATCTCATTACCCTTTTCCTTGTCTTGTCTTTGAGGAATGGTTTGATTAGCGTGTACAGGGCATGGATGTACCAGGGCTGATTGACAAAATGGACTCCTCCAAAACGTGCGGGAAAGCTGTCCTATAGAAAGAAAGAAAGGAAGGCAGTTAAGAGATGCAATGCTTTGCTCTGGCAGTCAATAGGAAGAAAGTCAGAAGAAGAATCTGCCTCTTTCCATCTGCAAACGAGCACTGGCCTTGCTGGGAGGGGGCAGGAGGAAAAAAGCAAAACAAAACAAAACCAAAGCCAAAACCAAACAACTAAACAAACAAACAAACAAAACCAAAAAAACAGACGCCTGGAAAGATTTGTGTCAGTTTCTGCTGTCGGCAGAGACAGTCCCTTCACCCCTCCGCACACTGAAGCATCAATTGCCGACGAGATGCTGCTGATTTAAAGTCGGGTCTTCAGCCACTTCGCGTGAACATTTTTTAACTCCATCAGGGCATCTGACTCGGCTGGCCTGGGAAGTGAGAGGGGGTTGATAGGCACCGCTCCCTCGAGGGGAAGCTTTCTAATTTCTCATTGTGTAGCGTAAGGCAAGCCCCCGGTTCCCACGCACATTGCTGCTCAGAGCTCACCTTTTCACCCTTCGGCCTCCCTGCCTCCCCCTGCTAAAATCATCATTACAATGGCTGACCTTTCAGGGTGAGCAAGCAGCTTATTACAGGGAGGAGGATGGGTGGGAAATGTTGATAAGTGAAGGTGTAGGGAGAGCGCACCATGACAGCACCATGGAAACTGCTGGAGCCCTGCTCACTCTCGCTGCCAGGCTGAGCACAAACACCCTCGGCATTAGCATGCAGGTAGCGTCCTGCTGGAGAGGTGTTCGCTATAACATCCTACCCCGCTCCGCCAGCCTGGCACGCTTAATAGAAGAGGAGGTTGCTGGCATGTCTTTAAAGGTTATTGTGTATTGTGATGAGTATTTTGTACCTATGATCTTATCTAACAAATGTCAGTCAGGGAAGACCCTAGGATTTTTTCGCGGTGCATAAATAATGGGACAACGGCTGCTCCTGTGTGCAAATACGCTTCTAGGGAGAGGAGAGAGGCTTGTCTCTGCTGTGAAGGGAGATTCTGATGAAGCCGTCCTCATCTTGTGCGTGCTCCTAACCCCTACAGCTCAGCATGTAAAGGAGAGCAGAATCAGGTCTCTTCCTTCAGGGCTTTGGCTCTGAGACTCAGGCAGGTTCCTTCCCTCCACAATTAGCACAGAGTGTCCTGGGGCTCTCTCTCACCTTCCTCCAGAGCATCAGAGATTGAGCATAGCTGGTGAGAATGCGGAGTGGTTTGTGAGATGATATGAAAAACCCCCTTATACACATGCTTGGTAGAGCTTTGGTGCTACTTCAAGGTCAATTTTTTCTCCAGATTTAGCACTATATATGCATCCACCACCTCCTGCTATGCAGTGCAAATTGGCATGCTCTTTAGCACTGGCCGTGGATTGCCGTGGCAGTCATCCTAAATCCTACTTGGGTCACATTTGTGAGCATCCACAGACTTTAAGTGATACCTTTTTCTTTTGCTATACAGTAGTATAAACTGTTTCCAACTCAGACAGGTCAGTTGACCTGAAATCATTATAAGTCTCAGTACTGGATGTTCCTTGGAGACTATTGGGTAATCAGGCAGGAGGACAAGCAATGCACCATCACAGGTGATCCCATTTTAAATTCCAGTAAATCATGAATTGAGCTTTTAAGACCCCAGCTGGTCTGGGGTCCTCGGCACAAGAAGGATGTGAACCTGTTAGAATGAGTCCAGAAAAGAGCCACAAAGCTGATCGGAGGATCAGAGCACCTCTCCTACAGGCTGGGAGTTGGGGTCATTCAGCTCGGAGAGAAGGCTCTAGGAAGACTTCATTGCTTATAAAAAGGAGGGAGAGGGACTTTTTATGTGAGTAGATAGTAACAGGATAAGGTTTTGAACTGAAAGAGGGCATGTTTAGATTAGAGGTTTAGAAGAAATTCTTTCCTCAGAGCATGCTGAAGCACCACAACAGGCTGCCCAGACAAACTGTGGATGCCCCATCCCTGAAAGTATTCAAGCCCAGGTTTGACGGGGTCCTGAGCAACACGATCTAGTGAATGGCATCCCTGCCCATGGCAAAGACATTGGAACTAGATGATCTTTAAGGTCCCTTCCAACACAAGCCTTTCTATGATTCTGTTTTATGATTCTATGATTCTTTTTGAGGATGTTCTGTTGAGGTGCTCGTTTTCAATGAAGATAACTGTATTTCCACTGCAGCTGGAATATTCATTAGAGTTTAGGAATGCAGTTCTGACTGAGACAAACTACTGCAGTGCTGCAAGTTGCAGCGACTTCAACTGGGCTGAATTGAGAAATAGGTGCAGAGAGTGTGGGCCCACCGAGAAAAAACATGGACTCACAGAAGGGAGTGTGAAGGGAAGCCCAAAATTATTTTCTACCACATGATAACCTAAAATGCCTTAGCAATACCACATTACCTAGAAAGGTCGAATATTGAGAACTATAAGAACCAGCCAGAGGTTTAAACTGACAGTCTGCCTCTGCAAAAGGTCAACTAAGGATCAGGATGTACTTTTCTATATAGAAAATTAATTTTATGCCCACCCAACATAGATTGTTGAGTCTATAAACTAGACTCCATCTGATGCATTTGTAGATTAAGTGTTACAGGAAAGCCCCTCATATAACAATTTTATTTAATGGCAGTTGCTTTCTTTTCATTCTGAAGGTAACACAAAAATGCACAAAGACCCTTGGAAAGGAAACATGATTGTCAGGAAAAATAGCAAACACCAAAGAGCATTTCTTTCTGTGTGTAAGTTTCTGCTGAATTTCGTTCCTTGCCCTATTAAGCACAATAAGCTGAGTTTGACCTTCATCCCTCAGTCCACCTGCATTTGTAAGGCTGTCAATTAGAACAAGGACAAAGACAATTTTTTTTTTTTTTAAAACCAAAGAAATTTGATATGGGAATCATCCAGACACTATTTGGAACCGCAACATACTAATTTTGCAGGAGTCCCTAATTAGAGCAGAGCTGTCTTGGAAAGAAAAGCTCCCGTCTGGAGGTCTGCCTTGCGCAGCTCCAGGAAGATGTATGAGACATTTCCCACACCCCACTTAGTGTCTCTGCTGCTTTCCCTGGGGCAAGGTGAAAGTAGCTGAAATTGATTTTCTGCTGGAGAGCTTTTGCTTTTAGGAATTCTCTTTTGATTTTTCATGTCTTGTGATTCCTTGGGAAGGTGTATTTTATAATGAGGTACATTTTTTGGAGTCTGCTGTGAAATGGACCCTGGGATCATGGAGCCTGTTCTTAACCAGATTCCTTGTCAAAAATATCCAATTCTGAGAATATATTTACATTTTATTCCAGAGGTATAAATGAAAAAAGAGCACACATGAATTGGACTAACTATTTTTGGGGGTGCATGTTATTTTACTTCACAGATACTCACTTACATTGATGAGGTCTCCTCTCAGTCCTCTCTTCTTGAGGCTGAACAGGCACAACTCCCTCAGCCTTCCCTTGTAAGAGAGATGCTCCAGTCCCTTAAACATCTTTGTTGCCCTCTGCTGGACCTGCTCCAGGAGCTCCATGTCTCTCTTATACTGAGGCACCCAGAACTGGACACAGCACTCCAGATGTGGTCTCACCAGGGCTGAGTAGAGGGTCACGACCACCTCCCTCAACCTGCTGGCAATGCCCTTTCTAAGGCACCCCCGGATACCTTTGGCCTTCTTGGCCACAAGGACACACTGTTGGCTCATGGACAGTTTGTTGTCCACTAGGACCCTGAAGTTCTTCTCCACAGAGCTGCTTTCCAGCAGGTTGGCTCCCAGCCTGTACTGGTGTATGGTGTTATTCTTCCTTAGGTACAGGACCCTACAGTTGCCTTTGTTGAATTTTGGATGGTTTCTCTCTGACCGTAATTCCAACCTGTTGAGGTCCTTCTGAAGGACTGCACAGCATTCTGGGGTATTGGTCACTCTTCCCAACTTTGTGAAGCATGTGCCCCTTCATCTAAGTAATTGATGAATAATTTAAATTGATCCCTGTGGTGTTCCACAGACCTCCAACTTGACCCTCTGCCACTGATTATGACCCTCTGAGATCTGCCATTCATCCAGTTCTCAATCCACCTCTCTGTCCACTCATCCAATTCACATTTCAGTGAAAAGATTCCACCTATTTGCTTGGGCAGCTGGCTCACTCCAGAGTCAGACCAGGCCTTCTTCAATGGGACCTGAAGTGAGCTAAAACAAGGAATATACCTAACCATTTTGCAGTGGCACCTTCCTGGACCACTGTAGGCAAACCAAGAGAGAGAAAATTGTCCAAACACAGGATTTGAGTTGATTGAATGAAACCAGGGTTCATTGATAGGATTCTTCTTTTGCCTGATTTGTCTTTGTTTTGTTTTATGTATTTGTTTATTTATTTTTTTCAGTTATTCTCCCCCTCATCATCCCCAAAGAAGAGAAAGAAATGAATACTTGAGTGCCACAGTGAGGCTACCAGAGACACCCCAAATCCATGCAGGCCTCAATACATCTTTCGTTTCAGATTGGAGAAGTGTCTCCAACCTTGCAGGTCAGGGCAAAGTGTTACAGAGGTCACTGTTTCCCTTATCTGCTCAGAACTCCTGTGCAGGAAAATTTCTGAACTGAAATGAGTCTGGGAGTGAAAACATTTAATAAATTATGTTCCACTAAATAGATCAGGAGTGATATCTACAAGGTGAATGAGAAACAATTTTTCTTTATTTCTACCTGTTCTTGCCATCACATCTATTTCTTTCAGCAGGAGTATGCATAAGAAATCTTTTACTATGGGGTTGTTCTGAACTGTCTGAAAGCTAAAAATTAACATGATCTTTCAGCATCTCCTCACACCAAAGTGTGTCAGGAAAGCAAAATGATCTTCAGAATACAAAAAAAAAAAAAAAAAAAAAAAAAAAAANAAAAAAAAAAAAAAAAAAAAAAGGAAAAAAAAAAAAAAAATATAAAAAAAAAAAAAAAAAAAAAAAAAAAAAAAAAAAAAAAAAAATCTAATCTGATGGTCAAGGTCATTCCTTTCAAACTGCATGAATAGGCATCATAGACCAAAGACCTGAGGTTACAGAACATCTGAATTTTGAGACATAACCACATAACCTTTTCCAAAATGCTTTCATAACCTTTACCCCTTGCAACCAGAAAAGAAAACTCACACCTTGCCATCCATTGAATTGCAATCCCAACCATACTTGCCAGCTTACTGCAAATCCAAATATAATCCTCCTTGAAAGAGAATAATTTTCATCAGATTCAGGAAGATATCAGTCATAAGCAAAACTGTTTAAACCATAAGGTCATGTAAATTGAGGATAGAAACAGCATCTTCATGCCTGTGCACTTATATAATCAGTCCCCGTGGTGGATTAAGACTCCCACAGATCATATTAATAGTTCAGGAAGATTTTATTAATAGTTCACTCATAGGTTCTCCATGGAGAATTTCTGTGAGTGTGTGATTTTAATGGATTGGCACAATAAGGGAAGGAGGCTTTCCGCTCTCCACCTCTGGATCCAAGTTCAGCCTCTGAAAGAGTGATAGTGGCTGAAAGTTGTTGTTCCCAGATTTTATGACTTTGTCAGATATTGGATAGGTGTCTAGCAAAAATCAGTTTCTGAGCATGTTTTACTGAATTCCACGGAATGCCCTATGTATGGACAGAGTGGACTGTCGAATAATGCATGCTAAGAGAGAAGGCAGTGTCCCCCCATTGCTACAGCTTCAGCTTCTAATTTTAATTCAGCTCCTAAGAGATGGCTGTTTAGTTCAGCAGGAGGCAGTGGGAGGCAGCAGCAGGACTGGAGGCCATGGGGACTCTGGGACTGGGCTGCTTCTGCTCCTCTTCAAGTGTTCCCTGGGGCTGCAGGAGCCAAGGCTGCTCCCCCTCACCCTCTGCAGTGCCTGCTCTGATCCCAGGCACGTTTCCAATCTCCATCCCGACAAGTTCCTCGTCTTTCTGTTATCTCTTTTTGCTCCCCTGTGTTTTTGAAGAGATGGGACTGCAAAATTAATGTTGCCGATGGCAATAATTGCAAATCGTTTGCTTCTACCTTGGCATGCCCTCAGAGTACACAGGGCTTGGAAATAGCTGTAGAGTAGGGGAAAAGCATTAAAAAGAAGACATTAGTGCTAGCAGTATGGCAGTCCTGACCTGCCTGAACACGACAGTAAAAAAAAATCTTGCAATTGTGAAGAATTCATTAATTTAGGGTAGAGCTGTGCCTGTAACTGCTCACACAAAAATGCTCTCTTTTCTTTGAAGCACACAGTTGCAAATAATTGGAGCAAAATCACAGGAAATCGTGAGTGCTTGGTTTATTTTTACATCACATGCCCACATATGTAGATGAGGATGCTCTGAAGTACTTCTGTCAGAGAAGTAGAACCAAAAAATGAACACTGGGATGCATTCTTCTAAACATTTTTTAATTATGTTTGTTATCTCTCCTGCTACTTGGTAACTTTTAAAATTCAGTCATTTGCAGTGGGTTTCTCCCAATCATTATTGCACACTATTGAGGTCCTACAGAGCATCTGTTCCCAGTTGTTGGCAGATGGCACCAATAAATCAGGTTATAGAACACAGATTTGCTCAGTAAACTTTGATTTGTCCTGATAGAATCATGCTGTCATTTCATCTGGTCTAACAGAATAACTTGTAACCTTGGGGCAAAAGGGGGATTTCTTCACTGCCTTTTTACAAGAAACTCTTTACTGAACCAGCTCAGAAAAATTTAGAAACAGAAAATTTCCCAGAAGCAGTGACTCTGTTGGATTGCCACCATACCCTGGTACTACTTTTTTGCTTGTCATGTGCCCCAGTTTCACACACTTAAGATACAGACTAAGGCTCTCTCCAGAAACAAACAAACAAAAAATTATATTGACACAGAAACAGCAGGTTTATTCAGGGCATTGGTTGAGAAGGTACACAGACAAGAGAGGAATAATACAACAAAGAACACACTAATTTGGAAGTAGCCTATCCATGAGTGTGACTGGGGTGCTGCAATTTGCTCCAGATTAGGTAAAACCAGATCAGGATGCTTCTGGTGGAGCAGGAAGAGTGACAATCACCTGCTAAGCTAAGGAGGGGTAGCTTGGGTCACAGGCAGCGTGGGAAGGGACATGAATTAGCTGGAGGCTATTTTTCAGAGTTAGTTTAGGAACTTGCTATGATCTCTGCAGCCAGCTCCAGCAATCTGAGCTAAATTGCCCCCAGTGTCCTGATTTTTGGTGTAAACTGCAGCTCAGGAACATGTTTATATTCAGCTTTCCTAAGTGAGGGTGACTGCAAGCTGAGTTGCTTCTATTCCTGTATCTCGCTGAATGTGAATGTCTGAAATTAGTTGTGGAGGAAGGAAAAAGCAGAAGGAAGATCATCAAAGCTGAAAGTAGTCTTCGGCTTAATTAGAAATGGCAAAATGTGCTGGGCACAGAGCAAATCTGGCCTGGAGACTTGCTGGATGAGCACAGGTTTTGCTTTCTGAAGTGTGTGACCACAGGTGGGCTGGAGTGCTTCACATTCCCTGGACACCAAGCCCTTGACTGACTGTGACCTACAAGTGTCCTAGTTACAGCAGCTGGGACCAGTTTATCACCATGTGGGTGTAATCAAAACTGTGTATTCCACACCCTTTATGTCATTTCTGATGAACTGTTAATAATGGATTGTTTGCAGCAGCTGCCCAGGGCACACCTGACCCCTCAGACTACAAGCTGGGTGTTAAAGAACCCTGGGAGACAGGGGACTGTTTCTGTCTTCACACTACTGACTCAGTTGCGGTAACTCCCCTCTAGGGAGGCATCAGCACCTTCACCCAGCCTGAGGGGTCATGGCTGCTAATGGGCCATCAAAGATTCCAAAAATATCCCGTGACTCACAGAGTTAAATTACCAATTGTGAAATTTCTCGGCCTGGGGAGGGTACTGGGCATTCCCACCTGAACCTGAGCATGTATAAACCTTGGGTTTTGGGACTTCATGTATCACTCGTTGGAGCCAGAGGAGAACAAGAACCTTAATGGGACTGTGACTGCCATCTAAACAAGACTGTGACCATCATCCTCACCAACAGGTCTTCCTTTCCTTTTACTTTGTACTTAGGGGGACCATGTGGTGCTCAGCACAGGGGCTAATGGACACCATTCTGTTCATGCCCCAGTGTGCTGGGTTATCTATCTGGGTTTTGTGTGTTAAAACCATTTTTTTCTCTGTATCATTGTATTTATTGTAATCTTTTTAGTAAATTGTAACTCTGACTTGTAATCTCTTGAGTCAGGTTCATTTCTCCCACTGGTTTACCTTTAAACCACCACAACAAGCTTTGCTTGTTCACTCAAAATCACCGTCATCAGAAAGTCCCTGTGCAAGTGTTAGGTTTCTGAGAGAAGTGACCTCCCTCCAATCTTTTCCTTGGCCCCAGGTGACAAAGCCATGCTGTTTGTCTCCACTTGAGCTGTTGGTGGGTGCTTGTGGGGGTGAGTTGTTCTCAGTTTTGTGGGTGTGATAAAGAAACGGGGGATATTTTGTAGCCAGATTATAATGCAGGGCCTTTTGAAGCAAAATGCCCAGTATCAGAATAAGCACCTCCACCCAAGAAAGTAAAGATCAGCATCAAGACAGCTTTAAGAAAGGAGCATCCTAACTCCCTTGCAGCTTGAAAAGAATCCATCCAGGAATGTTTTGTTTGGCATTGATAACTGTTCTATTTTTAATATCACTTTTTTGAAAAACAAACAAACAAAAAACAAACAAAAACCAAACCAAAACAAAAAAAACAAACAAAAACCCCCAACCCACCACAAAAAACCCAAACAAAAAAACTTAGGAATTTGTTTGGAAAGTAATTTTTTAAAGTTAAGATTTAAACTAAATTGATTGGTGCATTTAACCACTGTAGCAAAAAATACTGCTGCCTTCCTTGGCTGACCTGATCTGAAACTCTCTCTCCTAGCTATTTCTGTTTCCATAGACAGGCCTTGCACCCATCCTGAAGTGTAGTAGATTTGTGGGACACTGTGGTTGAAAGCACAGGGTGTGAAGGAGTTCGGGCAGAGAAGATGACACTGAGGACTAGGATTTAAAAGACTGTTGAAAGGAGAGAACTGAGTGCAGGCAAAATGTCAGGACTGAAAAGCATAAGATACAGCACCTTTTTTCTTGTCTCGTATTTTAAACAAAATGTGTACAGAGATTGCCTTTTTAGATATACACTGTTATGATGAAAATCCCTGCATCATGTATGTAAAACATTTATTCTATATTTCCTTCACATTGCCATTTGCTGTGTGTGTATATATATATATATATNTATATTTTCCACACTGCCATGTTCTGTGTGTGTATATATATATATATATATATATATATATATACACACACACAGATAGATAGATCGATAGATATAAACTCGCTCTCTGCTGAAATAGCTCTGTGTCTGAGCAAAGGGCAGTGAAGGCCAAACTCCCATGGTGAGGACAAATGCCCACAGCATTAGTTAAAGTTAGCCAAAGAAAAGCAATTAAAAAGGTCTTGTGGCACTTGCATTTCTTCTCAGGAGACCTATTGACTTTGCAGAGAAGCTGCTCATCTCTGTCTATGGAAGCGCCAAGGTGTTAAACAGAATTCCTACAGTTGCATTACACTTGTGTTGTCATTGAAAGCTGATGATGGAGAAAAGGAGATTTTGTTATTTTTAGTTCTAGGCAACCTATTTGGCGCTGAACAGAACTGAGATCTAGCCTGGCTTGAACAAAGCGTGGAACCATCTTAAAGCTTCAGCTTTCACATTAGAGCAGCATGGAAAGGAGATTATAAAATATCGTTGTGATGAAATTATAATCTAGCACCGTCAGCAGGAAATAATTAAGCAATTTTTTTTATTGGCATTTGTGGACTGACTGAAACAGAGTATTTGATAGAAATTTTATTCTTTTTCTGGTAAGTTTCTTTGCATTTAGCAGTAAGTTAAGAAGTTCTTTTGTGTTGACTTCTCTGTACAGCTCCTTGAAGGTATCACAGGGTCCTAGCACTCATTTTCTCAGGGCTATCTGCTAAACAGAAGTTAGATTCTCATATTATTTCACTAAGGATTGCATATTTTACCTTATTTTGTTTGATATTGAAACCTTGTTTTAAAATGGAAGGTTTCCCTTCACCTAACACTTGCAGAACCCCTTTCTTAAAACAATTTCTGTAGTCTCTGTCATCTTTGACAAACATACTCTGAAAAGTATTCCATGGTGAAGATATTTTTTCAATTTTTTATTCTCTTTCAACAGGAGTGCATGTATGTGTGTGCCTGTGTGTGTGAGAAAACCCTGCAACATACTTTGCTTTAAAAGCAGTCAGAATGCTAAATGCTTGTTACTGGAAACCAGCAATAAGAGGCAACTCATGCTGCATGGGATAAACACCTGAGAGCAGCAACACCTTTTCTTCATATACAGTCTCTTATACTTCAGACCAATAGAAGCCTTTTACTATTTGCTTGATTCAGTCTCTGTCCTTGGTCCAGTCTCTTATCAAGATTGCTTTGCTTTTTCACCCCTTCATGCTAAGGAAAAGCTGTTTTGTGTATTTGTGTTTCACAGAGTCCCATATAGTCACAGGACTGATTTGACAGGAGCAGACCAATGTGTCNTGATTGGTGCATTTAACCACTGTAGCAAAAAATACTGCTGCCTTCCTTGGCTGACCTGATCTGAAACTCTCTCTCCTAGCTATTTCTGTTTCCATAGACAGGCCTTGCACCCATCCTGAAGTGTAGTAGATTTGTGGGACACTGTGGTTGAAAGCACAGGGTGTGAAGGAGTTCGGGCAGAGAAGATGACACTGAGGACTAGGATTTAAAAGACTGTTGAAAGGAGAGAACTGAGTGCAGGCAAAATGTCAGGACTGAAAAGCATAAGATACAGCACCTTTTTTCTTGTCTCGTATTTTAAACAAAATGTGTACAGAGATTGCCTTTTTAGATATACACTGTTATGATGAAAATCCCTGCATCATGTATGTAAAACATTTATTCTATATTTCCTTCACATTGCCATTTGCTGTGTGTGTATATATATATATATATATATATATATACACACACACAGATAGATAGATAGATATATATAAACTCGCTCTCTGNAATAATTAAGCAATTTTTTTTATTGGCATTTGTGGACTGACTGAAACAGAGTATTTGATAGAAATTTTATTCTTTTTCTGGTAAGTTTCTTTGCATTTAGCAGTAAGTTAAGAAGTTCTTTTGTGTTGACTTCTCTGTACAGCTCCTTGAAGGTATCACAGGGTCCTAGCACTCATTTTCTCAGGGCTATCTGCTAAACAGAAGTTAGATTCTCATATTATTTCACTAAGGATTGCATATTTTACCTTATTTTGTTTGATATTGAAACCTTGTTTTAAAATGGAAGGTTTCCCTTCACCTAACACTTGCAGAACCCCTTTCTTAAAACAATTTCTGTAGTCTCTGTCATCTTTGACAAACATACTCTGAAAAGTATTCCATGGTGAAGATATTTTTTCAATTTTTTATTCTCTTTCAACAGGAGTGCATGTATGTGTGTGCCTGTGTGTGTGAGAAAACCCTGCAACATACTTTGCTTTAAAAGCAGTCAGAATGCTAAATGCTTGTTACTGGAAACCAGCAATAAGAGGCAACTCATGCTGCATGGGATAAACACCTGAGAGCAGCAACACCTTTTCTTCATATACAGTCTCTTATACTTCAGACCAATAGAAGCCTTTTACTATTTGCTTGATTCAGTCTCTGTCCTTGGTCCAGTCTCTTATCAAGATTGCTTTGCTTTTTCACCCCTTCATGCTAAGGAAAAGCTGTTTTGTGTATTTGTGTTTCACAGAGTCCCATATAGTCACAGGACTGATTTGACAGGAGCAGACCAATGTGTCAGTTCTGCAATAAAATATAATCTCTCTGTGTCTGCCCTTCTGTGATCTTTCTCTACCTTCCTTTTTTTTTTTTTTAATAACAGAGCAGTGCCTTGATAAAGAGAAACTTGAACCTTATTTAATGTCCTTGAAATAAATTTTTAGATTAAAAAAAAAAAAAGAATAATATTAAGCTATATGTGTAAAGATTTAAAGATGCATTGTGGAAAATTTATCTCTAGGAAAGCTGTTTTTACAGTGACAGCATTTCAGGCTTCATAACATTTTCTACAACCTGAACTGAAGAAACAAGTTATGGAGACCATTTTGCAGTGAAGAGTCTTTTACTATGCAGTACAGAGAGCACACTGGTATTTCCCCCCTGTGATCATAAAAGCAGGCATGCTAATAGCACCAGCAACAACTAAGATTGTCTGATCCTCCATTTGCAATTTGTTACAACTTCGCTAGAGTTACACATTTTGGGCCCAAAAATTTCAACAGGGAGCTAGGCATGTTTTTATGGGAACAGTTTTAGAGGCTGGGGGTGAGGAAGATATTTGAGAGCTTCTCCATGGGCTTGAGGGTAATAAAATACTTTTCTGCATTTCAATATATTTCTATGATTACTTAGCAGTGGAGATTAAAAGCTCAGAGCCTTTGGGGCATAGACCCAACCTTTCACATGGGATTTTCCTAGCGCACATAGTTCTACTGACAGTGAGAATTTGCAGCTCTGTGTGTGCATATGCCCAAACTCATTGAAGGAAGTTTGGAGGTTGAGATGTTTCATAAGAGGGACTAGTCATAATGATACCCTCTTGCCTTAAAAGTGGTGATGAGTCAAAATCCTTGGAGTTCAGTAGTTATGTTCTCCAAACAGAGAGGCTTCAATCCTGATTCACAGGTGGAAGGCAGTGCTCTCCTTGCAGTGGCTTCTCCTAGAGACATCATAAACCACAGGTGGAGTCAGGGTCCCCTGAAGCTGTACTTTGATACTAGATTTTTTCCTTTTCTAGGGGTGTGACTTTGCAATTTTAATGTTCTTTTTGTGTCATGCTCACCTTGACAAAGCTTGGCACAGTCAGTGCTGCTCATCACATAATCACTCAGAATTAGGGCTTTTGTCAGTTTGGCAGCATTAAATGCCACATAAACTTTGTACTCCTTGCTATACAAAATACATGCTTATACTCTGCAACAGCTCTCTCATTTCCATAACATAACTTCCCTTCAGTTCACACTTCTTGTTCCTCACTACCTTGCTTTATGCCACCATAACTGACTTCAAAACAACTTTGAAAGATAGCAGTAGGGAAATGGTCTCTGCCATCTCTGTAGGTGCAAGGAAAGCAAGGCACTAACGAGTGCAGCTTCCCAGTCTTTCCATAATCATCAGCCAAGCATGGTTATTAGACTGGGCACATAATACCAGGATACTGTTTCAGCCCTTTGGCATCCTGTATATTATCACCACCTACAACTACAGTCCCTGGACAAGAGGAGTCTGAGGGTTACCAGTATAACTGCCTGAGTGGTACTTTTACTGCCTATCCCAAAAGATTTTTTTTTAATTGTGTTTTCAGGCACTATATCATCAGTCTGCAAGTTAATAATTCCTCCATTCTCCAGTTCTACTTCTGAAAATTTGTTCTGATTATTTTTCTAAAGTCAAGAGCATAAAATAAAAAATAATAATAAAAAAAGACTTCTCTGAATTTGCTAAAGCTACAGCTTGCAGGAAGTGTGAGCCCATTTCCCAGCCGCATCAGATTAAAAAGCCTTACAAATCTTCATTCTTCTCATGCTGGTTTAAAGTCATGCACTAAGTAGTAGTACATGAAGTCATAAATTAATTTGTCTTTTTCCACCAAGAAGACTGGAGTATCCTCTGTCATATCCCTGGAGGTCATTAAATTTGCTAGATAGATACAGGGAAATCTGTACCTTCTCTTTTGAAGGCTTCCCATCAAGAACTCTTTCCACCTCATAGTAGGCAGTAGCACATCTTCCTTATTAAAATCTCAGCACTGCGTACCAAGGCATTTGCACATCTATGAGTGTAATTTAACTTGAGTTTAGCATGTTGGTCTCCAGCAAACTGAAGGGATTTTGTTTGAAGAGGTGGCATACAGTGTGAGTGAAAAATTGATGAGGTTGCTGGAATGCAAGTGTTGAGATCAGAGGTACAAAGTCGGCTTCATGGTTATTTACTAATGCTTTTTTCTCTGAGGTCGATACTGGAGCCAATACAGCTTATTGCCTTTATAAATGACCTGGATGATGCCAGGGATTAACCCTTTTGATTCGCTTCCTGATTCCACTGGTGGAGGAGGGAGTGAGAAGCTGTGTAGGGTGTGGTCGGTGGCTGGGGTTAAACCACAACAGGTGGAAAGCCAAACCACATATCAGGAGAAAGTTTCATGACAGGCAGTCAAACACTAGAACACATTTCCTCAAAAAGCTGTGGGAACCCCATTTCCAGAGATGCTCATATTGCAGCCAGAAAAGACCTTGAACCACCTGATCTAAACCCAAACTTGGTTCTAACTGCAAAGTTTGCCCTGTTTTAAGCTCTGAAAGGGATCCAATCCCTTCCAACCTTAACTATCCCATGATTATGTGATATTTTATATGTGTGGGTATGTGTGCATCTGAAATTGTCAGACTGTTCCTGCCCTGTAATTTACTTCCTCGTGTTCCACAGTTATTGTTGATTGATCACTGATTATTCAGGTCTTGAGGTTACAGTTTCCATTTAAAGTTGAAGCTTTTATCATCTTTAAAATATGCCACAGAATTTATTATAGACAAATGGGCAGGAAGGTTAGGTTTATTTATGATATGCTTTGCTGCAAAACCCATATTATGAGCATAAATGACAGCAATAAACAAAAGAAAATAATCTGTTCAGACTGGAGGAAAATCTATATCACTAACGCCCTGCATTGAACTGTTGTTCCAAGAATGAATGATTTCCTTGTTATCAGGAATGTGCCAGGTGAACAGAAGACATCAGAAAAGCTGCATTCCCTATTAGCTGCTACAGAATTTCACACATGCCCCAATGCATATTAATCCCACTTATGTCCATCAACTTAATTAAAACCTCTCCATTATTGAAATCTATAACTGGCACAGGGAGGTATCAGAGCTTAGGAAAGAGTGTTCATTTGTGCAGTTCACTGGAGAGTTGAAAAAACATTTGGAGATTGCAACCAAGGCCAATGTTTGTCTGCAAGGGTTAGTGAGAAGAGAATAGTATTGCTGGATGCTTTGCAGATGCTTCATCTGGATTGGTTTTGTCTTGTTTTCTGTTTTTTGTGGGTTTTTGTTTTTTGGTTTTTTTTTTTTTGGCAATGGCACACTTTTATCATATATATGCAGTAATGTGCATGTATGGTACATCTTTGCACAAAAATTGAAGATAAGGTCCCCTGACAACACACTTATAATGCAGAGGTTGCACTACTATATTTCCCCATTTCTATTAGGATCTGGCTGGAAAAGTCAATTCTCCATTTATTGGTACCAACCTTTCCAAAATTTTAAGAACAGTCTGTTAGCAAACTTCCTCTTTTTGTTTTTTTTTTTTTTTTCCCCTTCCCTAATTCTCTGCTCTAGGCACTATATTGTTTCAATTTTTTATTTGAAAACAAATCTTCGGTCCATTGTGCTGTACAATCTGGGAGAGAGTACTCTCTTAAATAGACTCTGCTATTTGAATTGGTTGAGCTTTGTGAAGGGGTTCAGGTTTTGAAAGCATGCTCACTGTGAAATCCACCACTGAATGCAGAAAATTCTTCACTCAGGGTGATTACTGAACAACTGATTTTCCCAATAATAAATAGCAAGAAAATATCCTAATAGAAAAATAGAAAAGTTAAACAACTTGTCAGAACCAAAATTCTTTCAAGGCAAAGAAGATAATTGGAGTAGTTTGCTTAGTAGTTCAGTCTGTATCCATAAACCAGAAGTGCCTCTGGAAAGGTAGCTGAATTTCTTAGAGAGGTTGTGAAGCATCTTGATTGTTAAACGTATTTTCCCATTAATCTGGGAATAGAAGGGTAATTATGAAAGATTATTACAACAATTTGAGCACTACATTCAAGGTAAAATGAAACACATTTGTTCTTAAACAGACAATACAAAGAGATGGTAAAAATAATTCTTGTGATTTACAGAAAGTTTAAAAAAAATTTAGAATTTTGAAATTCAGTTTGTGATAAAATCACAGTTAGATTCAGAGAGTGAATTCATTCAGTGGACAGACAATTGCTGGCAGCAATTGAAAAGGAAACTGAGGATGCTTCCAGGAAATAAAGGAACTCCCGACAGAGTATAGAATAGATGTGAAAGGGTCAAGATGGTCCAGGGCTCATCTACCCAGGAAAGTTTCTTTTGCCATAATTTAGGCTACAATAAGAGAAGCCTATTGCTCTAGGGAGACAAATATAATGAAGAACAAGTGAAGGTATTGCGCTTACAGATCATGTAGAAAGCAAGCAAAACACTGAAATATTTCATTTGCATACGAATGACCTAAAAATGGCACCTCTTGCAATGTCTCTAATGAGAAACTGAAAAGGCACTAACACTCTGGGAGGTGACCTTATGAAACTGGGGCATCCATATATGCATGATCATTATCTCTTCAGGAAATTATTTCCTCAGAATGCCATTGGGTTGCGCTTGGAGCCAAAAGGCTTTTGCTTGGAAATACTAAATATTTGACAGTGTAAACAGTACTGAGCTACACATAAGTTATGTTATACATGGGGGGGAAAGCATAAAAAATCCTATCTGGAGGCCTCAAATAATTCAGAAATTCTGACATAAACTGAAAAAATTAAGATGTAAAATGTAGAGATATATTCAAGAGAACCCCATGGGAATGTCTCCCCCAGCAGACTCTTCACATGGGGGAGCTGTAAGGAAATTTAAAACCAATCTAACTGCTGCAGCAGCAGCTTGAGAGGACTACTAAGATACATAGGGGAAAGGTAGGTCACAACCTGGTCTGTATTTTACACTGGAAAGTTACCAGCGATGCACTGGAGGTCACATGAATTATGAAGACAAGATAGATGCCTGTGCTTGTCAGGCAGCTGTCAGAGTCACTTTGGCCTCACAGGTGTCTTTGGATAGAGAGAGCAAAACAACAAGTCCAGTATGGTTTGTGAAATGATGCTAGCAGTGATAAAGGTACGAAGCAGTCATGCCAATGTGCAGTGGACTCATCCTGGATGCAAGTGACAGTGTTTCACCAGAAGGACACAAGAAGAGGTGGAGTAGGTTTTCTCATCTGAGACAGCTGAGCTCCAGGACATGCAACAGCAGCAAAAGAAGGACCTGGCCACGGCAGAAATGTTAGCATGGATATTACAAATGAGATCCAAGGATCCATGTGACATTACAGCACAACTTAGGACTTAACTGAGCCTGGGTAACTGATGGGTTTCAGTTTTTTGAATTGCATTAAAAATCAGTAATGGTGTGCCTAGGACGTGGAATTGTGGGAAAATAAAGAACTCACAAGAGAACCTTAAAATAGCCATTTGGTAATAAATGATTACTGGTCCCTTCCCCACCTCATCAATCTAACCATTATCAGTTTATTACCCCCTCCATTGCTGTTCTCACAACTCGGAGTAGAAACACGAAAAAGCACTTTCTTTGTATTTCCTTTAAAAGTGGCAGGAACAACCTCATTTCCCTTGCAGGGGTTTGGATAAGGTCTTCCACACTGTTTACAGAAACTAGATGGGTAGAAAGAAGAAGTAAAGAAGAGAAAACAAGAAGGAGAAAGAAGGAGGTAGTAAATGTGTTCTCCCCAGTGGAATTCTCCCAACAGAATAATTTCTCTGGCTTCAGATCACCTGAACATAATAGCAAACCATCTGCTCATGTAAAGAGGACACTTCAAGAAAGGATATCTGGCTTAGTCACCCAGCCACATCACAGCTCTGCAGGGTTTATTTTATTTTAGTAAAAAGATTTTCATTTTCAACCGTGTTTCTTCATTCATTAAATTTTTTATGTTATTTTTATAGTTTAACCTGACAATTCTTCTAAAAAAAATCACGCAAGACAAGTAATCAAGCATCTTATGAAAGTATATTGCTAATAATATCAGAAATTGCAGTAACAGCACAACTGCAGTTAAGGTATTATGAAATTTGATACCCTGCAAGACAATTTAAAGCATGCAAATACTCTTTACAATAGGAGCATCTGCTATGTTTAATACCAGTGACGATCACGGATATGCACAACCCTGGTGTTTACAGCAGGGGTGCAGGACTCAGCTCCCTGTGGCAGATCCAACCCCTCTCCAGGATGCATCCCAGGTTATGGGCCTGTGTGGGCTAAGCTCACAGGGCCAGCTCCACCCTGTGTGACTGGACATGTCCTATGCTCATGGGTGCATACACCTGCATGTTAGACAGTCCTACGTTTTCTCTCTGACCTTCACTCTGGCCTCTTCTCTCTGATCAGCTAGTGTGGACAAGTTGGAGACAGAGGTGCGGGTTAGTGGGACACTATTGTTTCATTGCTCTGCCTTTTTCTACTCCTCCAAGAAAATCCCTGTCTAGTAGATATGGAATCTTTATGCTCCAAAGCTTGTCACAAGTTTCAGATTCAGACTACAAACCAATACCTGATGCAAATGTTCACGAAGTGTTGTTTTGTGCTTTCCCCTCCACCCCCATTGTTGTCATTCTTTCACACTTTCCATCATCCATAGTCCTCCTCTGGCTTAGCTAAATTTGTTGAAGCAAAATCCATGACATTGTATTTCAGTGAGTGTTTTGTCTTTCACTTTGATTGACTTGCCGTGTGTTTTTGGAGCCATAGGTCAAAAGCTTCATTGTTCCCTGCTGCTTTAAAAAGTATTTTTCTAAATAAATAATACATACCACAGATATATCTGATCAGCCTAGCAAAATATGAAGCTAGCCACACCAGCTGGAAGCTGAAGAGAACAGCACCTGTCTGTGTGCAGCAATTCTGTGTAATTCTAGAGACAAAATAAAAAGCCTTGCCTCTGCTGGTACATGGGAAAATTTACTGTGAAGTGAAACCCAACACGTGAAAACAAGAAATTCTGAAAAAGCAAGAGATGTTACTGTCCCATTGCTGCTAATAACCTCCTTGAAGCTACTGGTTACCATCCCTGTGGTACCTGGTCTTGGGAGGGTCCCTATAATGTTACCTATCACCCTTTCCAGAATGGCTTAGGTGAAGCTGATGTATCTGCCCTGAGATACCACAGAGTACTTATGGTCCACAGCTGTGGAAAATTAAGATGAGGGGTGGATACTACTAGGTTCCCATCTCTGGTACTCCTCCAAGAGTACGCTCATGAGGTTTGAGTTCCTCAAACCAATCTCTGCAGAACTTTGGTGGGTTAACAACAGACACACTTCTTTCATCTCCCCCAAATAAACTATGGTAACATCTAAAGCCTTGTTAATTTATATCCATTCAATCATATGTTTGTCCTCTAAGTGTTTTTTTTTAAGAAAATATCTTGTGTGTTTGAGTTTTTTAGAGGCCAGGTAACTGAATAAAAGGTTAACATCTAGCACTTGTTCATTTCACACACAGAAGTATAGACACTGCTTTCTTTATTTAGAAGAGAACCTAAGTGTGACACTTGTTAGTACATGAAGAAGTGAAATTTGCTGTGTATTATTTTTTTCTGCCTGATGAGTGTCTTGACTTTACGACAGATTTTAATGTCAGTAGAAACTGTAACTCCAAAGTACAGTCCCAGCTCCAATGGCTTCAAGTTACAGATTTGTATGTCAAAATGACAAAGTTCTGAATGATTCTGACCTCAAGGTTCTGACTCCACTGAGCAGAATTAGGAACTTCTTCATCTAATTCTAATTTCCATCTGATTTTCCACATTAAGCTTTGCTTCAGCCTTATACTGCATTTTTTAATTTTGTAATACATAATAAAACTCAAGTATGCATTTGGCTGATCTGGCAGCATAACAAGATGGAAGACTTCAGCTATGCATTTTTGCTGTGCTGTTCAGCATTTATGTGCCTTGACTCCAGGCATACTAAACAACGCAGTAAGCAAGTAGATGGGTGGACACATGGCAAATATGACTGTATTTTAAATATATTGCACTCACTGTGCCTACAAGAACTTCATATGCCCTCCCCTAAAGAACCTGTTATTTGTTTCATACTTTGTAGTATCAGACTTTGAGGAAACCCCTGCAATATCAAGTGGAGGTATTTTAAAAGCTGCCTTCACTGTCATGGGTTTGGGATGATGAAATAATCTGACATTTAAATGGAACTAATACTGAATGCTGATTGTATGCTATCTGAAGGACTGTGTTTAGTGGTAGAAGTCCACAAAGCAGAGTTGGCAGTTTACCTTAATGTGAAACCACCAGAGGGAATAGTCATCAGGCAATATGCAAGGGCATAAAACATGCCTGACAGGTGAGTCTCATAATGGCTTCACAGCTTGGACATTTGCATGAGAATCTGCTCACCCTTTGCTTCACTTTTCTTTGAATAGGAGTGTAGGTTGAAAACTCTGCCTTGTCATTTTTGCAATTGTTACCCCTCTCCATTCACTCAGTAGTCTCATGTGAGGCCTTGTTTTGCAAAACTTCTCAGGCTACCTTCCTCTCTAAGGTTGCCTACCGGTTTCTTCTTCCCTCATACTCCCTCCTTTGCTCTTGAAAGAAGAAGGATACTCTTCAAACGACATACTGATCTGGCAACAACTAAAGGTGGGCCTCCACGGGTGATGAATGGCTCAGGTGCTCTCAGGTTTGGTACATAAATGTTACCTTTTTTTTTTTTTTTCCTGTCAGGGAAAGCAGGAAATACAAGGGCAGGAAATTCCCCAAGTCCTACAACTGGATCTGAACATTGCTTCCTTCACTTCCATACTTTGACCTTCCTTATTTGTGTTAATGACTGCTGACACCAGTGAGACCTCTAATTGCCTTTTCTTTGCCTCTGAGTAATTAACATCAGAACAAATACTCGGGAACTCAACACTTTCTTGCTCAGATTCAATTTTTGACCTTTCATAAAGGCATAGGAAGGTTCCTGCTAAGCCAGATCCAGTAAATCCAATATCTTGTCTGTGGCAGTGATTACAGATGGATAGCCAGGAAGTAGTACAAAAACAGGATAAAATTTGGTATGTTCCCAGAGTACCCTCAGCCTCCAGTTAAGAGCTTCCTGTGTTTGCTCTTTTCCTGAAAAGTTTTTTTGTGTCTCCAAAGACATCTCTTCTCTCATGGCAATTCAGTCATGATTCTCCAATCTAAAGTGATGGGAATTTTGAAGATTCTTGATATCTTAGGAGTCCAGCTTGCCTGTCTGGGAATAGATTGCAAGATTCAGCTTTCTCCTCTGAGAACATTCCTTACTAAAAAAAGAAGGAGCCAATCAGCTACAATGTTGTCCTGGGTTTGTTGTGAGAAGGGGAAGGGAACACCATCATGATTTCTTTTCCTCTGCTTTTGCATTTTCAGCATATTTTATCTTTTCATCGCATTTTATTTTTACTTGCCACAGTCAATAGCTAATTACTCATTTCACTGAAATGCTCTTTTGGGACTCCTTGGATCTTGTAGGATAATTTTCCACTGGAAAAAAATACCAAAAAGCTTTTCTTTCAGAGGGGTCAAACCAATTATCCTGAGAGCACTAATCAGGATCCTAAATGTGGCAGTACAGTGTCCTTCCAGTTGCTCCCTTCCGTGTCTCAGATCAGGTACCATCCAGTGTGTAACTCCATGTGTGCTCCAGGAACATTTCAGTGCTAGCCAGGAAAACTTTAGATGTTCTCCTCAAATACTAGTGATTCCTGTGACAGTTCTGCTCTCCCATGCAGGTCTTAAGCATCAAAGTACAAAAACTTTAAAAAAAAAAAAGAGGATCTTTATGATCACATTGGCTACCTTGCATATATAATAGATAACTTTGCAAGTCCTCCTTGGAGTTGAGAGCTGCTGAGCAGATTTTGCAGTGTGACAATGACCTTGGGACCCAACAGTAGCAGATCTCATTGGACTACCTGAGAATGTGACCTGGCTCACACGCTGGTGTAGAACACTTACAAATACAAACTGTGACTTTCCAAGACACTTGGTTGTTTTTCATTAGGTTGACATTTCCTTTTTAGATTCACTTCCAAGCCTGAGGCATGTGGGCTGTCTAAGGTGAAAAAAGATTGAATAAAAGGTGATGATTGACTGTAAGAAAGCGATTTGCAAGGAAAGCAAAAACAACAGCATGTCACTTCATCCAGAAGCACTTGACGTTTGAAAGCTCAGCCCCTGCCTTTCTGAAGCAGGTACTGCAGCAGTACTTCTGGATCTGATATTGCTAAGTGTTTAGTAGAACTCAGTGTAGAGTAAAAGGGTTAAAAAGGCTACTAAGGCTATCTCAGTTCACCAAAATATGACATATTTAAGAATCCCTTACAATTTATTGTATACTTGTTATATAGCTGTCTGGAGTGCTAGAGGGAAATGCTGACTCTGAAGAGGTCAGGAGGACAACAGTAACTTCTAGAAGGTACAATACACCCCTTATTCCCGTGCTCTTTATTTTTGTAGCTGCCTTTACTCCTGGGAATGCAATGAAGTGTATTTTCTAAAAATTCCACTGTGTCCGACTAATAAACACTATGCAGCTACAGATACTCAATATACTTTCTATGCAGTTCCAAAACAGGTGAAGATAGAAACAAGCAGTCATTAAAAAAAAAAATAAATCTATTTTTGTAAAGCAGAATGCTTAATCCACGAAACCTTTGCTTTCAAGAAAAACCCAACAAACCACAACATCCATAAAGCTTAATTCATCCTCTTACTGGAAGCAATTCATGGAAGCTATGCAGAATGCTGGAGGGTTGCAGTGCTTGGTTAAAAGCAGCCAAGTGGTATAGTCTGTTCTGCTTATATAGGATATACGGACCTCTGCACAGCCTTCCCTTAGAATCAAAAGATGATTATCATCATCATAGGTCAATCCTCTGCCTCAGGATTTCTCTCTGTTGCCTGGCCGGCAGGGAGCACTTAAATACTCCTCTTTCTTGGCCCTGGGAACACCATCTGTTCTGCAAAGTAAATAAGCTCCAGACTGGGAAACCATAGGAAGCCCTTTATAAACACTTAAACATTCTTAAGTGACCCCTTCATTGTTTAGACAGGTAAACAAGAAATGATTTTGCTGACAACATGACCAAATTGAAACCCTACATCCCTCAGTGAGGGACATCTCCTCTTCCATCCAGTGCTATCTAGTTTTTCACACTGCAGTGTGGTACAATTTGCTACCAATTTGTTTCAGGTAGTAACAGCTGGACCACAACAGAGCTAAAAAAAAAGGTATTTCTGTTGGAGGACAATTTCTAGTAACATCAAGAATTTGCTGTCTGAGTCAAAAGTTGTTCAGGAAAGCTGCACAGCTACACTGACATGAGAACATATTTAAACTAACATATGTACTCACATCTCAAGAGGAATTCTTAGCTCGAGTGCTTCTCACCAGAGTGATTATCCAATTTTCAGACTAGCACTAGCAAGTGGGGTTACAGAGAATCTGTCTGTCTCAGCTGTAGAGACAAAACTCATGTGATCAAAGTTTGTTGAGAAAGCGATTTGTTTACTGAAGAAACAAAATATTGACTGAAATTACTTGTGTTTATTTGATTAAACATCTTGCAAAAAAAGAATGAGAAAAAGAATCAAGCACAAACTGAGCCATTTCCAAGTTTTATGTTGAACCTTGATTTTATTTTGATATGTAGCTTCAGTGTAGTATGAAAAGGGGGAAAAAAACAATCAAAAATGACACAAAGCCTTTTGCCAGTCAATGAAAGAACTGGATGTGTTCTGTTTTGGTTAGACCCCCAACAATTGCTTTTCCAGCTGTAATACTGGGACAACGACTTAGAAAATCAATTTGTTCATCTCTAGTCATTAAGTGTGTAATGAAGCATTCAGCGTGGTTCGTGGCCACGTTGAATAAACAACTTATTCAATGTCATTAGCATTTTCGCTATGGACTCATGAACACCCAATGACACTTCTCGTTGTGTAGTGTAGCATGGGTGAGCTGTCTGCAGTACAAATTGCTGTCAAAATTCAAATTTTACTTTTATTGAGAATTTTAAATACTTCCTTATTGCAGAATCTTAGCAAAACAGTCTGGACAAGGTGGCCTAATGATCTACCTGTCTGTTTGGCCAGTGGACCACTTGTTGGATTGTGTTGAAATGTACATTAAAGTAATGAAAACAGGAAAAAACAGCTGTGACCAGGTATATCAGGAAACTGTATCATCCTGCCAGCCATGTGGTTTTGTTGCATTGTGTAGATGTCTCCAATATTAAGATGTTGCAGGCGTCCTATTGTCACCTTGAGGATGATTTTTAGTTAGGCACAGTATAGGCTAGTGTTAATAATTAAACTCATGGCACATATTTTACATAAAAAAGGTGATATATACTGCATAAAACTATAATTTGATTTCCATATCACCTTTTCCATAATAGCACAAAAGGACTTAAATAGGACCCACAATCCATCTAGACTGGTTTTCTCTGATAAGCTCTCTCAGTTACTGATTTTAGTAGTGATAATGAAAATACAGCTATTATTCACACCTGTATGGCTGATATTTATTCAAAATGCATCCAGAAACCAGAAAGCCTCAGCAAAATTCAGGCATGTGACTTGAATACATGTTGGAGGATAAGTGCTGTTCCTGCTGTTTAACACAGAGGAGCTGCAGGCTGTGAATTCCTAGTGGTAGGCAGACATGACTAACTGAAAACCTCTGAAATTGGAAAGTAATCTTTTTCCTCCTCTGTTTTCCGTTTTGTAAAATAAAGCATAAAACAAGAGCTGGCCCATACAAAGTGAGCATGAATAGAAACTGAATAGAAAACACTTCTTTAAAACCAGTCTGCAAACCGGTGAAGATGAAGCCTGGGTACACCCTAGAGGGCAAATCCAGGATCAAGTGTTAGTGGTTGACCCAAATCTTTTGACTGAGGGTTGAAATAAACACTCATTGCAAATTATTTCCTACAAGGCTAAAGTATTTCAAGACCATTTGTAAATATCTACTGAAAACTGTATTTGCCTGGCCAAGAAGTGGAGGCAGATCCTCTTATCTAAATAAAAAAAAGATAAAGCTCTCTTTATGCCATACATCCAGGCAGAGAGAGACCACAGTGAAATCTGAGAAGACTCTAAGTCTGGGGAAGATTCAACACTTGGATGCTGCATTTATCTTAAGAAGTTAGTTCCTACTAGAGAATCCATTATTGCATGGGTTCCAAATTCTTGGAAGAAAAATGTGTATTGTGTGTCATATAACATCTACAGAGATCCCAGAAGACTGTAAGACCCACCATTGTGGTTGTTCCATGGGTGAAAGCAGAGACTTTACATGACCAAATGCCACATTCATTTCTCATTCAGAAATGTAATAAAAGTAACTTTGTTTTACTTATGTGACAGGATCATTCTGAGTCACACAAGGGTAGAGGAAGATACCAGGACCAAGGGAATTGGGATGCCAGAGAAGAAATTATCATAAGATTTTTATTCCTGTTTCCCCCATTTCTCTGAGAGGGCTGTAGCATGGATTGGTTTGGAGTTGTTCTTGTTGGATGCTCTCACTTTCATTTTAATGTCTGGTAGTCCTAACACAGCTTTACTGTTTTGTGGACAAACTGGTTTTGAAATCTACTGATATCCTTAGATTGATCTAAATTTCTAAACTCTTAGAGTTGTTTGGTTGAATTTACTTGAGTAATCTCATAATCCCATTGGCAAATAACCCTGATTGGAAATAAATGCAAACCTAATCTTAAAAATCCATCATTCCCTGTTTATACCAGAAATCACCTCTCCAGACATTGTGCAGATAAGCGATAAAGTTTTGCTTTTGTAAAAATGTTGTCATAAGACTTTGAATTAATCAAGCTGGTTATTATCACCTGAAAATTGTACCATCCCCTGTTGAGTTCAATTTCTGGTATAATGAACACGTATCTAAACATCTTCATTTTCTTTCTTGTCACGGCTCTTTTGCTTGATACTATTTTGCCTGGGACAGTTAATACATTCCTAATAATTTTACAGTCTGTATTTCAGTTAAGACACAAAGATCTAAAAATCCTGAGAAAAAATGCAACACAGGTACTAGTTAAATACATTATTTGAATATCTGTGTTTTATTACTCAGCATTCTCAGACAACTCAACAATGAAGGTTTTTTCCAAACCTGAGTAGGAAAAGGATGACACATACCTAGGACAGTACCATAGACTTGATATTTAGAAAAATAATTTGACTCGTAAAAGGAAAGGAAATCAGTCAACAAGACAAGTCTAAGAGTACTGAAGGCATGCCCACAGCTCCTCACAGAGTGCACCCCTTGACTACACACAACCTAATTTAGTAAATCCCCTTGATGCCATGTGGATGTGCCACATCACACCTGAATCGGTATTACTTCCTTCACATCTCTCTCATTTAGCTCACAACTAGTTCTTAAATTGATTATCTCAGACATCTTTTGCTGCCTCTCTTGTAGTACAGAGAAGCTGTGTACCTCTCCTCAGCCTCCAATTTTAAATGACTTGTTTGTCCCTCCCAGCATCTGAAGTTCTTTTAGCTGTGTCCTGCACAGCCATAGGAAGACCTCCTGATGGGAGAGGTACTCAGTGCCTTCACTCTGCATCATTATTTTCTGAATTAGTAGGCATAGTTTGCTCTGTGTCAGTTCAGTCACCTTCATGCTAGAATAATGGGGATTTTAATTACATGATGTAAACCTCTCTCTCTGATGTAGCCATGTATTGGAAGGCTCATCATCAATTCAGCAGTCGATTGAGGAAACCTTGGATAATGAGAGTTTATTAACCCAGGTTAATGAGCCTCAGGCAAAAATGAGGGATTTTGTCCAGCTGAAGAGGAGCATTGAACACAAACACAGCTACATGAGCAGAAGTCAGCTCTCTCGAGATCTGCCCAGGAAATGACAGAACATTTGGTAGAAATACCAGCAACTGGATGCTGAAAACCTAACATCTGTGTTCTCAAGAGCTACATTTTTTAATCATGTCCTCTAGATCTCTGAGGAGAGTCAGTTATCCCGGCAAGTGCACTGACAAACAGGAAGAATGACTTGGAGAGGCAGCAAGCATGATGGGTGTCTCTTAAGAAGTCCCCATGACTCTTCCCTCAGGGTCTCTCTGAGAGGGTTCCTTCTGTTGCCTGCCCTGGAACTGGTAACATCTGTGCTCCCAGCAATACCCTCCTAGTCCTTGGACCTTACCTAAGTGCAGAGAGGTACTAAAAATTTGTGGTATGGAACATAAGCGACAAGCTACCTGCCTTCCTGGGGAGACAGCCTTTTGATAAAACAATGTTCCCATCAAATAAATTCACACAGGTACAAGTTCCCACAGGATGACTCATCATGGATAAGGAAAGGGGAGAAATCCCAGGACATCTGAAACAACTATTTACAGCTACACAACTCCTCCTTCCCTGTAGTCTCTCACAAACATCTCCAGCCCTGCTGCTCTACCCTGCCCTGGCAGGACATCAGTAAATAAGGCAGTGAGAAACAATGCATCACTGCAGCAAAAGAAACACTTATTTAATTAGAACTACACATTCTTAGTCCATAGCAAAGTTTGGCTGTGGAATTGCTTTGTTTGGGGGCTTTTTTCCTGCACTTTTTTGAATAGCTGTAAATACAGCTGAAATAGCAATACTATTATTTTGGAAGTGTTTGCTTATTTGCAAGTCGCAAGTAACTGTCATTCACAGCTAGAAAGAAAGACAGGTATTAGCCAACAGAGGAAAAATGCGTGAACTTTAATGATGTGAAATGCTACTCTTTCTCATACTAAATGTATTACCTGTTGAAATTAAAAATGAGTATCTGCAATTCAAAAGCATAGTAGCACACAGTAGCAATAGTTTTCTGGATTCACACTTTTGCATCCAGTCCCATTATTGCAAAGTCTGAGAAGGGCAAAGAGTTCAAAATGACTCACTAGGCTGAAATTCTTGGTTCTGAAGTCAGCAAAAGATTTGCCCTTGTTGTCAGTTCTGGGAATCCATGTACATAGTACATGAACTTGTCAGCTCTTGCTGTTGGCAAAATTCACATGGATACAAATTCTTTAAGCTAGTGGATGGAAGACA
Organism: Scytalopus superciliaris; assembly: GCA_013400415.1. NCBI lineage: Eukaryota > Metazoa > Chordata > Aves > Passeriformes > Rhinocryptidae > Scytalopus > Scytalopus superciliaris. The sequence goes on along the minus strand of VXBX01004322.1, from coordinate 97,051 downwards.
AAATGCCCCAAGAGAAAATGACCCTTGATTTTCTGAACTAAAAGCAAAGGAAGTTTCTATTTCACATTTTCGCATCTATTACAAAGTATAGCTCATAAACCGAAGTATCTTACTTCCTTCCCTATAGGGTGTATGATCAATATACAAAGAAGGAAAAAAGGACTGCCTAAAATATCAAATGCAATGAACTACCTGTAACTTTTGAAATTAAAATAGCTGAGAAATTACTGAATGAATTGTATATGGCCTGAAGAAGGTTGTCTGCATATTATTCTTATTATTCTTAGTTTCAATATATGTAAAATTGTTAAACTGTGATTCAATAAAAATATTTGCAACTATGCCAAAAATGTGTCTGAGATGGATTTGGCCATGTTTATTGTAAAGTTGATTGAAAAATTTCCACTGTGCTGCTTCTTTAGAAGGCAAAAGTCTTGCAGTTCTTATTAAAGTAAGATCTCTACTAAACAAAACATACGTAGGTACATGCATTCATACATACACAGAAATGGTCTGCAGGTGTTGTCCAAAACTAGAAATTTATTCAGCTGGGAAAGAAACCCAGTTATACAGTTTGCCATACAGCTGATGACAAACAGAAGATTTGCATGGCCATGGGTAAACTCCTTCCTGCACAGGAAAGTTCTCATTGCACAATTTTCCCCACAACATTTACACAAATATTACTATGACAAAAATCCACCCATGTATTTGTGAAGATGTGCCACTTTAAGATGACAGCAGATCCCCCAGGGCCTTGAGGCTCCCGGTGGGCATGAACTGAGGGGACTGATCTGCACCTCCTGATAGTCACGCAGCAGTACCAGTAACACAGAGAGAGGTCTGTGAGAAACTTGCTGGAGCTGCAGCAGGACATCAGTGCTGGAAGAGACCTCCACCGAGCCACCATCATCTTATGTATATATATAGATACATGCTCATATTTATAAAACTATTCGACCAGACTGGTGTTTGTACCTCAATTACTGCTGTCAGGAAGGTGCCTACTGTGCTGCGAGGGATGGAATGAGGGAGGCAGAGAAAGGGACTTTAGAGTTTTGAGTTGGAGGATAAAAGGACCAAAATAAATACAGTACTTGTTTGTAACACAAGGAGTATTACATACGTCTAGATTAAGATAGCCTCTGCTGGCTTCAAATCTTCTGGCAAACTTTAAGAAATGTACATGTACCATAGTAGAGACAATTCAATTTATAAAATCCAAAGGTAGATAAAGAGCTAAGGGTATTGATTAGACTATTAGTCAGTATACTGCTTCTACTTTTTATGGTTGAAGATACAATAAACATATGTCAGATCAAAACTTTTACCTATTTATTACCACCACCTGGAGAAGGCTCTAGACCAGAAGGTGAGACAGACTAATAACTTAGGTATAGGGAAGCATAGTCAGCCAATTATAGTGGGCTTTGAGATTTCAAAAGGGAAATCCTCTCAGTCACAGTAAACAGAGCATAAATATAAAGAAATATTCTTTATTGTCTACATTATGTTAAGTGGCTTATGAAGTTGTAGGTCTTTTAAATCTAGGAGATTGACCAGTGGAGAGCAGGGTACTGCAATGGAGAGGCACACAGGCAGTTGTCCTCAGAACTTGTTCTGGAGATGACGCTGCTTTCAACTCCAATTAGCTAACTCAAAATCATAGCTCTGAATTTTTTTTTGAGAACTGTCATGCATGAATACACACAAATTGTACTCAAAAAAATGATGGTTCAGTAAAATATGGTGCTGTGAGCTCTTGCTACTAGAAAGACACTCCCAGAAGTGATGGAGGCCAGCCGGTGCTGAGGACTGTTGCCAGAAAAAGTTCTGGGGAGTGAGAAGAAAAGACCTGACCATTCATGTGGATACTATCTCCTTAAAATAGTGCTGGTATTTTCCTTTGGATGTAGCATGAAGATCCTTCTGGCTTCACATGCTAATTGAGAGAGTGATAAAGGGAGTGTAACTTCACCCCACTCCCATTTTAAATAGCACTCTTTTACATAGCCTATCAACAGGGTGTAGATATAGAACTTATGCAGCATTATGAATCATTAGAGCTGAATAAATGCTTAATTGTGCTTGCAGACTTCTTGTAGACCACACGACAGGCACTGGAGGCCCCAGTGGTGTGGAACAAGGCAGGTTCCTTTGCTGAAGGATATAGGATGGTGTGTGCTCTCTGTCACAAACCACAATAATTCTTGAGCACAAGAATTCTTGAGTGATGCACCATAGATATCTCCGCACAACCTCTTAAGTTTTCAACATCCCTCTTGATCTAACAACCCCTTGCCCCTTTCCCAGTTGCACCACAGCCCACTGCTCTTATCACTCCAAAAATCCCATTCCTGGTTATCTCTAATTCCACATATCCATCTTGGATCAGAGTTTCACAAAACTTAAAAGTGCATACCAAGCTACCCATCTTCTTTACTCCAAAAAGCCATCCAGAGCACCACCCAGCCCGAAATCTCCTCAGTTCTTCCAACATTGTGCTTCAAACCTCCTTCTGCCCAACCCCCCACAACTTCTCTTTCACTCCAGTCTCTCCACCACCACCCCTCACTGCTCTGTGGTCAGGAGCCCCAAATTCTGATCTCACGGCAGTGACGGCTGCTCAGCTCTATGTCTTTGAATCCTTCACCTTTGCTGGAACCATTGACAACATCTGCACTCACTGCGATGAGTTTCCATGGCTTTCTGAGCCCACTGTCCTTCACCACAGCAACTCCTACCTCATTGCCCCATCCATCCCCCACCAGAGGATATGACTCAGCTCCTGCATCTCACAGGGATTTCTAAAACCTAAATACAGGCTGTGGTTCCCAGAAATGTACTTTAAAAACATTCAAGGAACAAAAAGTAAGATCTATTTTAGGAAAACCAGATGCATTTAGACCCTTTATTTCCATACTTTTACTCTACAATTAGATCTGGAACTGCCTTTTTTATAGGATTTGGAAAATAAAACTGAAGAAAATGCACTTGTGAAATTTTTCCTTCCCCCTACCCCTTACCTCTGACAACAAAGAGAGTATTTTTACCTTTATTTATCCCTCTCTTTAGCCCTGTATTTGAAAAGAAGGTGGGGGAGGTGAAAGTGGACTAAGATCCAAAGAATTAGAGGTTACTTGTTCTTCTTTGTGAATAATTGCTGTGCCATTGACTGAGTGCCCTGAAGCCCAGCTGCCTGCTGACAGACTGCTGTGTCAGCAAAAATTGCTCTTGTTTTGCAGGAGTCTTTAAAATCCTAAAGGGTGGAATACAAGGCAGAGTACAAAAACTCACTACCAATCCTTGATGGCACACAGTTGCTTTCCAAATTTAAACATTTTTTTCTTTCCTGTCACACCAGGGATGTTACCTTGATGGTGCTTACCCATTCTTCCTTTCTCACAGAGGATGCAGAGTTCTCACTGAACCATTTTTTCCCCATTGAGATCTACCATTGCAATCAGAATGTAGGTTATTTGATTAATCACCTTATTAAACCTGTTTTCACCTTTGAAAAAGGCACTTCATTCTTCTCCATTTATAATGCACTATTTCCTACAAGGCACTGTGAAGATATAGCTATGGATCTACACTCTGCATTAATTCATTCTTTGTAATAAAATAGCTGCGTGAGGAGGCACAAGGACCACCTGGATAACAAAACCCTTCTAGGTGCCTCGATTAGACCTTTTCCTATTCAAAATCTCCTTGTTCTGGTACTGGAATATGTGTGCTTCCTTGCAAATTGTACCTGATAATTTTCCTCCTGGCCTCACATTGCTGCCAGTGTTAAAGAGCAAGGTGAACAAAAAAACTAGGATATAACAGAGCTTAGAGCCACAGAAGTAACTTGTGAGTCTGAAAAGCTACTAAGTGAAACTGGTCAAGCAGGAGTCCTTGTTTTTCAGCCATGCAGAGCTTTAAAGGCTACAATAAAGCAAAATGGAAACCTACCCTGGACTATTGCTTAGCAAAAGGCACGGAATATTCAGCAAGGGACTGGCTGCAAACTGCACAGTAAATCCAGTTAGGGATAGCACACAGCTTCAAAAAAACCTGAAAGCCTTCATCAGCATAGCTCAGATGGTGGAGTATTTCCTGACCTCCTGGACAAGATGCTGTAGTGGTTGTTAGTACACATTGCTCTTTTCTGGTCAGAACTGGTCTTTTAATAGGAAGAGTAAGGGCTCTAATATCACTGGAAAAATTTTCTGAGTTTATGGTCTCCACATGAAACCATGCCCAAATTGCAATGGACAAGATAAGGGTTGTTTTTCCAGCTAAATCAGCAATAATGTTATGCTGTACTCTTTTCCTTCATCCCCATTTCATGGAAGTTCAGGAGGTGTGCAAATGCCAGTAAAATCAAGCTTACTGTTCTGGTCTGATTCTTCAGTGCTAGTGTGAACAAATGGCAACACAGCTCTTCATCCTCAAGGTAAGCCTTTTTCTCTCATTTAAAGAGGAAGAGTGTGACTTCTTAAATATTAACCCTTCACTCTGAGAAAAAAACACCCCACAGTGTCACCATGCAAAAATAAATCCTGTGCACCACAAAGAGTCCTTTTGACTGCATCCAAAGAAGGAAGGAGGTGGCCTTTTGTAATGAGACATTTTACCTGAAAATAGACAGAACTCCCATGAGTAAACACTCAGATGTGAACTTGGTGAGAAGGAAAGTGTTGGAGCTGCTCACAAAACCTTGCTTAGAGCAAGAGATGCTGTTTCATTTGGCAGAGAGAGGTTGTGCCTCTCCATCCATCTCTCCTCCTGTCAAGATAACCACTGTCCCACAACCATATCCAACACAGCTGTCTCTTCTGTAAGGCCAGTAGCAGCAGCCAAATCGCAAGTGGACCTCTCAAGGGAGTGAGGGCATATGTGAACCTATTCTGTGGAGATCCTGAAGCAGCAGTAGAAATCAACCTTGTGATTTTCAAAGATTTCCTTAAAGACTGAGTTTCAAGTTCCTGTGATATCTCATTAAAGCTTGGGTTTCATTAAAATGGAAAGAAAATGGCTCCAGCCTTCATGGCAGCAGAAAGTCTTGAAGACATTAACAGGAAGCACCTCAGAAACTCAAAGCCTAGACTGCAAATGCAAAGGAAGAGTTTTTTTGAATTTTTTGTTTTCACTTACATATCTATTAAAAAAAGTCATGGCATCAAGGAGATAAAAGAGACGAGGAATGTTGGTTTTCTGGATGTTTTCATAGGGAGACCATAAGAGTACTATGAAGGAGCTGCCCTGACTGAAGTTTCTTGCCCATCTGGAGGAGAAGACTTGCTGTGAGCTTTCCATGCACTTGTCAAAGAAAGCCAGATAGAATGCAGTGACAGCAGCAGGGTTTTGGATGCAATTCTCTCCACTTTGAGTTCTGTGGTTTGTGCAGAACTCCCACAAAGCTGAAAAGAACAGGGGAAGACTGTGGAACCCCACAGTCAGAGCACAGCTAGAGAATTCAGGGGTCTTTTGCTGTTCCTGTTCTGTGGGTGCTGGAGTAATAGTGCGGCAGTCCAATTTTCATCTCATGGTCACAGTCACCACCTCATCTGACCCCAGCACATGGGGGGGGTGTGTGTAAGTTTGCTTAAGAGGGTGGAGGAAAAGATTCTGCAGTTATTCCCTCCCTGCCCTTCCCATCAGCAGTGCTCACTCCAGCATTAAAAGAGGAGAAAGAGACCTTCAGCTCAGCAGCTCCTACCCACACCCACTTTGGTCAAACAAGCTGCCCATCAGGCATCTCACTCTGCAAAAGAGGCCACCAGGATGGCAACAGTGACATTTAGGAGCAGGTGATGGATCAGTGGGAATGGCTGAATGCTCTATGGTTTTGATCCACCAAACTGTGGTCATGCTTAGATAAGCACAGGAAGAAATGTTGTCAGTTTTCCACTATATTTCAGAATTGACATTTTTACTAGCATCATGTTTGCTTGAATATATTTATTTTTATCCTTCAGGCAAGTATTTCTGCCTCCTGTGAACCTTTTATGTAAATCAACAGAGGCATTTGGCAAGCCATATCAAAACTGCAGCTTTACATACCACTGAAGCGGAAAATAAATGGAAATAATTACTGATGCCTCCCAGTACAGATTTGTTTCAAAATGAAACATGTAGCTCAGAAGGGGTGGGTAGTATATATCCAAAGATTTCCTGTTAGCTTACACACCTTTGGATCAGACATTTTTATTTCATTCCTGAATGTGTTCTTTCTCTCTTTTGGGGGAGATCAGGGAGCAATGGTGTTTGTTTGTTTGCTCATTTTAACCATATTGAACGGAATCAGATCTTCACTTGTTTAGTAAACTCAGAAGATGATATTTGTAGAACCCTCCTTCAAGTCAGGAATTGGAAATTAACTGGTATTTGAAAGAAAAAGGCATACATTGCCATGCCAGTAACATCACTAACAGACCCATAGACTGTGCAAAATGTATTTTCTATAGGATGGGCTTGATTGATATTCATAGGGGTCAGTACTAATTTGTTTTCTTGTATTTCAGTGTAAACCAGTAATGCATGGCTCAATGTCACTGACTTGCACTGATAAGCAAAGAACTGAGTCCTGCAGTGCCTAGGGCTACTTCTGGGCCATCACCACAGTCTGTTGTCCTATTGGTGAAAATTTAGTACTACTTCTGCTTAGTGCCTTTGGACTCTTGGAAACAAATGTTCTATAGCTGTTATGATGCCCAGGCACTACCTGTGGGAATCACTGCTGCTTCTGCAGCAGAAGGTGGCCATGCAAGCCAGACCAAAGATCCATTTGGCCCTGTATCCTCTCTCTAGACCAGCTGCCCTACACAGCTGCAGAGGGAAGAGGAGGAACAAGTAAGTGTGTCTCCACTCGACACAGTCACAGTCTTCAATTATTCTCAGCTTTTTAGTGTCAGACATGATACCTTTCTTCATCACCCTCACTGTATTTCTCCTTCAAGTGCGTCTTGAAGTCATGTGGCATTCACATATCCTTCAAGACAAGGACTTTCAGGTCTACACCATGCTGCAGGAAAAGTTGCCTCCTCTCATTTGTTCCAAACCTGGTTTGTTTGCTACCTCCTCATCCTTGTACTAGTGACAATTACCAGGTGCCACTAGTGACAGTGGCAAAGTACCAGCCCTCTGCTTCTCTATTTTTTCAGAGCAATAATTTCCAGACTTCAGTTATTACAGCTCCACTGATAACATCCAACCTGCAGAGAGGGGTTTTGCTGTGAGTTCTTGCTCAGGGGTTTGATTCTGCTGGATCTAGATTTTTAAACCCAACATCAACAGCTGGACTTCTGGGGGGATCTCATCCCACTTGGAATTGCTATGGTTTTGCAAATCCAAATGTGTCTATTTCCCCACTGCTTGCAACCCCAGGATATAAAAATATACAGAAAACAGTGTCTTAGAGGCCAACTCCACTTTTATTTAATTTGTTCCCATTTTTATTTTATCTTTTGCTGCAGGGTGAAAATGAATGAGTGTTTTGGAACACTACTTTTATTGCATTTTTATAGCATCTCAGTATGTGCTCATGGTACACAAGTCCTGAAATAGCGTCTAGTATGAAAAAATGTCCATTCTTTGTAGCCCTCCACATGTCATGACTTTTGTAAAGCTTTTAAACAGAGTAAAGTATTAACTACTATCTAAACTGTGCTTACTGTAGATAGAAAATATTTGAAGAGACAGTACCCTGAAGTTCAGGAAGAAATTCCATGAAAAAAGGCAGAACATCATGAGCATGGGAGATGTAACAACAAAAGAAAAAATGAAATAGTAAGTTTTCTGATATATTTAGCAAAGCAAACTTCTCCAAAATTTATTCTACTATCACCTGACTGGAAGCTTATCAGTTTTTGATGTGTTGCTGCTGAGCTCATTTACATCACTCTGATGTTGAACAAAAAGCAACCAAAGAAACAAAAACCAATCAAAAAACCTGAGACACAACTTTAGTTGTTCTACTTCACAAAGTCTCCCCTCATGGCAGTGCAACAACACTTTAGCTTGTAAAGTTGTGCTGTGCATTACTGATTGAAGAAACACAGCCAGTTCATGACTGAAAGCACAAAAAGGCAGATAAAAAGAAAATGACAATTTTCAAGTGGGTGGTTTGCTGCATTTAACATGTACAAAAAGCATTTTGAGTTGTTTAAAGGATGTAAGATCTGCTTCACATGCACAACAGTTGAACAGCAAAGAAATCTGAAGGGTTCAAAGTCTTCCCCTATGTCACATCTTCCAGGGCTGTCCCTGCCAAGGTGACAGATTTCTAAAAAGGATGCAATACACAGAGAAATCAAGAGATGTTTCATCGTTAGTAAAATGTTCCTGCCAACAGTTATTTCACATTCCTTTTAGTATGCCAACCAGCCTAGATTCAAAGAAGTCTGCCTTAAAAACACAGTCTCCAGAGTCTGGGAAGAAGTGGCATGAAGTTGCTCTCTGGGCTTGTACACCACCTCCCAAATACACAAAACAAAGGGGACAATGATTTTTGCCTGTAGTTACCAGAATCACATTTGTAATGCTGGTGAAATAATTGAACATTCACTACACTGAAATCCTTGATTGTTTGCCCCTGTTTATGCCAGTGGCACAGATACTTAGTGACCAGCCCGGGGCATTTTGAGTAGACCCAGATTTGAGATACTGCTGCTGAGGGAAAACTGCAGCCTAACTAACTGCAAGGAAGTGCCTTTAATTCGCATATTTATTTTCAACAACGTGCATGTCCAGTGAAACTGTCTGCTGTTAAAAGCTAATTATCTGAAAATCATGTTCTGATATTATTACAGAATTTGTAATATGTATAATTTCCAATAAAAAAAACCAAACCAAACAACCAAACACCAAACATCAAAGAGGACTAATTTGCAAGATGTCTCTTATAAACATACAAGTTTATTTCCTGATTTTTTTTCTTTCTTCCTAAACCTGGCATCTCACAGTTATACGTTCTGCATTAGCTTCAAAGGAAAGAAATGCACTACTACAAAGAATTGGGTTTTTCTATATTTTTTTTTCTCTCCTGTATACACACACAAAGCTGGGCAACCCTTAAAGGTAGATACCAAATAAATTTACCCAAGCTGATAGCAACATTCACTTATTATTTTTGTTAGTTTAACAAACATTCCTGAGCTAATTTGCCTAGAATATCTTTGCAAAACAAACAATTTCAAACAGCTCAAAGTGGTGCAAGAAGTCAAAGTAAAACACTTCAAACATTTGAATTAATTTTATCACAGATGGCAGGCATTTATCAGGAAGGTTATTTATATATTCTCAGGCAATACTGCTCAGACATAACTTCAGACATAACTCTGGAACAGAGGAAATCTAAGTTATTTTCGTTGTCTTTTAAGACAGTTCAAATGGAATTTATTTGCCTTACTCACTCAGCAAACTGGATAAGAGGTCTAGCTCTTTAAATGCTGTTGTTTCCGTTTCAGAGGAGAGGCTGTAAAACCGGGGTGCTTCATTAAAATACCGTGGCTGGCACCTCTCAGAGGCACAGGAAAGGAATATTCACTGAGTAAGTAACACATTATAAATTATAATTGAGATTCAATTCTCCCAGGGAGAAGAGAAGGTAACTTGTCATTTGGAGTGTTGCGAGTTTCTGAGAGTGGACTAGGAGTTTAGGGGCTATAATGATATCATTAAGAAATGCCCTTGCAAAGCAAGCAAAATTATACTGTGCTCTTTCTTGAAAACCACAGGAACTCTTTATTGTTCTGTCAGCAGCAGTTCAAAGAGCTATGTGACCCCATTAACATTCACTAAGGCATGTATAACAAATTGGAGGAGGGAAATTTCTTGAATAGTTAATTATATTTTGTGTGTTTGAATACCTAACACTGTTAGGCATATGAGCTTAGCACCACAGAATGCACACCTTGCACACCCGGTTTACCTCACAGCTTTATGTGTCTTTTAATATTTAGAGGAGAAAGCAATATCAAAGGTAGAGGAAGAGCTGGGGGGTTGGCAAGTGGGAAAAGTAGATAATGGCTGGGTGATTTGATGGCTGTAGTTGAACTGCTCGAGTATTTGCAGTCCTTCTAGGAGCAGCAAATGTTAGATAACCAGAAAACCCTTGGAACCCACATATCCATGCCAGGTAGGAACATGTGGGGTGATACACACTATAAACACACTATAAACGTAAGCTAGACTCTTGCAGGAAAGCTGAGTTTTGTCATTTTCAATAAGACACAGATCTTCTGGCCAAAATATGTATTTATTTCTGTGTGAAAAGTTCTCCAAAAGGCTCTTTCACACATGGTGCCAAATGACTGCTGTCCATGCTTCAGTGATTGTTGACTCAGTTTAAGCAAAGATGGTGGCCAGCAATAAAAAATGAAGTTTGACTGGTTAGTTTTGAGTGCAAATGCTAATTTTATATTTTTTTTTTTTGGAACCAAGTGGTAGATATTGTCTCCAATGTTAGCAGAAAGCCCACTTAGATTGATTAATTATGTCAGAAACTTTATCTGTACCAATTAGTTATTTTCAGTTACACTACAGATTCAGGGGTCCTTATCTCTTTAGGACTGTCCCCTTGCAGCTTTCCTCACACTTAGAGAGTTTGATAAATTATATGATAAAGAAAAGGACATTAATGCTATCTGTGCTATATGGAGGAGATGTTTTTTCCTGGGATATTTTTAAATTCAGGTTCTTTGTATTTCTAAGTGACACCAACAAAGTTAGGACTCTTCATGAAACTTCACACAGAAGTTAGACTAGGACCCCTTGTAACTACTGCAGATGTCTATTTACATAGGCATTCCCACCAACCCACAAGAAACCATCTTTTCCAGGCACTGGGCTCATATGCTACTGAGCACATTTACTAATTCAAGGCTGCTTCTAAATAGTCTTGGAAAATAGAAGAGTAAGATTTATATTACCCTATAAGCTTAGGCAAGCTTGAATTCGGTTTTCAGTTCACTGAATGTTCTGCTGTTATCATCTGTAATTCTTACACAGTGATTTTACCCATCACATATATATTCATACTTCTGCCTTTCTTCCCAAAAACTGTCATTTTAATGACCTTCTAAATGTTAATGCAAATGCTACTTGAAGAATATTTACATTGTAATCATACTTGTGCTAGCTACATTTTTTCTTAGCTGCATTTTTATTGCATGTAGATCGGAGTTGGTCAGAAAGCCTCATCTGAAGTGGAAATTATTTTTATTACACTTTGACCATGCTATAAAATGGTTCTACTGCAAGCAGTTTGAACCAGTGGGAATGTGCTTAGAGTGAAAAGCAGAATGCACATTCAAAAGTGTGTACCAGAAAGCGACGGAAAACACATCCTGAAATAGTTAGAGGGAGTTTTGAATTACAGAACAGTATAGATAGTGGATGAATTTCCACTGAAATGCTTTTTTCCTCTGAAAATGCCCATTTGTTGAAATCAAAGCTTAGTGGGGGGGAAGGGGTAGAGATGAGGAGAGAAGGAAGTAGACTGAACATTTCACCTGATGTTTTCATCTTTCCTTGGAAGACTGTGATGTTTGAAGTTGACATTTTTGTATCAAGGAACTCCTGCTATTCAGGAATGTTTGTTTCTAGTGTTAAGCTCTACACAGTTAGGAAGAGGCATAAAAACATTTGAGAACAAAACAAGATCACTAGGCAAATGTTCTTATTGATGTACAGTTTCCAAAAAGCGCTCAGACATTGAGAAGCATTTTCTGCAAGCCTAGAGAAGTCTTATGAAGCAGAAAATCACTTCCTGACATGCTATAATGGGGCTTGAATTACAGCCTCCATCAAGGCAATGGCAAAAGTCCCCTTTGCATCAGTTGAGACTTCATCTCGAACTTACTGAAAGCTTTGTGGTCTCTTTTCACTGTGCTGACCATACACATATTGACCATCTGAATAGGTATGATAGTACAAAGTTTGAGGAATTTATAAATTCTTTTGTTGAGGAGGAGATAATAATTATAGATGAGGCTTTAAAAAGAATTGTTATGTGTGGTAGAAAAGTCCTGTTTTTCTGCACATAAACAACAAGCAGGCAAATGTTTCTCAAAATCTTTGCCTTTCTGCAGAATTTTAGAATGTTAGTGACTGCAGCTCTTTATTAAAATTTTGCACCAGAAATTATTACCTTGCTTAGAGCAGCGGAGTGACCACAGAGTCCTGCCAAGAGCCCTGTCCTGTACTGTGTGAACCAAGATGCTGGCTCTTCCATAGCAGCAGTGAGGGACACATGGCCAGTTCCACTGATGCAGCATGTCCTTGAAGGCACGTGCCAAAGAGAGGACTGTGAGCAGGACATGTAAATTAACAACTGATCTTCTACTGTCACAGCTGTTTTCCCAGGGGACATGCATTTCAGTCCTGCAGTTGTTAGTGAAGACTCCAGCATGAGTCCTCTCCTAGAGAGAGCCAAGGTCTTATCTACCTGTGCTCAGGGGATAATCCACGCCACATATCTCAGTGTATGGTCATGCTGGAGTGATGACTCCTCCTCTTGCTCTGACTCCATGTCCCTACCCACATGTACCTCCATTGCCACCCCACATCTCAAACAAAATAGTACCTGTTCCACCTCTGCTGACACATAGCTCTCACTGAAATGTCAGTACCCCTGTCTCTTTTGGATTTAGTCTTGTATATGCAATCCCTTTTATATCTTTGCATAGTCACTTTATATATTTCTCATAGCAAGAAGTTATCTGTAGTAAACACTCTCTTCAGGAAGCATTCACTCAGTTTCCATGGTAAAAAGGAAAAAGCTTTCAGAGTTGTAAAAGAAGTTAAACAGATATTACAGATGCATCACTCTTGAAATTCTATGAAATTAATGAGGACAAGGACAATGTAAATTAATGCAAGTACATTAGACCATGTTCACATTTTAGGAGAGAAATGAGAGTTCAGCCTACAACATGATCTATTTTTACATGTTGGTGGGAAGGTTCAAGCATGACTGGTGTTAGCTCTAGCTGCCTTTTTACTGTCTCCCAGTAAGAAACAGCTACCTTCTGTTCTAAGCAGACTTAGTGCGTTTAACTTTCATATTTCCTTGCCAAGACTGAAAGAGTATTTTCTTCCTTTCTAGTGCTTATCAGCAACTTGATGAGATCTTTATTAAAATGTGATAACTGGCATAAAAAAAGACTTTCCGCTTAACATATCCACATTGTAGCTTATCCTTTACTCACAGACAAAAGCCCCAGAGCACCCAGCTGGTAAACATGGTAGGGCTGATCAATTCTACTAAGCAGTTAATTCCAGTTTTCAAGTGACAAATGTGAGTCTACAGCCTACTATGTTTTTCTTTTTCCTTGTTCCAGTCAACTCCCTAGAGATGATAGGCACACAATGAACATAGGCCTTCTCTCGCAGAGAGCAAAGTCTGTTTATCTACCGGTTTTATTTTTTAATATAAAATGAGTCAATCCCTCTTCTCGTCTCCTGTAATTTCAAAGGCACCCTCACTGGCAGCTCAGAGAGTTCGCACTCTACATATCACAACAGCTGTTGGAGATAGATAGCATGAGCATTTCTGGAATGATTCAAAATGACCTTCCTTCAGTGGATACTAAATGCTCATCATTCACTGCGATTTCATGTTCAGCTGTCCAGCACGGGTCTCTAACATGAAGCACATTGTAATATTGCATTTTTTCCTTCAATCTCTATATTCTGTTTTGCATTTTGAACATGTTTTATATTATAGCTCCTCCTTCTGAAACACAACATGAAAAATATTTCATTGTATAAGGTAGTGTCAAGAGACAGGTAATTTGCTATGATTTAACTGACATTAAGTTTCTTGATCCCACATAATTACAGTAGGAGGAAATTTATAAAAAAATTGACCTTTTAAATCTATTGGTCCTGTTAAAGATCAAAAAGCTTTGTATAATTCTAAACAGGCTGAATTTTCCATAATCTGGCATCTCATTCTGCATTTTGAAGTGGGATTTTTTTCAGAAGATTTTTATCTCTACCAGTGTCTGATTAAAGTGTTCTTAAGTCAAGCATCATCAGTTTGCTTTCATTTTCCTCTCCCCACAGAAAGACCAGCTTCAATTTTTTTCTGGATTATTATAAAGTGAAGATAATTTAAAAAAATTAAAAAAGAAAAAGAAAAGAAATCTCATGGATCTCCTAATGTACTTTGTTGGTCAAATCTTCTGTCAAGTTACTACCTATAAAAATCTGGGAACAAATTCCTGTTTGCAAGTTGCTGTTGTTCCCTGTTGTTACTGCTGTTTGCTGCAATGATTGTGAAATTTGAATCAAAACCTTATGGAACCCTAAAAATCACTCCTACAATGATTTGTCATTATTACAAAGTAGGCATAGAGCTCCTTTTATGAGAGTCACTAGCATCACATATAAGTAGAACTGCATGTGACAAAACTATCAGAGAAAGAAAGAATACAGGAAATAACCATTCACCCTACTTGTTATTTCAGTACCTTGAGACAGCCTTGAGGCAAGCTAGCCTTTATGTGAGGCAGTACCAGGTACCTCGATTGCAAACCTGATCTTCAGGTCAGTTTCGAATCCAGTTTGCTGATTTGTGCCATAAGCCACTCAGCTGGGTCTGAGTCTTGGTCTTATGGCTTGATTTTCAGCAAAGAAATGGCAGGCGCAATCAGACCTGCTGTTTTGAAGGTTTTGGAATCTTTCTGGCTGCTACTGGAGAAGCTGTTGAATTTCAATTCAGAGTACTGGCTGGGGGAATTCCTAAATTGCTGTGCGCATGCATGTGCACAAAATGGAGTACATGGGTGTGGTGTTGGATAAGCCAGAAGCAAACAGTGTTTCTCTATGCTCACTGGTGGAAGCACCCTAAAATCAAAAGTCCTGTCTGGAGGCAAAGTAACTACATTCTCAGAGCAGAAACCAACCAGTGCTAAACAAACAAAAAAAAAAAGGCTGGGCTTCACTGGACACTCTAACACTCCCCGTGATTATTAGAGGTCTTCACATGGAGTGGTTAGTAGCAAACATCCTGCCTACTAACAAGTAACCACTTCTTACATGCTTTACCTGCTTCGTGATCGCAACATGGGTTTCTTACCTTTGCTGTTGAATTCTGATGCTTCTAAATTGCTATGCAAAAAAAAGACTAGTCTCTGGTTAACTTAAGCCACAATGAAATTTTGTCTACTATCACAGGATAATTATAAGCTCAGCATGACACAGAAAGAACTATAATTTCACAGACGAAGAAAACAGAAGAGAGAAATAGGCAGTGAAGGGGGAAAGCTGTTCGCATTAAAGGAATAAGGTTTAGAAGTGAAAACTCATCAAGTTATTGGCAAAATAGATTGGTTTTACACACATCTCTTTGCCTTCCTTTCCATCCACATGACAATCTTCTGTTTGATGTGTTAAAACTCAAAAGATCAATAAGGTCTAGGAAGGAGTAGAGCATGAGCTCAAAGCATACAGTAGCAATTGTCTTATGATAAAACAGCAGAACTTGTTAATCAGAGATGGTTTAGGCACTAAGAATACATTTGTCCCTACACTGCTGTGACATAATGAGAATTGCCATACTGTACAAATACTTGTTTATCATCTGAACTGTTGTTTAAAGTAGAGACATAAGGCTATTTTTAGCTCAGTAAATAAAATAATTGAGAAACAGAGTAGGTGCTCTGTTGAGTCATAATGAACTGTCTTGTGTGATGCAGTACTTACAGATATCCATACAGAATAAGAAGTAGTATTGAGCAAAATGTGCATTCAGACATGTGGTGATGTAAATCTTCCTTTATCTTTCCAAGTATTTACAGTCTTTACAGTATTTGGAACTGATCAGCCTATGTAATGGCAGTGTATTAATTTCTGCATCCAAGTCCGTTAGATTTGACTAGTGTTTGTTTTACAACACAAGATGAATTAACATATGCGTGTGTGTAATGCTTGTTGTCTGCACTTAATGATAATGCATCACAGCAACAATTTGAGGAAAAAAAAATTGAATACAAATACAAAAAAATACTGACAACATATTAATTGGCTGAAAGCAATTTGAAAATAAAAATCACTCGAAATGCACAAATTATTAAATGCTATTTACTTCTAAGCCATTCTATATTTCAGAATGTGATGGTCTGAGACACTAAATGAGATGAGAGTTTAAGAAACTATGGAAAAATGGTTCAGCTATGGCATTAAAATTACAATTACATAGAGAGAAGCTAAAAGTTCCTGGCTTAGATACCCACATGTGAACATATGGGTTCAATACCAGTAGAAATTGTAAGAGAGAATTATTTTCCTTCCATTCACTTACTTAGACTTACACAGGACTTAATATAACCCAAAATCTCTTTTTAAAAAGGAGAACTGAGATAGCCATGTAATCTGCTTGTCTGAGGATCTGTAAATGCCCAGTGCCTTAACTGTGGGAAATAACAAGAAACTGAAACAATCTCAATTTTTTTTCCAGACATCATCGTCATCTCATGAGGGTAGGACCTGACTGGTTTAACATCAGTGGGCTCCAATGCAACCCATATTGTAACACTTTTTTCTGTATGTAGGTCTCATCTCCCACTACATTTTACACAAATTTTACATTAGGATAGCAATAGTTCTTTCAAAATATGAATAGAACAAAATACCAATGAAAGCACTTCAACAGCAATGGTGAGAGCCAAAAAACCTCAAAGCTAAAAAGGATCCACCATCACTGTTTGCTAAATATGTACTTTATAAACATGAATGACTTGCTTCTAAGCCTGGTAAATCGGAGTGCAGCATTCACAACTCCTACAAGTCATGAAGCCAGTGGTTGGTTAAGTCTAGGCATGTTATCTTAATTTGCACTTTTAGAAAGAGTTATATTTCTAGTAATCAGGGAGAAGACAACAGTAATTTGACTTTAAATAAGAAATGGAATGGCCACACAGACACAAGAAAGGCAGTCTCCTTAAACTGTCCAGCACTGGATGTAAGGTTCATGGCAGAATCATAAGATTAGCTTTGGCATTCCTAGACTTTGGTGCTTCCAGAAACATATTGTTGCCAACAACTGCAACTATGAAGCTGTAGGTAGATATCCCAGCAGTGCATAGGCGGTCAACCTGGCAGCGCCATGGCCAGAAATCAGGTGTGATGAAGGCTGGACTGGCCTCTTACCAAACAGATGGAAAAGCAAAATTTGGACAGCAACACGGACACCTTGCTAGAATTTGATTTCCTTATGAATGTTACTTGGCTTTATCTTCCTTCTGACTGGAGGGGTTTTTTTGAACCAAAGAATGTTATTCAGTATGAAGCAACAGTATCAGCAGGAGAAGATAAGGTATTGTCCTAAGGACTAATTGCACAGCTTGACTTTCTAATTTGTTAGAATAGATGAAAATTCCTCACAAAGTGGAACACAGCCTTAAAACTGATGGCAGATTTTTCTACAGAATTTTTGAATAATAACTTGAAGTAGGGACAATCAGGATCTAATTGTAGACAATTTTAGTAAAAAAATTAGTTGAACAAGCTGTTCTTTCTAGTGCATAAGTTAAAAGAAACACACATGCCAGAGAAAATTATTCTTGAGGTGTTTGTGACTGTAGGATTTCTGGTAAGTACTGAAAATAAAGCAAAAACACAATGACTTATATTATATCTCCTTTTAAGTACGTAGCTACATGAAGCATGTGGTCCTTGGGCAACATAAGATTAGAGTCATCCCTGCTTTGAGCAGGGAGTCAGACAAAGTGATCTCCAGACCTCCTTCCAACCTAAATAGTCCCTGAATTCTAACAAATGCCCTCAATTAACAAGGTTATGTCAGAATACTTTTAGACCATCTCAGGTCTAACAGCAGAGATGGGCTCAGACTTGAGTGGAAGGGCTGAAGTCCTTTCTGAGCACCACAGTTTGTCCTTATCCTCAGGTTGCCCCACCAGGCCCCAGCTGCCTTATCCTCACTTTCTACCAAACCCTATAACAGCACATGGTTTTAGCTTGCTCCTATTTATATGCAAGCACCAAGTGGATGTGCAACTCCTAAACAGTCTGAACCATAACGTAACAGGATCCTGTGTGACAAATAAAGGCAGTCAGAATGAGGGCACAACAGGGAGCCTGTCCTCCCTCTTCTTCATTTCCCTCCAACTCAAATGCACCCACTTGAGCACAACAGCACACTTCCATCTGCTGAGGGAGCTACTTTCTTCTGTCACCCTCCCTCTGCATACACATGCGTTTCCATGTGGACTGCACACTCCAGAAGGCAGATGCTGCTGGATTTTAATCCCCCATAAATTCTCAGATGGATTAAACCTCAAATCTCTAACCCTCCTTCTTTTAATGCTGCAGTAAGTAACACACATACCAGTTACATTGATTTACAGCTGAAATAGAAGTGAAAGACAGACAAAATGAGATGTCTGAAAATCAATCTGTGCTGCAAGTGAATGGGACATTAAAGCATTCTGGATTATTTTCTCTACCCTTCACTTTGCCCAGTGTCTGATGAGGCAAAAATCACTGTCTGTAGCAATAAAAGTTGCAGGTACATATGTTACCCTTCACTTACCTGTAACCCTTCAATGGCCAGTTTGAGGATAGATGGTGTAAGCTTGGAGGCTTGCTTGAAGGAGAAGTTGCTCCAGTCTATAATTAGAATGAAGCCATTTATCTGAAGCTCCTGATCTTCAATGAGTACTTCCAAGGAAAGTAGAATAGCCCGGAGGATGTCTATGAAGGAGTTTCTGAAGCCAAAACAGAAAAAAAAAAAAAAA